>CM051265.1:17296438-17376438 GCA_027921565.1 Artemia sinica | reverse complement strand
CTGCATTGTTTTAAAATCACTTTTCTGTGATAGGCAGCGCAGCAGCAAAGTGCACCTGACACTTTGACGATAAATCACATCAGTCCAGTTTTTGTTAAGAAAAAAAAAAAGGCACTTAGTGTTTTTTTTTTGCATCCTTTGGCACTGTGCACCCCTAGGCCTAGTGGGCTTACACGTAAATCCTGGTCTGTAAATCAGTAAGGTCAAATTAAAGCAAAGGAGTCGAGCCAATCCAGTCACTACATAATTCTATACTATATTTAAATAGACATACATAAGAAATGCTACAATAGCTAAACTACGACATAGCAACTTAGTAAATGTCATTATTAAAACTACGAGTTAAGCACTTATAAATTCTCTGGTTGTTTCTTTAATATTAGTTGGCTGCTGATATATTGCACTAGTTGATATATTACTATATCAAGTATTACTGCAGTAATACAGATTGGTGTATTACTGCGCTCTTCCCCTAACCGTAAAAGTACAAAGTCTATTGCGTCATTTGCACTTACTGAAGACGAATTATATTATAATTTTTTTCTTCTATATTTACAACATTGAAAAATAAAAATAGAAATTACAGAGAAATAAAATCTTGAATTTGACAAATTCATATATTCAATTTAATTAATTGGATTTTGAATTCATTCAATTCAACTTATTGAGTTTTATTAGTTCTTTCCAAGGACTGTTCAAAACACTTATAGTTTTCAATAAAACGCAAATGACGTAACTGACGTACAACTTTTACAATTAGAGGAGAGGGAAGGGGACAGCAGTTAAACTCCTTATTGCAGTCATCTTTGTTTGTTTTCAGTTTGACTTGAACCTTTAATTTAATTTTTAGTCTTTTTAAGATTTATGAATTCACTTATGCTATATTAGTACCTGTTATCTATATGTTTGGTATGATTGTTTATTTAATTCCTGTTCGTTTTTGGCTTCATCTATTCTTTAGCAGTCATTTCTTGTCGTTTTGAGTTTGAATTATTATAGGAATTTATTTCTGCAAACATTAATTTGAATATGGCTCTTTACTTTTTTTGAAAAAATTATTTCTCGGAAAGTTTTTTTTTAAATTAATTTCTGTTCGTTTTGATTGGCAAAGTTTTGTTACTGGTTAACATACTGAATATTTCCCGAGTTTTCACAAGTGTTAAGAGTTGAAATATCTGACTTTAATTTATTAGATCTAATTAGTGTCTTTTACTTTATTTCAAAATCCCCCTCAACATTCCCTAAAAGTTTGGACCAAGTACCATTAACCATTCCTGGGATATTGCAAATATGCCCGTCTGACAACAAAGATACACATAATATCTTTTGATTGAGCTCAACATCCTCTTCACTATACATTTCAGTAAACATTTTTGCCTCTCAATTGCTCGGACTACCTGTCTTGGCTTTTTTCTACAATTAGCCATGTCTTGATAGCTACTGCAAAATACTTGATTTTCGATTCAATATAATACCCTTAACTTTTCCTAAGATATTGCACACACCATTTAAACAAGCTGGACGTATATTTATTTATTTATTTATTTATTAATACCAAGATACGGTAAGCTTTAACAAGCTTGTCGCACAAAACAATTATAAAAAAGTCTATAACAATATCAATGACATAACAAAAACATACAGTAACTGAAAAACATTGGAAAAACAATATTACTGAAACATACAATAACATACCAACTTAACTGAAACATATCTGTTAATAATTGAAACCTACGAAAAAGTAAGCCTACAAAATAACTGTCACACTGTCACAAATCAGGTAATACAAAAATAAAAATAATCTCAAAATGGATTGTGATAGGACCTAGTATAGAAATCTGTAGAGGCTAAACTACTTTTGAAAGACTGGACCGTGGTACTTGCAACTATTTCTGATGGAAGTGAATTCCAAGTCTCCACTTTATATTCCACACTCGGCTAGACAAAGAGTTTTGGCCTAATCTTTTCTGTGAACATGGTGGGTAAATTTTGTGTTGGTGTTGACGGGTACTATTGTATTCTGTAAAAGTGAAAAAGTGAGTTGGGGTGATATTATCAATATTCCTAACAATGCGAAATGTATTTATTACATCGGCTCTATCACGTCTGAACTGGAGAGAAGGCAACTGTAGTCTTTGCATTCTCTGGTGGTAAGGTAGATGACTCAGGTATGGTATGAGTTTGGTGGCCCTTCGATGCACTCTCTCAACCCTCTCTCTATCTCTCTTATTAAGGGGATACCATACTGATGAGCAATACTCAAGTACTGGACGTACAGTGGATACATAAAGTGAAATCAGTGAATGAAGATTAAACTTAGAAAAAGTATGCCTTAGACATAATAATTGGTAATTAGCCTTATGGATGATATCTGATACATGTTTATTAAATTTGAGACTTGAATCAAAACAAATCCCAAGGTCACGAACATATTCTACACTTGAAATTAATTTACCAACAACAAAGTAATGGTAATGCTGAGGGAGTCTACGCAAATAGTGCACAGCATTGCACTTGGTTTCATTAATGAACATAGAGTTTGCAGTACACCACTGGCCAAGAGCAACCAAATCCTCTTGAAGTAAAGAAATCTCATGTTCACTCATGACTGGCCTGTAGATTTTTACATCATCTGCAAACATTTTTATGGTCGAATTCCTAACAACGCCTGGTAAATCATTGATAAAAAGGCAGAAGAGTACTGGCCCAAGACAACTGCCTTGTGGAACTCCACTTATGACAGAAATAGATGATGACAAAGCATCACCTACTGCAACCTCTTGGGTTCTATTTGTAAGATAATCTGTTATCCATGCTTTAGTTTGTGGGCCTATACCATATAGTTGACATTTGTTTATCAGAAGTGGAATGGAAATTTTTTTCGAATGCTTTGGAAAAGTCAATATAAATACAATCAAACAAAATACCATTATCAGCCATCGATTGAAAATCACAAATCACCTCAAGAAGTTGCGTGTTACAAGATCGTCGTTTACGGAAACCATGCTGAGCAGAATGCCATAAGTTGTTTTCCTCGAAATGTGCCTTTATTCTACTCACCACAATTTTCTCCATTATACGGGAAAAGATTGATGTATTTGAAATTGGTCTGTAATTATTGAAATGGGACTTTGAACCATTCTTGTACAACAGCCTAATGATAGTCCTTTTCCAAGCTGAAGGACATTTACCAGATGAGAGACAAAGATTAAAAAGATATGTGAGTGGCCCAGCAAGCACTGATGCAAGTTCACGTAACATCACATTGGAAAATCCATCAATATCTGGTGCCTTTCCTGGATCAAGATTTCGGAGTGTCAGATAAACCTGTTGGACTGTAAACTCTGAATCAACAAATTCTTTTGTTAAATCTGGAGGAATAAACTGAGTGTGTGTTTTGGTGTGTGTTTGAGTAAAAACTGAACCAAATACCTTATTGAAGAGTTGTGATTTTACAAAATCATCATCTATACGTAAAAAAGTTTCGGGATCTATAAAGGAAGCGGATGATGGGGATTGTGAAACTTGATTCCTTCTCACATATCTCCAAAATCTTTTTGGGCAACTTTGGACTGATGCTATAACATTTGTCTCCACCTCTTGACGATTTAAACGAAGGAATTTAGTTGCTCTATTTCTAGCTCTTTTATAATTTAACCAAGAATCTAAGGTTTTAAATCTTAAATGATCACGCCACCTATCACCCTTTTCTTTTAGCATTTGTACAATATACCAAGGAAGGATCTGTCTATTTTTGAAAAACTGTCTACTAGTATATATTGGTACATATTGATCCTTACCTTCTATAAGGGCCTGCTTAATAAAATCAAAAGATGCATCAACAGTAGCATTACATTGTTGTAACTCCTCTTGTATAGAAAGAGATGAAATATAATCTGAAAATGCAATGTAATTTCCTCTATCATAATCATATTTGGGAGAATGATTTGGAATATCATAACGTATATAGTATCTTTTTATTTAGTTTAACAATTCCCTGAAAGTTTCAACTAAATGCCGTTAGCCAGTCAATTTTCTTATATTGCATATGTGCACTTTTTGCAACCGGGATGCACATAGTTATAAGTTTCAACTAAACAGCATTAGTCATTCAATTTTCAGATATTGCATTTGCGCATTTTTCGCAACCAGGATACACATAGTTGTATTTTGATTATGTTCAACATCCCCGTCAACCCTGAAAATTTCAACTTAATACCCTTGCCTACACCGGGATGCATATAGTTGCATGTAGCCAAGCACCGAATGTTACATGGTAAAGAACAGTCTTGATGCTGACGTGGGGACAAACAAGCGTCCAAACATGTAAGTGCCACTAGACATGTATGTGAACGTCAGTTTAAGGAAATCTTTCGAATTAAATTCTTGCGAGAACTGTATGGCTAAGGTAGTTGCTAAACTACAGGTAAAAACTAGTTTCTTTTACAAGTGGCCCTGTACACAATAGATACAACAAATTATAGTTGTCAAAACCAACAACTGTAACGTGAAAGAAAAAGAATTGCACCTACAAACGGTCTAAGACCGGCTGGGTCAGCGAGCTACATGTTTTGCTAATGGATTGGCTTTTGCCGTTTTCATTTTTTAGTCAATTTTAGAAAACATTTAAAATAACTTATACTTGGGTAAGCTGAACACAAAAAGGAACAGCGGAAAACAATGAGTACACGAGCATGAACCCTGATTGCACCCAACAATCTGGCCTGTAATAGTTGAGCAAAAAAAGAAGAAAATAAAAAGGCCAGTGTTGCTGCGAAACACACGGTTTAAAATTCAAAGCTCATGAAAAAAAACGGAACAAAGCTCTTGTGTCAAGTAGTAAAGTATAATTCAGAGTAGAGCATAAGTATACAGTACAAGACGGATTAGTAGAGTATAAGTCGTTAAAATTATAAAATCTTATATTTTTCAATGACATTCAAGAACGATTTCCATAAGAAGGTTTGATATGGTGGCGCTAGCCCCTTAGAGCTCCTTAGAAATGTAAAGGATAACAAAGACCAATATAAGAAGGAAAAATAGGTAAGGAAAGAAACAGTTTAATGCTCCTTAAAAGCTTATTGGTAAAGAGAAGGCTACTTGTTAAATATTCTGACCCCACTCAATGGTTGAAGTTAGGTTAATCCTCATGAAATATACCAAAAGATGATGAAAATATAATATTTTAGAAACAAAATTATGGAAACTACAGAAGAAAATAAGGGAAAGCAGGCGGCGCAGAACCCATTTTAACCTAACCCAATCACCTCTATAGGTTAAATATTTAATAAAATTATACCTACATCGTAGTTTTTTCTCAATGAGACTAAGTTAATTATAACCTATTGCAGGCAATAAATAAAAGTTCAAATAGGGATAAAATCCTTTTAATAGACAGTGATGATGATAACAGTGATAGAAATTCACAAAAATACCAGATATTTCGGTCACATATACAGTGACCGTCATTTACTACTGATGACGGTCACTGTATATGTGACCGAAATATCTGGTATTTTGTGAATTTCTATCACTGTTATCATCATCACTGTCTATTAAAAGGATTTTATCCCTATTTGAACTTTTATTTATCGTCATGGAAAGGCAGTGTGGTCTTCGAAATTATCTAATGCAGACAGTCAAACCGGTTCTCCTCAGACCATACAGATCAAAGTGGGGTCGGGATATTTAACAAGTACTAAAAAAGGAGAAAGAATGCATACAATTTTTTTGTCTTGTTTTCAAAATAGCCAAAAAAGTGGGATTTTTTTTTTTCAAGGATCTATGAATAAGAGTAAAAACAAGGGGCATAAAGCAGACTAGGCTTTATATAAAATGGATAGAAAACTGTTCTAAATCATAAATGCATAAATGAAAAAATTCAGGGAGTTGAAAAAAACAAGTTAAGAACAGTTATGTAAGGCTTAATTCATTTTGCGCCCCTTGTCTTCACTTTTATTCGTAGAATCTCGAGAAAAAGGAAATTATTTTAAATTTATTTGCCCATTTCGTAACGAGTTGATTTTTTTTTATATTTGTTACTTTTGACTATTTAGTCTTCTCTAAGACTAAAAAGCTTTGAATTTTCTCTAAGACAAAAATCTGTCCTATCTAGGAATCGAACAAAAGTTACCACAATTACAGGCAACTGGTCTTAACGTTGCGCTACCAAGACTTGTATAATAATGGTTATTTTTGTTGTGTCGAATTACCCGTTTATGTTGTTTTATTTATACAAGGGGAGTACACAAGACGGGAACTTTGACGTTATATTATTGCGCGGTCATCGGAATTGTGCACACTTGTAAAACTTTGAATGAACACCGTAAAGGTGAGGTTTGTCATATGTCATATTTGCTATAAGACAATCTATTACCTTTTGTAACCTATTGTGCGATCAACTGCTGCTAAAAGTTTAACATTACTATAATATCGTCAACATTGGAGTTTTTAGCCTTAATGGTTTTAAGGTGAAAGATGTTTAAGTTAAGATTTATTGCTATAATCGAGCAGTCAGCTGAATTATGACTAAAGCTAACATAACCCAAAATATACTCAAGTGTAAACTTAACTATATACTCGACCTTATTATAGCTGAGCCTCACTCAGCCCAAAATACACTCAACTATATACTCAAAATATACTCAACCCTAAAGAGTTTGGCTCTTACCGTTTGTGACTCTCCATCTTCGTCGTCTGATTGAATAAACTCTGGAAATAGCATTTTCATGGTTATTTTGGGTCTCCGACCCTCAGGTCGCCCATCTTTTGAAATACTTAGAGTCATCTCTACAAGCCACTAAAAGAGAAAAGAGTCAATGATTAGTTAAAGTTAAATGATTAGTTAGTGATTAGTGAAAATTAGAAAGAGTTATTAAAAACAGACTACTCAGTAAACTGTTCCCATCAACTATGCCATCTATCTCTGTGATGTCAACTACATCAACTGTCAAAGAAAGCATTATCCAAATTCTTGAATTGAAGGGGAAAATTAGCATTGAGAACCAACAATGTGTCTGAAAACATCGATTTTTTCCGTCCGTTAAATTTTTGGTTTAATCTTGAATGGAATGGATTATAAGCATAACAGAATAAAATCAGCATCCGACGGATGTTTTAACTAGGGATTACAATATAGCAGACTGAATTTTATCAAATGGAATGATTCTAATCAAATCGTGTTGGGCAAGCCTTCGGTCGCCCATCTTTTGAAACGCTTATAATCAGTGGCTATACCAGGGTTGCCAACTGGTGACGTCTAAAATGAGTGCAAATGAAGGCCAAAAAGAGTGATTTTTGCTCAAAAAGAGTACAAATCAAAAAATTTGCGTACCTCCTCTTCTGAATCCACTCTGAGGTGAAAAGGATTGCATTTAACACGAAAAGTGTGAAAAGTTGGCAATCATGTTTGTATAGTCAACTTTGATAGTTATTATATTGATCCAAAAAACCTTAATCCCTTGGGCAAGGCAGACCATTTGATTATTTTATGGAAAGCCAAGCATGCAATGCCTAAGCCAAAGCGCCAAAAAATTACCTATCGTCCTTTATTAGACTCCAGTATACGCTCATATGGTCTGTGGCTGACTGAAGAACCATTTGATGAAATGTATGCTGAAAGCAACATTCAAAAGAAAGTTGATATATTCAGTAACCTCCTATATAAAGAGTACCTTGACCGATTCCCTGTAAAAAAATGTAAAAAGTGTGAAAGCGACAAGCCCTGTATAACCTCATCATTAAAACAGCTTATCCGCGAACGATCATAAGCTTCTGATAGAGAAAGTCTAGCTGCTAAAAAGCTAAGGAATAGAATAGTGAAAGAAAACCGTAAAGCTAAAGTCAACTATGTTAAAAACCGGATTGAACCTCTATTTTCAACTAACCCCAGGCAGTGGCACAAATCTGTAAAAAGAATAGCTAGGAAGATTTAAAGTGACGACCTTCTTTTTTATAAAGACGACGGAAATAAGCTCTCAACTGAGGATGTTAATATGTTTTTCAGCTCAATTTGTAGCTTCCACCCTGGCCCATCCAAAAGTGAACTTGCTAGAATTCTTGAACAGTGTCCACCAAGCCAGACCCCAACCCTTGAAGAATACTCAGTCTACAAAGAACTGCTCAAACTCAAACCCAACTCTACCAACTACCCCGATGAACTACCTGTAAAATTAATTCGTAAATATGCCATTTTTCTCGCTAGACCATTTTGCCACAGCCTAAATTCTTGTTTGGCTGAAGGAGTATTTCCTTCTGTTTGGAAAACTGCATATGTGAGAGTTATACCCAAAACTAAACATCCTAAATCTCCAGAAGAACTGAGGCCTATATCTCTCACCCCTGCCTTCGCAAAAGTGTTTGAGGCATTTATTGCTCAGGCAACACTCAATGGGATTTCCACAAACATCGATAAATACCAGTACGGGGGTCTCAGAGGCTGCAATACCACAATTTATCTAGTGCGCCTTCATGATACTTTAGTAAAATGGCTTGACCAGAAAGATACCATCGTTGATCTTGCCATGGTGGATTTTTCGCAAGGCTTTCGACCTAATCTCTCACCCTATTGCTCTAATGAACCTAAAACTAATGGGGACGAATAGACTAACAGTTCAGATAATCGCTGAATTCCTGTCTAATAGAAAAAAAATGTGTGTTTTCTCTATTTGAGGGTGATCCTCTGTCCTCTTCTCGTAAAATTACGTGTGGTGCCCCTCAAGGCACCAGATTAGCCGGGCTGATATTTGTGGTTGTGATAAATTTTGTGCTGAGGAACTAAGACCAAAGATACAAATTTGTCGATGACCTTTCAGTTTTACTTAACTATGAAGCTAAAAATTCAAGTGTTACCCCTTGTTTCCCCCACGACCTGATGGAAATGTTGAATAAGGAGATTGAGCAAGCTAATCTAACCATAAACTCCACCAAATCAAAAGTTATTCGGTTTAACCCTCTAAAGCGTGATCTTGATGTCCCAAACTCTCCGTTTCCCCTGTCCAACAGTGTAATTACTAGGTGTAATATTATCATCGGACTGTAAACTCAACACCCATGTGGAATCAGTTGCATCGAAGGCATATAGTGCCCTTCAAACCATTATTACAATGAAACGTTTTGGCTTTTCCAGAGACCAGTTATAAACTGCCTTCGTGACCTATGTCCGCCCCCACCTAGAATAGGCCTGTCCAGTGTGGGGTCCTGCAGTGCAAAATTCACCATCCTTATCTGAAATGCTGGAAAATGTACAAAAACGCACAGTTAAAGTGATTCTTGATAACGACTACATCAACCACGAGGAAGGACTTAGAACAATTGACCTATCATCGTTGTCCGAAAGAAGAGATAAATTGATAATGAATTTTGGTATATTCCTATTAAACAGCAAACACCATAGATTCATGCTACCCCCTGATGCCCCTATCAATATGAAAACACGGACCCAACTTAAACTGTTACTACTAATATGTCGCACTCGAAGGCATGAAGATTCTTTCGAACCATTTTTTACCAAAATGTATAACAAGAGCTGACATTTTTACCCTTTGTTTTTGTTTGTTTGTTTGTTTTTTTTTTTTTTTTTTTTTTTTTTTTTTTTTTTTTTATTTGAGTTTGTAAAAATCTGTGTAATTTATCAAGTGCTACGAAACAGATTTATGAATAAACCTGTACCTACCTACCTACCTACCTAACCATGTTCCTTGGGTTAAACGCACTTTTGACGAATAAACTCCTGACGTTTCAAGCGAATGAAAACTGACACCCAAAAAGAGTGATTTTCACTCTTCCGTATCCCCTCTGAGGTAAAAAAGAGTACATTTTTTTTTTTTTTTCTTTTTTTTTTTTTTTTTTTTTACAACACCGATAGCAATTACATGACTTTAGGTAGCTACTTAACCAGATCAAATTTAATATATTTCTGTTTATTTTCTGTTTTCAAATTTTAGGGTAGAAAACAATTAAAAAAACACGATAAAAATAAAAAAAAACAATCATTTGCATTTGAGGTATGGCGGGCAAAAACACAAAAAAGGACTAGAACCTTATTAAGGGTTGTATTTTTGACATTTTTCATTTTTTTCATACAAAACTAGAAGCAAAACGAACGCTTCCAATTCAGTATAATGACAAAAAAAGAAGATCACTAATGGTAAAAACAGAAGGTTTACAAGGTTCCTTAGCTTTCTGCCTTTAATCTTTCTTTAAAGAAAATGTAAATCAACAGACCCAAAATATTTTACTGTAAAAACTAACTTCCCCCTAGCTTCATTCATGAATAAGGAGCATTCTCAACTAGGCAAAGAAAAATACAATTACACTACACAAAGATACTCAAGAATCCAGTATATTAAATAGAAATTAAAAGACGCTATTTGAATCCAAGCTGTCAGAAGAGGTTATGTGTAATATCTAATGAATGTGTAGGAGCATAAGGTTGAATCTTTCAGGAAATATTGAGGGAGAAGTTGAGTTTAATCAACAAACACCTTCTTTATCCAGGTTATCAAAAGAGCGTATCTATAATCTCAGGATCAACTAACACTATCATGTTTAAAATTTCAGGGAATGTTGATGGGGATGTTAAACAAAATCTTAAGATAATATGACTATCTAACTGTCGAAAGGGCGTAAAAGCTTACCCTAAGAAAGGGTCATAAAAAGTTTTTACTGATTTGCCTGAAACCTATACTCTTAAGCCTAGTCCTCAAAGCTACACCGAAAAAGAATTTGGCGGCGGTGGACGCAATTAAGCGCGACTGCGGTGCACTGTAGAGAACTGATCGTTGGCGCGCCATCAATTGAATCTTAACTTTTCCTGAACATTCCCTTCATCCAACTGATCAACAGTGAGACCTTAACATACCTGAAAATTGAATTAATCTGACAAAATAGGGAATTTAAAATTTAGCTTAAGTTAAACTATAAAATGTGAATTAAAATTAATTTACTTACCCTATATATATATATATATATATATATTATATCTATATATATATAATATATATTATATATATATATAATATATATATATAGATTATATATATATATAATATATATATTATATATATATATATATATATATCTATATATATTATATATAATATATATATATATTATATATTATATATATCATATATATATATATATAGTATATATCTATATAATATAGTATATATATATATATATATAGCTATATATATATATATATATATATATCATATATATATATAGTATATATATATATATATTATATAGTTTTATTAACCCATCAAAACAAAGAAGCCTCAAGAGAAACCTCAAGGAATCTGATGTGCATATCTTACTCCGGATCTAGGCGTCCCCCCCGTAACCCCCCCCCCAACTTCCCTAAACACCATTTGTTCAAATTTCCCCAAGCACCTTAGGCATTCTGCTCAAAATAGTGTAAAGGTCAAATAACCATGCCTTCGGGTTTAACAGCCCCAAGTTGCCCATTGCTTAGATATAAAGTTTTTAAGGGACAGGTGGCCGTGTAAACTTTGGAGGGGGGCAGATACCTAAAAAAGTCCATTTCACTGGCAAAACATCCCAACTCTCATTGAACTCTCGGGTAAATACATGGAGGTAGAAATTGATATTAATCCCTCTTGATTTCTGAGAATATTCCTGGTCTACACTGCGTTTATGAAACTGGTAGAAAAAAAAATTGTGGTAGAATTGGATTTGCCATTCAAAACTTTTCCTAAGTATAATCTTCTTACTGTAAAAACAGCAGCCCCTCCCGTCTGCCCCTCTTAATGAGACAAAATTTAGCAGTAGATTATATTCTAATTCGGGGAACAGTTGATTAAAACGGAAGGGACTCCAAAACATGATTCATAAAATATTGTATATAATATCCAAAAGTAAACTTGGTTATTGTTTTCTTCTAAAGTTTTATATTATTTTCAAACTTATTTTTTTACAAACAGATGGTCTTTACTTCTTACTCAAAAACCTGATATCTGTGTTTGAAGATTAATCAAACAGTTTGTGGCAATGAACTGTAAGTAACTCGACCCAACACGAACCAAAACACTAAAAAAGAGCAACTACAGAACAAAAAAGAGTTGTTTTCGTTTTTGATATTCTTTTTTTTTACCAGGAGATGTATCTCTTCTGAAATATCTCGTCTCACAAGATGTATGTATCTCTTCTCTGCTACAAGAAGAGATGCATCTCTTCTTATGCTGCTGCTTTTTAAAACTTGTTCAAACTAAAAGCTCAGTGAATTTCATTGTTGCCATGTGAAAACTTACTTTTAAGTCGTTGTTATCCCTTGTCCTTGTGCATAACTTTTTACTTACTCCACTTCTCTTCAACTGAAAGTGAATATTTGTCAAAATCTTGCACAAATAGCCAAATTCTCATAAAACTGTTTATTCGTCAGTTGAAAGAATCTTAAAAGGGCCGGCCACACTAACTATCAGCCACACTACAATGTAGCAGCAATTCTCTGTTTATTTTGGGGATGAGGTTAGGGCAAAACTAACATCACAGCTTCATAGTGCATGTGACTGCCAGTTTGCCAATCAATATTGTTCTCCCAGAAAATCAAATTATGCTTTTTATAGCTGTAGTATAGTGATTAATGAGATCAAGCATGCCGTTGGCTATGCATGATTTTTACAATACCAATAGCATGGGAGTGTACAACTCCATCCATAAAGTAACAGTAGCAGGGGATGTAATTTGCTATGGGACAAAGGGGACAACTGTCCCCTCCAGACCCCAGTCTGACCCCTCCCCCCCCCCCCCCCCCCCCGACCTCAGTTTGCCCCCCAGTTGAAATTTGTTCAGCCAAAAATCTTGTCAAAACTTCGATAAGCCTGCCTAATTCAAGCATCCAGAGGAAAAGGCCATTTTTCTTTAGTATATCTTTGCTTTTATGGTAATAAATGGCCCATTTTCAATTTTCACTGTCATCTTCACTTGATTTGGGAAAATTGGCTCCATCTTTGCCCCTCCCCCAGGATTTTGACAAAAATTACGCCACTGAGCAGCAGTAACTTATATACAGTAGGCTTCAGACTTTGAATACTATACTCCACTAGCAGTAATAGAGTATTAGAGTACTATACTCTAGAGTATTAGGGTACTATAATAGAGTATTAGAGCACTAGTATTAGGGTACTATACTCCACTAGCAGTATTAGAGTAAATATGATGGGGTACTTTTAATAAAATGGTACAAATAAAATATATGGAGTATGATATTTATGGCTAGTATATGGCTTGCCACTGAATTAGGTTACATTGTTAATTGTGATTCAGAAAACTATTTATATTTCTAACTGCAAGCTATACTAAGTTACATTTGTTACTTTTCTATAAACTTTACGTTTCAAGATACCTTTTGCTCGCAAAGATTTCAAAACACAAGTTGTGCTGCTAAAGTGTCGGCAGCTTTTGGAATTCTGCTACTGGCAGCTTTGGAACTTTTTGTACACCTGATGTCAATTAAACTGACAACCAACGGTCATTGTTTTTTTTTTTTTTTTCAGTAAAGCGCAAATTATGCTCTGGTCTTGAGAAGCCATGGGAGTTATCAGCCCTACTCATGTTGATATTTACTCCTTTTGAGTTTGACTTTCAACTTTGTGAGTTAAAAGGTTCCAAATGGCGCTACTTATTTTCATTTCTTGGCCTTTCACCCAGGAAGTGCAATGGGGGGGGGATGGGGGCCAGCCATCCTTTACTTTCGCACACCCTTTCTGTTTATCTTCCTCACATTTCTCCAGTACCCAGTTAGAGCTGGGTCAACTCTGACTAAGCATGCAGAATCACGGTGCTGATCCTAGTTCCACACCAAAGAATCAGCCACATCCGGATTCGAACCTCTGTCCTCACAGACAAATGGTTTCAAGTCCAGTGTGCTAACCGCTCGGCTAGGATGGCTCAAGATTGTACTAAACCACTTTTTTGTATTTCACAACCCCAATTGAAAGAAGTAAAAACTACCAATATAACGATTTTTGAGATCTCCAAAATTTGTTCAAGACAAGTACAATTTGTATTTCTTCCAACAACGAAAAACGGCTGTCATATTTCATAATCAGACTTTATAAAAGTCAATAAAAGTTACAGAATTAATGAAAAAACTATTTTTTTAAAATAAAAGTTAATACAGAAATTAAAAATTAAAACCCAGAGAAATTACCCAAAGTAAATAGCAGGATATAATCCCCAAAAATTTTCTACTATATTATGTATACTCTAGAGAAAACGCAGAAAATATATGAAATCTGCATTCAGACCTTCAAGCTTTACAGTTAACACGAGTATTAATTATCCACAGTAGTGATAATAAAAAACTACGGCGGTGAAAATGAGAAAAAACAACATAACAAACAAGCAAACGCCACTGCAAGATTTCAAATATAGTACTTTCAAAGGAACGTAATTACTAAACCTACGTCCCTGACCTAGTAGCTCTGATTAACTTATTAACTGAAGATTTTGTAAGAATTGACTTAGTCAAGCTAAGTTTTATTTTCAAAGTTTTTTTTTTACGATTAGAACACAAAGCTATAATTTTCTCATATATATATATATATATTATATATATATATATATTATATATATATATATATATATATATATATATAGATATATATAGTATATATATATATATATATATATATATATATATATATATATATATATAGATATATATAGTATATATATATATATATATAATATATATATATATATAATATATATATATATATATAAGATATATATATATATATATATATATATATATATATATATATATATAATATATATATATATATATATATATATATATATATAGATATATATACTATATATATATATAATATATATATATATATATATATATATATATATATATATATAGATATATAATATAGTATATATATATATATATATATATATAGATATATATAGATATATATATATATATATATATATATATATATATATATATATATATATATATATATATATATATAGATATATATATATAGTATAGTATATATATATATATATATATATATATATATAATATAGATAATATATATAGATATATAGATATATATATATATATATATATATATATATATATATATATATATATATACATATATATATATATATATATATTTATATATATATATATATATATATATATATATATAAATATATATATATATATATATATATATATAATATATATATATATATATATATATATATATATAGATATATATATATATATATATATATATATATATATATACTATATATATATATAATACTATAGATATATATATATATATATATATATATTATATATATTTATATATATATATATATATATATATATATATATATATATATATATATATATATATATACTATATATATATATATATATATATATATATATTATATATATATATATATATATATATATATATATATATATATAGATATATATATATATATATAAATATATATATATATATATATATATATAGATATATATATTAATAATTAGAAAAAATTTAGAAAATAATTAGATTGGAAAACATTGATAAAATTAGAAGATATTGATTAAACATTATAAAATCTTGTTTATAAATACACACAGTAAAACCCTATGGCTTTTCATAATTGGAATAGTAAAACACGAGACATGGGGAATCAAACAGGGAAGTCAGCCATATATTTCGCCATATCCCAAAGAAGCAGCTTTTCAAAAAAGTAATTGAGCAATATTATCTTCATGGCCGCCGGCAAGGGGGAGCATGGCCCCTCCCCTAAAAATTATGGACTATACAGTAATATGAAGAAACCAAAGGAAAGAGAGTAGAATAGGGAAAAACCATGGAAGAAAACGTGTGTTGCCCCATTGTTGGCTGCCTGCCAATAGATTTTGACCATTAATAAGAAAAATAAAAGTTCTAATTTGTGACTGAGTGACCCTTTCGAGTTTTTCACAAATATTTCTTCTATGTGATTTAGTTGGAGCAACAAAAAAATTCAAATTCTTCATAGTAATGAACGGTAAGTAAATAACGATCCTTGTCAATAACGAAAGTATATGAGCCTAGCTATTGATAACATTCAATCAAAGAATCAGCTTTTCATGGTGATCCTAAATATGTAATTGTTTATTAGTAATTAGTGCAGTTATTAGTACACAAGAAAGTTCGTATAATTATAGAAAACACAGGGAAAACAACTTAACAAGTGGCAATTTCGGTAAAAATATGCCGTCAACTTTTGCTTGCATTGCGAGCAAAAGTTGACTTTGAAAATTTCAACGAATGGGATTTTGAATCCATGTTTCGTAACTTCTTCTTTGAAAATTTCAAAGAATTTCATGACTTAAACTGAGCTAATATATGAAGCCACTATAATCATAAATGTTTCCCCTGAACGGAATGATGGGAATTTCTGTCTTTTCCCCCTGAACGGACACGTTTTTTGTGTTTATTATCATTTTTTTCCAGGAGTGATTGTGTTTATCTAGTTGTCACTTTGAAAAAGATTTAATTTTTTACAGTAATGAAGCATAAAGGTGTCAAATATATTGGTTTTTGGTATTCAAAATTAAATTAGAAATATTGACTTAGAAATTTTTATTTGATATTCTTAATCTTAGTTTTCATTTTTTACTTAGAACAAACTACTTTGATAATGAGTTACTTTTTTATAAACACTGAGTCTAAAGGCATTAAATATTTTGGTGTTTAGTAAGCAAGTTCAAAACTGTCGACATTGTTAAAAAATATCGGTCCAACGCTTCGGCATTGCTCAACAGAACTGAATGCTGGGAGTTTATATCTTAGTTTTTGTAAGTAGGCTATTGTTTTAGGTATTTTTTGTCGTTACTTACTTTTTCCATTTTTATACTTTTACTTTAATTGACATACTTTTTCCATTACCGCTAGAAAAATGTTAGTCTCTAAGCTCCATGAAATAAAGAAAAAAAAAAGAAGTTTTTTTCAACTGAAAATAATGAGCAACATTAAACCTTAAAATGAACAGAAATTACTACATATATGAAGGGGGATGCCCCTCCTCAACACTTCGATCTTCACAAAAAGGTTACTTATTTTTCCAATTAAACGACCCTTGTGTTTCAGGAGTCGTTTTAAAGAATTTGCACAAAATTTAAACTTTAGCGCCAAGAGCGAGGTATTGATGAGGGGGCAACCCCCCTCATATAAGTAATAAATTCTTTTCATTTTAAGTTTTAATGTTGCTCCTTACTTTCAGTTGAAAAAACTCCTTTTTTGTTTAATTTCTGATCGTTTTTTAAATAACGCCAGGATACCTGGCTCCACCTCCACGGAAAAATCCTCTTCCCCATAGAAATATCCGCTGGACAATTCAATTCTGGCGAAAATTCACCCCAGACAATTACCCTTAACATCTCCACGTGTAAAATTGTATCGGTAAAGAGAGAGCAAGACATATAAAGAAATTTCGAATAGGAATTCTGGCAAATTCACCTAGTGTAAAATTTCCCACTGAAAAGTTCACCCCCTGGAAACTTCCTTCTCAATGAAAAATTCTCCCAGCAGAAAATTGGTCCTACCCTTCTACCCGAAAAATATATGCATACCTCCCAATAAAAAATAAAACAATGGGCAAATTTTATAACTTAAAAACCTTTCTTCAGGGGCTTTAGGGGGGTCATTTTATGTCCATTGACATAGTTATTGGACCTTTAACTATGCTGAACAAAAAGACAATCTTAAAATTTTGATCGGACGATTTTGGGAAAAAAGGCGTGGCAGGGGGCATAGTTACCCTCCAATTTTTTTGGTCACTTAAAAACGCACTAGAACTAGAATGAACCATCTCCCACGTTCTAGACACACTGAGTCAATGCGATTACCCCTGAGAAAAAAAATAATAATAATAAAAAAAACACGCATCCGTAATCTTTCTTCTGGCAAAAATTACGAAATTCCATATTTTTGCAGATATGAGCTTGAAACCTCTACCGTAGGTTTCTTTGATACGCTGAATCTGATGATGCGTTTTTATTAAAATTCGAAGACTTCTAGGGGGTCTTTCCCCCTTTTGTCGAAAATCAGACAAATTTTCTCAGGCTCGTAGCTTTTTATTAATACGACTAAACTTAATGAAACTTATATATTTGGAATTAGCATAATAAGCCAATTCTTTTGATATAACTATTGGTATCAAAATTCCGTTTTGTAGAGTTTCGGTTACTATTGAGCTGGGTCGCTCCTTACTTACAGTTCGTTACCTCGAACTGTTTCATTACCCATCAAAATCCAAACAGAGATTATTGAAATATTGATCGTTTTTTCTGCGTTACCAAAAGTATTGTATTCATAAGACTTAACAGTTTCATGAAATATAATTAAACAAATAGAAAAGGTTTTTCAACTAAAGTAAGGAGCAAGTTTAAAACTTAAAATAAATTACTCTGTATATAAGGGGGACAGTACCCTTTTCAACACTTTGTTCATTAAACAAAAGTTTGTTAGTGCTTTGAAAAATCTTTTTTTTTCCAATTACATTTTTTCTTAGAAATGTGGAAAAAAGCCAAGCTTCACAGTAAAGGGTAGGGAGCTAAGGAGAAGACAGCCCCCTTCATACAAAAGAATATTCTGTTCAAATAGGTTCCAAATCTGTTCCTTACTTTCAGTTGAAAAACTCTCTTTGTTATTTAATTTCTGATTATGCTACAACTAAAGAATTTCGGTTGGATGAGAAGGAATGTTATTGTTTGTATGGATGGAAATTCTGTGATACTTTTTATCTTCTACATAATTGAAGCCATCACAACTTCTACAATGGGATTTTCTTATCGATAAATACATTACATACATTCGTTTAAATACACTGAAGTACTTCATGTAAATAGAAAAAAAAAAATTATTACCATTTAAAATTGCTGAAAAATAAGTTCCTACAGCACTTGCCACCCCAAAAAAATTTCCCTACGGTGCTGATGATGACCTGCCTTGCCTTTTCCACCTATGTGCTTTTAGATATGGGAATGTGACATTTTAGCTGTATAGGGAAACATTTTAATTAATTCCTACTCCCCCTGCCTCTTTCAACATTTATCTGAAGCCACAGGAAGAGTAAGCAGTTTGTCCATTAAAATGTACTTTTGTAGGAATCTATTAGGCTACGCTTGGTGATCTGTAATTGCACATCAGCTATAATGAAGGGGGTAAGTCATTGTTTTGGTGGGGATAGGCTACGTTTTTAATGAAATAACGTTGCCTAATTTCACTACAAATAAAGCGAATCAACTTGGTTGAATTCAGTACTGCAAACGTTTGGCATTACTTCTTTTGCAAAAGGGAAGCCTAAAATATAGTTATTGATACTTTTAAATCAATTAACTTCTAAGAATTTTAAATTGATTGCAAATTCGTCCTCTTCAGGGTAAAGTCGCAGTTTAGTGCCCTAAACCACCTAAACTGTAACTCAACCACCACTGCTATTTTGGTGTCTGGCCCCCCTCTGGAAAATTTTCTGCCGGCGCCCTTGATTATCTTGTCAAAACTTTTGCCATACCCCAGAGAAGCAACTTTTCAAAAAATAATTGAGTAATATTTTCTTGTCAAAACTTAAGTGTGTTGCGTCATCACACATATGACTTCCGGTTTATATTGTTTTGTATAAATATGTTATTTTTAATTTTAATGCTGTATTATTTCTGCTGATGATGATCGCTGTACATGCGACTTTTGTATCCATTTTTCCTTTCTAATAAATAGACTTGTCCTTATTTGAAAGTTTATTTGTTAGTAGCCTACCACATTGATATATTCGTACTAAATGGTAGTTAAGAGTTACTATTCATTCTTACTAGAGATTTAACCAGTAGAAAAAAGCCGCAGCAGAAATACTTCCTACTAAGCAGCCACAAGAAAAAATGAATTGACTCTTTCCTCGGTCTCATTATTTACATTTGACGAGCTAGTTGACTGGTTAAGCAATTCGGACTTATTCAATAGATTATCGATACTGTTTAAATTACCTTTCTCGGTCTTTATTAACTTTGTGTTTTCTTCATTTCTGGCTTCGCTTAATGTACTTTCACTGTCATCTTTCGCATGTTTCTCTTCAACTTCAATTTTACTTTCTTGTTTAATTTTTGCCTTTCTTTTTTCTTCCTCTGTCTCATTTTTAACTGGTTCTTGGTTTTCTTTCCCTTGTTCTTTAGTATTGCTCATTTGCTTGGTCTCATTGTTTTCATTTGACAAGATGGTTGGCTGATTAAGTAATTCAGACTTATCCATTGTATTGTCCCTACTGTTTGAATTACTTTCCTCGGTCTTTATCAACTTTGCATTTCCTTTACTGTTGGCTTCGCTTATTGTAATTTCACTGTCATCTTTCGCCTGTTTCTCTTCGGTCTCAACTTTGTTGTCTTGTTTAACTTTTTCCTTGCTTTGTTCTTCCTCTGTCTCATTTTTTGTTGGTTTTGGGTTTTCTTCCCCTTGTTCTTCAGTTTTGCTCGCATCATCTTTACTTCCTTCGTTTTTGTCACTCTTTACGAGCTCAAGACTTCCTTCTCCATTCTTGTAAGGAAACATGTGCTTCTTGACTGTGGCTTCTTGCTTGATGTCTTTCAACAGTATTTCATAATCTTCTTCTTGCTTATGCTCTTCTTCCTCCATAGTCGTTGATGAGCCGTATGACGACAGTGACAAGTTGTCATTTTCAGGTGTTTCTTCTGCATTACATTCAAGTTTCTCTACCTTAATGTGAAGTTTGGCGACAAGTGATTGTGATCGGATCTTTTTTATATCAATGATGAATTCACCTGCTTTTAATTCTCCTTTTTTAATTACAATGCCTCCATTGCCAACTCGCTTACCTCTGTTTATTAGTCCTACCATCTTTCTTTGCTCTTTCATTCGAAACTTTATCTCAAGCAATTCATTTTCGTTCACTGTGAAATTAACTGAATAATTCCAGAAGGGAATTAGGCCGCCCTCCACTTTTTCAGTGGAGTAATTCTTACCGTTGCATGAAATTTTAACATAAAGCGTAGGGTTCGGGTTTCTTTCAAAAACATTCTGATCTAAATCAGAATATAATACAGTTAATCGAATAAGCACCATTTGAAACTTTTAAAAGATTTTATCTAAAAGATAAAATCGTTGCTTCAATAGTATTCACCTCTCTCTATGTTAAACTGAATTTAAAAAAAAATTATGCATAGTAAATATTTTTTGTTGCGTATCGATTTATCTTTAAGCTCCAAGATTATTTTTGCGATTATTTTAAAACAAACAAATATTAAATTGTGTTACTTAAAAGAACCAAGGCTCTATTAGAGGCAGGTTCTAATAGCCACAAATTATGATTCTTCATGAAGGTCTAACATGGCTATGATGTATTGGTTATGATCAGATTATCGTCAGAAACATACTAAGATTTTTGTCTGAGTATATTATTAGTATATTTGATACGTAATATGAGCCTAATGGAGACAAACTGTTGCTCTGATATGGTGTATGTGCTGATTATTGATTGTGTGTGTGCTGATTGTTGCTGATTGTGAGCCAGATATGGCTCTCGCCTTGATTTAACCTCCATCACCCTTAATCCGTACTTTAGTATCATTCCATTCTTGATTATAAATCGCCAAAGATGACTTTTATGTTTATTTTTGTTTGAATCAAGAGGGTCCCATAGCTAATGTTCTGTAGTAACTGTTGATTTTTAGTGTATTATTGTATTTAACTTTTTATTATGTTTGGATATGACCAATGATCTGACATCATTTTTAGGGGGTTTTGGGCTTTTTTTACTATGGGATGTGTTCGTCTCTCACTAGGTTTCAGCTATTGCTACGACCATGATTTCAAACGTAATCACACACAGGAGAAAGCCTGTGGCTTTTTTGAAGTTGGAAGAGTAAAAGACGAACCACAAGAAACCAGGCAGTGAAGTTAGTCGAATATGGCGTCATACCCCAGAGAAGCAAATTTTCCAAATGAAAACACAGATTTTCAAAACGTTTGGATTTTTTCAAACTAAAAAAGAGCAAAAATTAACATGAGCAGGGCTGACAACCGCCATGCCTTGTCAAGACCAGGATATAATTTGCATATAATTGAAAAAGAAAAGCAAACGTCCGTGGATTGTCAGTTATATACAAATATACTGATATTCACTCCTTAAAGTTTGATAATTTTTTATTTATTATAGTAAAAACATTTTAAATGTATGTTATTTTCAGTAAAGTGCAAATTATGTTCTGGTCTTGAGAAGGCATGGTGGTTGTCAGCCCATCTCAAGTTAATTTTTGCTCGTTTTGAGTTCGACTCAGTAATTCAGTAATCGACTCACTGTAATTTCTATTTGTTTTAGGTTTCATTTATTTATTGATGGCGATTTGTGGTAGTTTTACACTCGGAAGATTATTTGAATTTCTTTCTGCTCATTTTTCGCTTAATTGAGCTCTTTACTTTTCTTTGAAAAACTTGCTTTATAGAAAGTTTTTTTTTAAAATAATTTCTATTCGTTTTTATTGATATAGTCTTACCTTGGAAAAAAATAATATTTTGTACATTTTCGTTCTCTCGATAAAAATCCACAGTTTGGCTTGCTATTTGTAAGTTGGAGAAACCTTTTCAAAAATTTTTAATCCTGACACAAATTGTATTGTTCTATTTAATTTTATACCTCCTCAAGTTGACCTGAAAAATACAACTTAATATCATTCCAAAACATTCTATCTATGCTCTTTGACAACTTGAATACACTTACACTCTTTTAATTTATTTAAATTGGAAGAGCAGAAGTAGAAATAGTAGTAGCCCCATAAGCTTCAAGTTCTTACCCCTAGTCTTTCTCGAAATATTACTGAGGTGTCTCATTGGCAACCATACACTCAGTATCTTTTGATTTAGTTTTAGAGCACAATGGGTCAATTGCATAAATATGAGAGATTGAGATACCCAATATACCTAGAGACATAGCTACTGGACCGTTCTACTATGCAGAACCTTAATATCTGTCTCAAAATTTTGACTGGATGTGTGTTGGAAAATGAATAGGCTTGAGAGAAGGGCTGCTTGCCCTCCAATCTTGTTTTACTCTTAAAAGGAGCACTAGAACTTTTAATTTTGAATCAAACTAGCTCCTTTAAAAGTTTCAATGATATTTCTAGTTTCTATAGAGCAGCGCTGCTTATGATATTGCTTAAATATCCTTTTGAAACCTGCATACATATAGTTTTTTCGTTTAGTTGAAGCTCTCCATATACGTTCCCTAAAAAATTTACCATAATACCCATAGCGTCATGAGTTACAGTAACTGTAGTGGTAGTATCAATAGTATACACATTGTACCTTCTGGCTAGTTAAATTCGCCACAACTTAACCTTAAAGGTCTAACTTAATAAAGTAAGCCGTTCTTCTGATATTGCTTTGTCACCATTTTGAAAATTCACATGCTCATAGTTTGTTTTGAAGTTCAAATTCCGCCTAAAATTCCCTTAAAAGCTTCACCGTCATGCTCTTAACTTGGATAGAAATACTAGTTGTGGTAGCAGTACTAGCAGTAGACGCATAGCACCTTTGGTTTCTTAAACACCCCTTCAACACACGCTGAAAGTTTAAACTTAATAGCATCAGCCGTTCTTGAAGCATTTTTGATACGCCCTCTTGACAACCTGTGTTGGCATAATGTGTTTCGATTTAGTTCCATACAGTCTCAATACATTCTAAATTTTTCGCCTTAATACCCTTAGTTTTAACAGCAGCAGCAGAATTAATAGCAGTAGCCTTAGCTTTAGTTGCAGTAGTAGTAATAGAAGTAGTAATTATAGTAGCAGTAGAAGTTGTATGAGTAAAAGCAGTAGCATTAGGATGCAAATATATTATTTTGGTTAGTTCAACATCACCCATAACAAGCCTTGTTAGTTTCAACTTCACACGCGAAACTGTCCCAAAGATATTGTTGTTAGGCCCTTTTGTCAACCTGCAGTAGTAGCGTGCACATATTGCCTTTTGGTCAGATGATCTTCCCCTTTAAGCATTCTCTGAAAGTTCAAACTTAATACCCAAATAAATTTTTGAGATACACTTTTTTGCAATGTAAATGCATATATCGTCTTTCAATTCAGTTCAAATTTCGCCTCATATTGTAAATGGAGTAGTGTGGTAGTAGTAGTGGTGGTAATTGTAGTAGCAGTGATGACAAGCAACTATTGCCTTTTTGATCATCCCCCTTATCATTTCCTGAAAGTTCCAAATTAATATGCTCAATCATTCCTGAGTTACGCCCTTTTGACAATCCGTATACACATAACATGTTTTGATTTAGTTCAACGCTCTACTCAACATTCAGTGAAAGGCTCAGCTAAATGCCCTTCCTCTTTTAGGGATGTAAAGTTCAAATACATACCTTTCTCAATAACATACGCTACATGTAAACAATGAACGAATTGCCCTGAGGAACATGGGGAGGTTGACATCCCCAAAGACATAATTACTGGATCTTTCAACGATACTGAACAATTGACTTACTTGACTTACTTTGAATTATCGCTCTTGCTCAGCAGGGTCGCCAGTGTAGAGGGAACTGGTTGAAAGCGCTGTCAGTCTTCTCCAAGCAGCCCTGTCCAGGGCTAAGGATGGGGCCTCATTTGGGTCAATGTTGCGGTTGAGGAAGCGTTGATTTATAGCATCAGCCCATCTGGTGCGCGGCCTCCCTCGAGGACGTTTCCAGACAATCGAGGGATAGAAGTCCGATATGATCCTTGCAGGGGTAATTGGCGGGATGCGGAGTAAGTGGCCGTACCATCTTAGAGAACGAGCTTCTACATAGGAGGAGAGGTTCACCAACTTAAGGTCCTCAAGATCTCAGTATTGCGGATCTTGTCATATCATTTGAAGCCTTCAACTCGACGCAGGTGTATAGTTTGGAAAGCATCGACCTTTCTTAGCTATGTCTGGGTTATCGGCCATTTTTCAGAAGAGTACAGCATGATGCTTGAGACTGTGGCGTTGTAGATACGGGCTTTTGTAACGCGACTAATTTGCGGTTTGTCGAAGACTGCTCTCAGGAGCCGTCCGAATACAGAGTTTGCCTTGGCTAATCTGGATGAGATTTCGGCGTCAAGTGTGCCATTTCAAGATACAATTGATCCGAGATAGGTGAACTGCCTTACCACGTCAACAGCTTGGCCGTTGATCACAACAGTTAAGGGTGACACTGATGCGGTCTTTTCTATGGGCATGATCTTTGTTTTCTTCCAGTTGATTTGCAGCCCAACTGCGGAGGCAGTGGAGGAGAGTCTCGAGTACATACTTAAGTTGATCGATGTTTTCGCTGAGGACGGCTACATCGTCGGCAAAGTCAACATCAGACAAAGTCCTCCCGGCATAACTTATGCCGAAAGGGTGGACACGGTGTGTCTCGTTCAAAATGTGGCCGATGACGCAGTTAAACAGCTCAGGTGCAGCTGTTTTTATGGCTGTTAAAACACCATTTTTTATGGGGAAGGAAGAAGAAAGCTTCCCGTTAACAAGGACTGCGCTTTCTGTGCTGCGGTAGAGTTCTTTAAAGTGGCTGACTATCTTTGTTGGTAGGCCCGCAGTCTTCAGGATTAGCCAAAGGGACTGCTTGTCAACAGTGTCAAAGGCAGAACGAAAGTCAATGAAAGCTATGTAAGCTTTCTTGTTGAATTCCAGTGTCTTCTCAACGATCTGTCTGACAGTATGAATCTGTTCAGTTGTCGATCTTCCTGGCAATTGCTCTCTTTAAATTTAGATCCGATGTGTTTTGAGCAATATACCCCCGGGGCAAAACTTACAACTCTTGCCTTACATACAACTCTGGGGGGGTTGTTTCAACCCCAAAGGCCTTGTTATGCGACCTTTGGACAAATTTTTGAACAAATGGTTACCTCAAAATTTATGTCAGATAAATTTGGGGAAAATACGATGTGGTTGTCATATTTGAAGACATAATTTCCAGACCTATCAACTACGCTGAACAAAATGGCTATCGCGAAATTTTGATTCGATGTATCTGGGGAAATGATGGGCGTAGGGGGGAGGGATTGTTCTCCAATCACTTTTGACTAATAAAAAGGGCACTACCCCTTTTAATTGAAAATCCCCTTTCGAAGTTTCTACGATAATTCCTTCTATGTGAAGTTTCCTGGTCTTAATATATATATATATATATATATATATATATATATATATATATATATATATATATATATATATATATATATATATATATATATATATATATTATATATATATATATATATATATATATATATATATATATATATATATAGTATCCTGTGGCTTCGCCGCCGGGTCCCGGCACTCGGCACGCGGCCGGCTTCGTAATCATCATTTATAGTAACTGGAACTACAAATTTTTCGTTTTTTTGGGCCTTACAACAGACATTATATTATATAAATAATTTATGTGTTGTAAACTCAACAATCTTATTTATATTATGCAAGACATCCTACAAAAAAAAATGCTTATGTGATGTCATAAGAAATGCATGCATGATGTACTAACATAGTGCATGACGTCATTTGCAAAAACCAAAATTAAGGCTCTTAAAGAATTTTCTCAGACTAATCTTCTGACCTATCTAGATCCTTTTTCTTATGAAAGTATGTCTCAAGATACCAATATTCCCCCAAAAATATATGGAGCCGTTTTCGGGAACATACATACATATACAATTATTGCTGACTTATAAAGTATGTATACCATATATATATATATATATATATATATATATATATATATATATATATATATATATATATATATATATATTATATATATATATATATATATATATATATATATATATATATATATATATATATATATATATATATATATATATATATATATATATATATATATATATATATATATATATATATATACATAAATATATATACATATATACATAAATATATATCTATATATATATATATATATATATATATATATATATATATATATATTTATATATATACGTATATATATATATATATATATATATATATATATATATATATATATATATATATATATATATATATATATATATATATATATATATATATATATATATATATATATATATATAAATAATCAAACGTGATAAGATGTGATATTCGACAACCTGGACCATCAATTGGGACAACACCAATACGGACAGCTAAAGCAAAGGCCATTGCTAAATTGTCTGAAGCAATCAAAATCCAAATACATGTCAAAAATGAAAAAGAAGAGGCAAGACACGGACGGTTGGAAGATATGTGAAAAAGACAACTAGAGCGTGTTAAAAATGAATACCAAAGACACACGCGGTTAGAAGACATACGACACCGAACAAGAGAGGGAGTCAAAAATGAAAATGAAGAGCAGCAAGTCAATGAAAATCAACCTGTACAGCGAGAATCAAAACGTGTCAGAATTGTTCGGCGATTTGTGTTTCATAATGACAAAAGACAAGCCAAGGCAAAAGTTAAAAGTCCAATAAATAAAATAAAATTTTACAAAGGCACCACTTCTATTTTAAGGTTCAATTGGACGTCATGACACCAAGAAAAGACACAAATTGCCTGCGTTTAGAAGACAAGCGACTGTGAGAATCTATATATAGAAGTCTGCCGCGTGCCCCATACCTTTGTTAAAAAAAAACAAAGATTCGGCTATTTCAAAAATTTTGAAATAGCCATTAAGTTAAAATTGTTCAAAAGTCAGATAAGAAAAGTCAGGTGTCGACACAACCCCCCAGGACCCCGGGGCAGGCGTTGTCAGTTATGCACTGGGGCATGGTTCTCATGAAAGGGATTCTCGTATAAACTTCAGAGAGGGCTCATTTGATTGGAAATTGAAAGTTCGAGTTCACTTTTTAATAGTCAAAGAGATCCGAGGGCAACTAGCCCCTACCCCCACCTTCTTTTTCCAAACGCATCTGATGAAAATTTTGAAATTGACATTTTGTTAAAAATAGTTCAAATGTCTGATAAGAAAAACTCCGGTGTCAATACAACCTCCCAGGGCCCGGGGGAAGGCGTTCTAATTTATGCCCTAAAGGCATGTATGGTTCTTATGAAAGGGATACTCGTTTAAACTTCATAGAGGGTTCATCTGATTGGAAAATGAAAGTTCTAGTTCACTTTAAAGAGTCAAGAGATTTAAGGGCAACTAGCCCCCCCCCCATGCCTTTTTTCCTCAAACCCATCAGCTACAAATGTTGAGATAGCCAGTTGTTTTAAAATCGTTCAAAAATTAGATAACAAAAACTCCGGAGTCAACACAACCCCCAGGGCCCGGGGGAGGGGGAGGGGTTGTAAGTGTTGTCCTGGGGGCGTATATGGTTCTTATGAAAGGGATGCTTGTATAAGCTTCATAGAGGGTTCATTTTATTCGAAATTGAAAGTTCTAGTTCACTTTTTAAGAGTCATAACATATCCAAGGGCAACTAGCCCCCCCCCCACACTCTCTTTTTTCCCCAAGTCCATCTGATAAAATTTTTAAATAGCCATTTCATTAAAAATAGTTCAAAGGTCAGACAAGAAAAACTCCTGTGTCGCCGCACACCCCCCCCCCCCCCCCCCCCCCCCCCCCCAGGGCCCGGAGGCAGGCGTTGTAAGTAATGCTCTGGGGGCATATATAGTTCTTATGTAAGGGATGCTCGTATAAACTTCGGAGAGGGCTCTTTTGATTGGAAATTGAAGGTTCTCGTTCAGTTTTTTAGAGTCGAAAGAGAACGGAGGGCAACTAGCCCCCCCCCCCCCCTCCACGCCCTAAATGCAGCAGATAACAATTTTGAGATAGACATTTTGTTAAAAGTAGTTCAAAGTTCAGATAACAAAACTCTGGTGTTAACACAGCCCCCCAGGGCTCGGGAGTAGGCACTGAAAGCTATGCCCTGGGGGCATATATGGTTGTTATGGGAAGGATACTCGTATAAACTTCATAGAGGACTCATTTGATTGGAAACTGGAAGTTGTAATTCACTTTTTAAAAGTCCAAATTGATGGGAGGGTAGCTAGCTTCCCCCACACTCCCTTTATTTTTTCCCAGAGGCACTTCATATAGAAGGGGTTGTCGTTATAAACTTTAAAGGGGGCTCATTCGATTGGAAATCGAGAGTTCTAGTGCCTTTTTCAAGAGTAAAAAGTGAACATAGGGCAACTACCCCCCCAAGCCCTTTTCCCCAAAATACATCTGATAAAATGAGATAGGTAGCCATTTGATGTATTTGAGGTAGCCATTTTGTTTAAAAAAAAACTTCAAAGATCATATAACAAAAACTCCCTTACGCATGGCCATTTTGCTAAAAAATAGTTCAAAGGTTAGATAGGAAAAACTCCTGTGTCGACGCAACCCCCACGGCCCGGGGCAGGCGTTGTAAGTATTGCTCTGGGGGCATATATGGTTCTTATGGAAGGTATGCTCGTATAAACTTCGGAGAGGGCTCATTTGATTTGAAACTGAAACTTCTAATTCACTTTTAAAGAGGCAACAGATAACGGAGGGCAACTAGCCCCCCCCCCCAACCATGCCCATTTTTCCTCAAACCCATCTGATAAGAACTTTGAGATAGCCATTTTTTAAAATAGTTCAAAGATCATAAAAGGAAAACTCCGGAGTCGACACAGCACCCCAGGACCCGCAGGCAGGCGTTATAAGTAAAGTTCTGGGGACATATATAGTTCTTATGAAAGGGATGCTCGTATAAACTTCGGAGAGGGCTCATATGATTGGAAATTGAAAGTTCTCGTTCACTTTTTAAGAGTCAAAAGAGATCGGAGGGTAACTACCCTCCCCCCATCTCCACGCCCTATTTTCCTCAAACCCATCCGATAAGAGCTTTGAGAGCCATTTTCTTCAAAATGGTTCAAAGATCATATAACAAAATTCCGGGGTGAACACAATCCTTCAGGCCCCGGGGTCGGCGCTGTAAGTTATTCCTGGGGGCATACATAGCTGTTATGGAAGGAAAACTTCAAAGGGAGCTCATTTGATTGGAAATTGAAAGTTTTAGTTCAATTTTTAAAAGTCAAAGAGATCAGAGGGCAAATATTTCCCCAAGCCCCTTTTCCCCCAAATGCATCCGATAAAAATTTTAAGATAACCATTTTGTTAAAAATGGTTCAAAGGTCAGACAAAAAACTCCGGTGTCGACACAACCACACAGGGCCCGGGGGCAGGCGTTGCAAGTTATGCCCTGTGGGCCTATATGGTTCTTATGGATGGGATGCTCGTATAAACTTCAGAGAGGGCTGATTTGAATGGAAATTGAAAGCTCTAGTTCAATTTTTAAGAATCTAAGGAGATTTAAGGGCCCCTAGCCCCCCCCCCTACGCTCTTTTTGCCCAAACCCATCCGATACAAATTTTGAGATAGCCGTTTTTTATAGTTCAAAGGTCAGATAACAAAAACTCTGGTGTCGACACAACCCCCGTGGGCCCGGGGGAGGCATTGTAAGCTATTTCCTGGGGCCGTATATGTCCACTGAACAATATCGAGAGCACACAAACAGAGAGAGAGATTCTTAGATTATGTAAAAGTTTATAACACCTTTCAGAGCTTTTCTCTGTGGGCGATCAATGAGTGGGAAGACAACACTTTTGATGAAAATAATTCAGAATCGTCGAGAAATGTTGTTGTCAGCAGATAATCAACATAAAACGTCAATCAAAAACATTTACTATTGCTATAGTGTTTGGAAGAGCCATACGATCAGATAAGGCCAATTGAACCTCAAGTTAAATTCATCAAGGAATTGGATTCTGTATTCATTTCTTTGAAACCAAATTCTTGGCTTATTATTGATGATTTGGCTGAATCGATACTAAAATGGTCTGAGGAAATGATTCAACTGTTCACAGTACGTTCTCATCATGAAAATATTTCCGTCACCATTGTCCCCCACAATCTCTTTCATCAAAGTAAATGTATATGAACTCTTGCATTGAACTGTTCTCATTACATTGTGTACAAAGTTGTGCGTGACTTAAGTTCCCTTATAACTTTAAACAAATAAATTTATCCGGGTCAGCCTACATTCCTGCTTTCAGCTTACAATCAGGCAACAAGCAAACCATATGGATACATTGTAGTTGACCTTGATCAAAATACACCTGATATTTTTGATCGTGAAATAACTCTATATCTGCCGGTGGGTAATAGGAAAATACTAGTTGAAACTATGACGCTTGAAGAAGTTACATTACAATAGATACTTGTTCTCTGTCTTGAGCAGTTCAAAACCACGTCTTAGGAAGGCCATACTGAACAATGTAGATCGAGAATTTATTGAACTCATTTCCGAACTGTGTTTAAACTTAACTGAAGGCAATGTTAAACTATCTAATGCTATTAAGAAGCAGACTAGAGAACTGAAATCCATTGTTTGTGCACTGTCCAAGAGAAAAACCAGTCAAAAACGGAAAATAAAAAGATTTAGTTCAGGCGGGGGAAGGTTTTTTCAGTTTTATTGCCAAAAATTGCCGGTCTTGTTAGCAATCGTCTTCTTCCATCATCGTCATAAGAAAATATGGCTATAGCATATAAATTGACTCAAATTGAAAAAGTATTTAAACTCGAACGCAGAATGGTAAGAAAAAGTTGCTAGTTCGCTGGCTTGGGTACAACTCTGAATTTGATTCTTGGAGAGGTGTTGAAGACACAAAATGGCCAATGATTTCTATGTGACATTTATATCCAATGTTTCCGATCCTCTCTTTGACGATTTGAATAAAACAAGTGACTTTTTGAATAAATTTTCCCCTGCCATTAAATTTGAAGGTAGATATGAAGTTACTCCCGTCGATTGTATTATCAAGAATAGGCCTACATATGACGTTCTACGAAAGGATACCCCATACGAGATTAAAGTAAGACTCTTTGACTTCGGTGATGAAGGTAGGGTGGCAAATTTGGACCCTGTTGATTATTCTATTGCTACCATACCCTACAGGGAATACAATAATATGCAGCTGGGTCAGGTTACCAACAAAAATTGGAAGTAGAAAAAAGGGTGGTTTCACTTTCAACTATTCAACAGAACAAAGGAGAATTTATATTACGAATATGATTGAGAATGAAAGAATTTCCCTCAAGGAGGAATTCCGTGAGGTTCTCGGTTTTACAGATCGTGTTGTTAAAGCAGAATATTTCAGTGGCAAGAAACATGTTATCTATGCAGACTATGCACCTAGTTTCTCCTCGGACAGTTGTATGTTTATCTACAGTTCATTTTTGGAACCGTCGAGAATTGGTAATTCAGATATCCCCCTTCTACGTGTTCTAGAGAGAAGATAGAAAACAATATTCACCACAACAATATAATGAATCTCCAGTATGTTCCCGTAAACACTTCGTATTTGGAACTCTGTCAGTTAACACTAAGAATTGTAGTCGGTGATCTTTTAGCTATAACAAAGGGTTTGTGTGTCATTACATGTCATTTTCCACCCATTGCTTAAGATGAACAATAAAAGAATTCCATTTGTCTGTCCTGACATTGATTGTTATGTTGCTACTCTGAGTCCTCGTCAAATAGGTCATGGGTAGGACTATTACAAGGGTCGAACTACAATCTCTGGCAATGGTCTTGGTATTTGCTTTGCTAGGCTATTTCGTTCTGCCCTACCCCTTGCCAGAAAATATATTGTACCGGCTGCAACAAATGTTGCTACCTCAGCACTACAGGACTGGAGCTCCGGTAAATATTTCAACAAGAGTATTAATGAAAATATCAGATCTTCAGCAAGACCTGCTGGCGAACAATGACAATCTCAGTAAAATGGGAAGGGATTAAAATGGGTACATGGTCGCCATTCACTCATTAGTCTCTACCCAGGCGGGAAGCGAAAGACATCAACAACGACTTTGAAGAAAAAAGAAGAGCAATAATAATAATAAGAAGAAAAAGATTGATAGATCAAAGAAAGATTTTTTCTCTTAAGATGACCTATCTCCCACACAAAGAATCACATCCATCTATCGCCTGGTCATTGAATCTATTCAATACTGAAAATGTTGATGTCAGTGTCAAGTATGGGTAGTATGAACAATTTCATCCTCAACAACCCCTGTCGGAAAATATACACTTTCAGATATTTTCCAATGAAGATTATTTCATTGACTCATCATCAGAATTTATTGATTTAAATGTTGTGGTGAAGAAAAAGTCAGACAATACAACTTCCATTGCTAGCGATGACCTGTCCTATGAAAACTGTATCCTACACAACTTGTTCAAACAAATTAATGTATTCATTAATGGAACATTGGTTAGCACTAGCAATAATTTATCAAAATATGCAATCTACATACAATTTATGTTGATGACTCCAATGTCATACAAGGAGTTGAGAGGACGGGCACTGGGTTATGAATCTAGATCAAACGTTGATATTGACGGTGAGTTATCTGTTGTAGTGACCAAAGAGTATCATTTAGTTGGAAAATTAAATCATGAAATATTTAATATATCTCAATGGTTGCCTCCCAACGTTAAGATTGACATAAAATCACAACTAGCTCCAGTCAGTTTCATTTTGAGACAAACACTTGCTGCAGCACCAGATGCAAAAGTCAATCTCACTTCAGCAATTCTTCACATTCGAAAATACAACAGGTTATGAGCTCTGTTGCATTGGTAGTAGAAAAACTGAGAGCGAATAGTAGAAACATCAAATTCTTGTTCCCCGTATGATCACTAATCAACGTCACGCTGCCACCGGTGCTCGCAGTTATACGGATTCATCATTTATCAATGGAGAAATCCCCTCAAAACTTGCCTTGGCCTTTGTGGAAAGTGCTAATACCGTTGGATCCTGGACCGCATCCCCCCACGATTTTAGTTTTTTGGCTTATCCAGTCTTGGGTGCAAGGTGAATGGAATTCCCTTGTACACATTATCATTTGATAAGAAATCTTACAGAACTCTGTATGAATTGACTATTTAATCACTAGATCACGATTCACAACTATTTGAAAATTAAATAACCAATTCAATGTTTTCAAAAAATCATGGTGTAATTGTTTTGGACTTGTCAGGCAGTCAAGATATGAGTGTTCTTAGAAGTGAAAATGTAACTTTAGAGTGCATATTCGCTGGGGCTTTGACTGAAAGTACCACGTTAATAGCACTGAGTCAATTTGAAACCTATTGGGGGATCACTCCCGACGGTAGTGTTCTACTAGACCTAGCACCATGAACACAAATCAGATAATTGATGTTTTTAACTTGGACTCGTTCATGTCCGAATACAAATCCTATTGCATACCCTCGGATTTTCTTATAAAAATTCAAAGTGATAACCGTACCATTATCATTGTTAATACCAGTAAATTTATTTATTATTCTCGTGAAAAATCATTCGGATAGACTTTAGAATCAACATGGAATGTTCAGGTAGTGTTCAAGAGCAAATCCAAAATATAATTTTGATTTGTTTCGATTAGTATGTCAGTAAATTGAGTGAATGCATTTGACTCACAACGTAAAACGCTCATACAATAATTCAAAGATGGAGATTTGTTTTTCATAATATTGTCAAGCATTCTTTGAGAGAATATTTTCTTCTGCACTGATAACTTTTGAACTGGTCATTTAGATTCAAACATATTTCCAAAGTCACAAAATTCCGCATGATTTTTTTCTCAAATCCATCCATTTGTGATTTTTGTTCTTGATACTCACGCTATCAAATATATACTAACTCATAGAAATTTTTTTCTTCTATTTTTGAGCACATTCTCATCACCTATTGTATTCCTAGGCAGAGGAGGAGTAAACAATCAACTAAAAATATCTAAACAAAATAAAAATCAATAAACATTTTTATTGTCAGAAAATGTAATGATAAAATAATACATTTTCACTCTTTTTTCAAAATATGTCCCAGTCCATTGTCCTCAATGTGCTTCATGATTGCATTCAATCCAATTTGTAGTCTGGATATATTCATAATGTTAACTATAGCGGCAAAACATAATTGCTCTTCCAACTTAAATTTACTCAAATATATAATATATCTACCAAACATATCATCCCATTCAAATGTTAGCTGACAATCCTTTGCAATTTCCACAGCTACATTGGGAACTCTCGTCTTCATATCATTATTTTCAACTCCTTACACTTGCAATAGCGTAAAACCACTGAATTTTAATAATAGAAGGTTTTTCGAACTTTAATCAATGTAATTTAGCCAAGTGTCAATTTGGAACTGCGATATCGACTCCCTATCAAGTTTTTTATATCCATACTTAAGGCCAAAGAAAATCAGTCATGTAAGAGTTCAGTGCCTTAAGAGTGCCCTAGGTTCAAGAGTGCTATATCGTTGCACAATAAACGCTCAAAACCAGAGAAATCGGCTTAGCAAGAGTTTACACGAGTGCCTTAGGGAGTAGCCGTGATAAAGTTCGTTTACAAGAGTTTACAAGCGACGAGCTACTTAATCTCTTTGAAAAGGTGTAGAGGTTTCACAGAAGTATTACCTATATGCGAGGGGGTACTTACTCTCTTTGACAAGGTGTAGAGCTTCTATAAAAGTATTACCTATATGCGAGGGTCGACTTAGTCTCTGTGAAAAGGTGTAGAGCTTCCATAGAAGTATTACCTATATGCGAAGGGATACTCACTCTCTCTGAAAGGTGTAGACTCGGTTATGCAAGAGTTCACAAGAGTCCCTTAGAGTATAGCCCTGATAAAGTTCGTTCAACCTCAAGAGTGCCCTAGGGGGATGGCCTTGATAAAGTTCATTCAACCTCAAATTGATATGCCTCAGTGGTTACTAGGGCCGTGAGCAAAGTATAACATATCAATCTACTCAAAATATCTAAAGAAAGACCCAAAAACAAAAATTTGCAGTTGCAGTTGCTATAAATGATGATTCTGTGGAATCAAAACCTAAACTATCAAACGTGATAAGGTGTGAAAATCAACAGCCTAGACCATCAGTTGCGACAATACCAATAAGGGCAGCTAAAGAAAAGACCATTGCTAAAGTATTTGAAGTAATCAAAATCCAAAAACGTGTTAAACGTGGTTAGGAGATAAACGAAAACGAGAATTAGAGCGTGTCTAAAATGAAAATTAGAGCGTGTCGTGTGGCACAAAACCAAGTACACACGTACAAAGATGCCATAAACTCAATAAATGTTACACGTAAGTCTTTAGGGCCCTTCAACGTTGCTTGTATTCACTACAGAACCCTCCATTTTCCGGAGGAAAGAGTAGCAAACAAAGTTAATTCGTTTTGAGATTGCTGCTGGCATGGTCGAATTGCAATGTCACCACCTATATTTCCAAATGAATTCGTTTACCTTTTTTTAGGACGTCACTCGCTCTCTGAAGAGTTTAACAAATGTATTCGTAACTTGAACTCGTGTCCGTAACTTACAACCTTAGCCCCGAGGGCTCTTGGGGGTTATCATGCTCAAAAACATAATTTCTGAACCCTTCAACTACGTTCAAAAAAATTGCTGTATCAAAATGTTGATCGGAAGTGTTTGGGGAAAGGATTGGTATGGGGGAGGCATTCGCCCTCTGATCGCTTTTGACTATTAATAAGGGCACTAGCCCTCTCAATTCCCAATTGAATGAAGTTCCTACGATAACGCTGGCTCAAAATTTCGATTGGATGTGTTTGGGGAAATGGTAGGCTTGAGAGGGGCGTTAGTTGCCCTCCAATCACTTTCGGCTGTTAATTAGGGCACTAGCACTTTCATTTTCCAATCGAATGAACCCTTTTTGAAGTTTCTATGACAGCGTTTTCTGTAAAACCTGATTTGCCCCAGGGCATAACTTACGACCCTTGCGCTGAGGGCTTTTGGGGAGTGTCATCCTCAAAGACATAATTTCCGGACTTTTCAACTACGTTGAACAAAATGGCTATCTTATAATTTTTATTGGATGTTTTTTGGGAAATGGTGGGCGTGGGAGGGGTGTTAGTTTTCCTCCAATCACTTTTGACTATTAAAAAGGGCACTAGCCCTTCGAAGTTTTCGAAGTTTCTATTACAACGCTCTATAAAAATCCTTATATGCCCCTGGACATAGCTTAAAACCCTTGCCCTGAGGGGTGTGGGGGGGGGGGCGTGGATCATCCTCAAAGACATAAATCCAGAACTTTCAACTACGTTGAAAAAATTGGCTATTTCAAAATTTTGATTGGATATGTTTGGGGAAATGGTGGGTGTGAGAGGGAGGTTAGTTGCCCTCCAATCAGTTTCGACTATAAAAAAAGGCTCTAGCCCTTGTATAGCCCTTTTATATATATATATATATATATTTACCGAAGGTCCTATCCCTTCCACGGTATACTAGATAAATATATTAAAGTGATTATAGGTATGTACGAGAATAACATTGCTGCAGTTAAGGTAGGAAATGAGGTAAGTAGCTGGTTTCGTATTAAATCATCTATCCCCGTTTATATGGATCATTTTGATGGACTTCGCCCTAAGGAGCAAAGCAAAGGCAATGGGAGAACAAGGAATCAAATGGGGAAATAAAACCTTCCTAGATTTAGAATATGCCGATGATTTAAGCATTATAGACGAAAATGTAGGCAAAATAAATGAACTTTCAAGGATTTTGCGAGTTCAGGATGCAAGAAGAGGTTTGAATATTATCGTTAAGAAGACTAAGTCGTTAAAACTAGGAATAAGTGAAAGTGAAGAGATGGTGTTGGATAACGAGAGGATCAATCAAGTAGAGTTTCACTTACCTAGGTAGCATAATTAGTATAGACGGTGGGTGCGGTGAAGATGTTAAAAGATGAACAGCCAAGGTCCGGGGTGTTTGGTGTTACAGTGAGTTGTTAGTAGCAGCAGTAGTAGAAGTAGATGCATAGTACATTGTCATTTGGAAGTAATATTCTTATGTATCATAGACAGCGTTCTGAGTAAATAGTGAAGTAGGCTCTGAGTATTATTTTTTATTAACAATCTATAAGTTTAGTATATATAATACATTTTTTAGCTAAATACTAGATACGGGTAAAATCCTTCGGCTTTTTCTTAATTTTAATATAGTAAAGAACAAACCCAAGGGAATCAGACTATTTTGTTATATTTGTTTATATAATTCTCATCACTATGATAACCCTCCTTGATCTTCTGCATTTCTCTGCCGAATTTTGCTTCTATATAGCACTGGTCTGTTTAATATCTTTGCTTCTCTGTCAACTATCACTTTCTTAAAATATGGATCACAAGGCAGCTTAGTTACCATCCTTATGTTGCTCGAGTAACGTTCCTTTTAGGGGCCTTTTAATTTTTTTAAATCTGTTTTTCAGAATTCTAGAATGCTATATTGACTTTTGCTACAGCACTGTTTTCTTGCAGTAGATACTTCAGTTGCCTGGCTCTGATACTGTTCTCGGTTTTTTTTTTTTTTTTTTTCTATTTAGCTGGCTCCCTTGACACCATTATGTTTCTACTAAGTGTTATTACTAACTACCAGATTTAACTGTTAAGGCTACTTGACCTATCAGCGTTTTATATTGACATATATCGTCATTCCAACCGACGTCATCACCTAGTTTTACTGTAGCGTCATTTAGAGTTGTACCTTACGATTGTGACGGCATTCTTTATCTTTTACATAAAAAATCAGTTTTTGTCAAAAATTGTATTTTATTTTCAAAAATTATTAGTTAATTAAAAAGCACTAGATATAGCATTTTCCTATTAAATGAGCCTTCAAACAGCTCTCTATGATATTCTAGTTTCCCGCTAGCAGTGATGGAAAAAAAAATGAAAAAAACAAGGACACAACATTGCTACCCATGCATAAAAGTGATTTTCCTTGTTGTTAAAGTTAGAGTGCTGCTGTAAATTTCTTGCATATGTAAATTTCTTCAAAATACCATTTTTAAGGGGTTTCAGGCTATTTTTCAAACTTCCTAAAAATAAGTTTTCAAAATAATCTTTCAAAGTTAAGACAAATCGAGATAATAGTTACTATTCCCGAATCAGCTACAAATGGCAAATTTTTTTATCCCCAGCCAGTTTTTTTAATATATTTTTAATTTTTGGCCACAATGGGCGGTGGTTCATTCTTTACTAAATAGGACCAGCCTAAATTAACAGCACGCTGAACACTAGAAATCGGTCACCCAGTTCAATTTAACGGTATGCTGAACACTCAATGTCAAAGTTGCAAATGAATTTTTTTAGGAATGAACTTTTTTGAGAGAGTAATACTGACAAAAAATATTCAAACAGACAAAAAAAATAAACATGCCTGTGAAGGTTAAATGAGAATAGTAAAGGTAGTTTTGCGAAGGATAGCTGAAGGATTTGCTCATTGATTCATTAGGAATTGCCTTTCACTACCATTTAATTCAATTGGCATTAAAATTAATTAGCATTTTAAGTTGGGTCACTAGTGGCTCATTAAGGTCTAATAGAATATGCTTTAGATCTGAAACAAAAAACATGTCCAATAATCCTAACGTCTCCCCAAGTGACCCAGTGAACATTCGCGATTTTTTTAGTGTAGGGCCGGTCTACGGCCGGTCTCGATCTCTGGGTCCCATATTACCAAACTAAGGGCAAACCAAGTCCTATCCCTATTCTAATGGAAATTCAAATATCAAATTTATTTGGCCGTATCTTGGATGACTTGAGAATAATAACAAAATTTAAAATGAGAAAAAAATTAATGCATAAAAGCAAAGAAAAAAAAACTATTTATCACGCAGTAGTTTAACCTACACAACCAATGGTTTAATTACTGGCAGATTAGGGCCAAACAATATGAAATCAAGACATTAATGATAGAAGTGGGCCAAAAAAATAGCGATGGGATTATTAAGAAAATTTTCCTTCGAAAGTAATAAAATACTTACTTTTACAACAGGATATATACTAAGGTAGTCCAAACCCTGTATTTGATGAGGCTCCAACGAGTGAGGACATTTCATAAGCCGGAATGCTTGTACTAAAGCTTCAGTTAGGGCTCTAAAACAATGCAAAAAATCCAGTTTATGAACTACTATGTAAACCTGGCAAATAAAAAGAGATAAGCTACACACATTACAAACATGGGCAGAAACAGAGGCAGTTTTACGGGGCAGAGGGGGCCCTTGGCCCGGAAGCCGAAATTTTCGAGGTGCAAATTACAAATTAATAATCTAACACTTATCATCATTTTATAATTTTTGAAATTTATCTTTATTAAAATAAAGCAAAGGGCGCAGTTGGCAGTAAGTATAAGCAAATTGAATGTGAAATTTTCATTTTTCCCATATCTTTTCCCATATAAAGTAGAAAAGTCAGATTTAGGTAAATCAAAAATTTTGTTACTAAATGGAAATTGCGCTAAAATTTGGCGAACAATTTTGGGATACAGGGAGCGGGGCGCTAATCAAGATTTTGATCCAGGCGCAAGAGGCCAGAACCTTCTCCGGTTGGAAACAATTAATTTAATTTAGCCAATTAACATAGAGGAACAAACTTGTAAAAGCGATCTTATTAGCTCAGTTAAAAAACAAATCAAAATTTTGCAGCGAAATCAAAATAAAATGAAACAAAGGAGCAATGCAAATCTTTCTTAGAATTGCTTGGTTCAACCGGTTCAAATTATTAGGTCCAAATTACTAGGTTCAATCGCTACAACCACGAAAAGAAGAACAATCAAAAAGTTCGGTGTAACGAACTGTAAGTAAGGAGCGATGTGGCTCAATAGTAATAGAAACTCTAAGAAACAGATAACAATGGATACATCAAAAGAATCGAATTTTGATACTCCTTCAAAATATATAAGATTCATCAAGTTTAATATTAACCATAAAAAGTTACGAATCTGAGAAAATTTGCCTAATTTTAGATAAATGGGCGAAACACCCCTAAAACACTAATGATAAGCATATCAGAGAACCGTAATGTAGAGGTTTCAAGCTTCGATATACAAAAAATGTGGAATTTTACATTTTTTGCCAGAAACAAGATCACGGATGCGTGTTTATTTGTTTTTTGTTTGTTCGTTTTTCCCAGGGGGTGATCGTATCGAACCAGCGATCCTACAATATCAAGAGAGGGATCATTTTATCAGAAATCAAAAGTTCGATTGCCCTTTTTAAGCTACCAAAATATTAGAAGGCAGCTAGCTCCCCTCCCATGCCCTTTTTAGAACTCCTTTCCCCCTTTTTCCTCCCTCCTCAATACCTCACTTCTTAAGCTAAAATTTTTGTTTAGAACTTTAAAAAATCTCATTATTCTAATTAAAAGCCCTTGTGTTTCAGGAATCATTCTTAAATAAGTGGAACGAAGATTCAAATTTTAGCGCAAAGCGTGAGGTATTGAGGGGGGGACCCCCTCATATTCGTAATAATTTCGGTTCGTTTTAAGTTTTAATGTTGCTCCTTCCTTTCAGCAAAAAAAACTTTTTTTTGTTTAATCAAGGAAAAGACCGCAATAGGTGGGATACAGAACGTACGACAGGAAACATGAGAAAAAGAGAGGTATCCCCAAATGTCTCTAGGCGGCCATGGTTATGCAATAATGGCCACTCATTTTCACTGTTATAGTCACTATGTCTACTGGTATTTTTAATGGAAATTTTATTTACGAATTTAAAATTTACAATGGTAAACATGGGCAGCGCAATAGCGCTACCTAAGTAAAGAGCGAAGTGGGCTATATGTTGTTTTTTAACCAAGGCACTTGGTATGGAATGAGTTGTCGAAAAACTTCGGAGGGGGGTTACTCGATTAGAAATTAAAAGTTCTACTACTATTTCTTCTGCTACTAATATTACTTCCACTACTACTACTACTGTTACTACTACTACTACTTTCTACTACTACTACAAGTGAAACTGCTACTACTAATATTAATACTGCTGCAACTACTAGTTAGGTACATAAGCGCGAATTACCATAAGGTTTGTGCATTTTATGGTAAAAGCACGAAAATTGGCACACATATGTAGAAAAATACGGAAAACCTGACAGGGGACAGAACCATATTTTCTGAGCACGTTTTTCACGTTTCAAGGCGTTTTTCCGCGCAGAAAATCGTGTATTTTTGAAATTGAAGGATTTGGACATTTGAAGGATCGTTTCTGGTTGATTCGGGTCTGCTGATTTTGAACATGTGCCCACTTTTGAGATCAGATCATTAGTTTCCGAGTTATCGTCATTTTCATCATCGCGGGTCGTACTCTTTTCTGTATACTGAGGTAGTAGATGCGCTTAGGGTATCTTTCATGACTAAATCGAGTATGCTGTGTATAAAAATGTGCTTACTTTTAATATCCAGCCATCCATTACTGAGTTGTCATCAATTTCATCATCGACGGGTGTAGACTGTCTTTCATACTTCTACATTACAAACTCTGGTTCACCTTAATGTGCAAGTGACGATTGTGGTCTGAATGAATGGATCATTTGCGGGTTTAAAAACGCGACTCGAAATACCTCATATCGCTAGCAGGTTTAACAAAGAAAAGAAGAAAATGCACGCGGCACGTACTTTTTAAAGAAAAAGCATATGAGAAGAGAACAAGTAACGTATAATTTACATTTAATAAGTGCTGTTTTCTTTTATAAATGTCTTCATATCATGACATACGTACATGTAAAGTACATGCAGTCAAAATGCAGCGTCTTCAGTCGTTTGAACATAGGCTGCAAGGGTAGAGGGGCAGACCTGACCGACTTTTTGAAGCACAAGAACCAGCCTTTTCCACCTTCCCTGTCCGAGTATGGCAAGCTATAGTTTAGAAAAAAATCTGAAATAGTTGACTGTTTGACGGCAGAGCTTGAAGAGCCACTGCCCAGCAGTCTCCCAACCGTCGACTCAATTGTACTAGAAGGGTCTGTTCTAGTACACCTCATCGTTCCTAAGCCTGGAATTAGTTTCAGTGAATACGGTCGCTTGAACTTCGCTACCTGTATTAGAAAGCAACAGTCCCAAACCGACGCTCAAAGGATTGATCTCGTCTTTGGCATCTACACTCACGACAGCCTAAAAAACAGAGCGCGTGAACACAGAGGAACTTCGTCTTACACCGTGAAAATCACAAACCGAATCCCCGTTCCTCGGATGAACAAGTAGTAACCGTACAATGCATTGAAAACCTAAATGCAAACTTACGCCTGAAGGCATAGATATGTGTTTAGGTTTTCAATGCATTGGACGGTTACCAGGGTCATTTGCCTGCCAAGAGGAACGAGTATAACTTGATTGGTGATTAGGATTTGAATATTTTTTAGGTTAAATCCGTGGTCATTCATTTGTAAGTTGATTAGTAGGTTTTTTTTTTTTTTTTTAAACTTGGCTAATAGGTTTTTAAACCTATTACTACGAACGCTATATGCATTCCATTTTTGGAACTAGGAGCGAGATTGTGTGATGCTATAAGACTGGTTTCGTTTCATGGGTTCATTAATAGAAGGACTAATGCATTTGAAAAGGGTAATTACTTCTTTAGTTTACGAGATTTGCGAGTTTTTTTTTTGCGAAAAGATATTTGCGTAAAGGTATTGCGAAGGTTTGACATTGTGACTTGACCTAGCTTTACCTCGCCGATGTGGTCTGTATAATACATAAATAACGTTTGAAAAATATTGTCAATTTAAAAAGAAATGGCTGAAAAGTGTTTTGAGGGGGATGGGTTGCATGGAGGGGTGAGTTGCACGAGGGTTCAGTTAAAGGGGATACAGTTGCACGGGGGGTTTCGGTTATACACGGGTTCACTTACAAGGGGGATTCAGTTGCACGGGGGGGGGGGAGACATTGCTAGAAAGTATTCAATAGCTTAATTGAAAAGTAACGATAGAATGACATTGTGACTTGACCTAGCTTTACCTCGCCGATGTGGTCTGTATAATACATAAGTAACGTTTGAAAAATATTGTCAATTTAAAAAGAAATGGCTGAAAAGTGTTTTGAGGGGGATGGGTTGCATGGAGGGGTGAGTTGCACGATGGTTCAGTTAAAGGGGATACAGTTGCACGGGGGGTTTCGGTTATACACGGGTTCAGTTACAAGGGGGATTCAGTTGCACGGGGGGGAGACATTGCTAGAAAGTATTCAATAGCTTAATTGAAAAGTAACGATAGAATGACATTGTGACTTGACCTAGCTTTACCTCGCCGATGTGGTCTGTATAATACATAAGTAACGTTTGAAAAATATTGTCAATTTAAAAAGAAATGGCTGAAAAGTGTTTTGAGGGGGATGGGTGGCATGGAGGGGTGAGTTGCACGATGGTTCAGTTAAAGGGGGTACAGTTGCACGGGGGTTTCGGTTATACACGGGTTCAGTTACAAGGGGGATTCAGTTGCACGGGGTATATCCCCTTTTTTCGAAAATCGGGCTCCCTGTTTTCAAAATCCCTTTTTCTTCTGAGGCTTGGTGAAGGAAGATTTGTTTTGTGAGGAGGAATTAGAAACAGTACTAAAAGGATTAAAGAATAATAAGGCTCCAGGTGCTGATAGGGTAGTAAATGAGTTTCTTAAATATGGTGGCTCTGAGGTTAGAAATAAGTTATTGGAGATTATGAATATGATTTTTGAAAAAGGGGAAGTACCTAATGATTTTAGGAAAACCTTAATTAAGCCACTTTATAAGAAAGGTGATAAAAGTGAGTGTGGTAATTATCGAGGCATTAGTCTGGTCTCTGTAGGTAGCAAATTGCTTAGTAATATGATACTTTTTAGACTGAGAGATGCCGTAGACAAAGTTTTAAGAGAAGAGCAGTGCGGTTTTAGAAAAGGTAGAGGATGTGTTGACCAAATTTTCACTCTTAGGTTAATAATTGAGAAGTGCCTAAGTTTTCAAACACCTTTGGTCCTTAGTTTTATAGATTATGAGCAAGCGTTCGATTCTGTTGATAGAGGAGCTTTAGTAAAGGTTTTATCCTTGTATGGTATACCAGACAAATACATTAAAGTGATTAGTGCTATGTACAAGAATAACACTGCTGCGGTTAAGGTAGGAAATGAGGTTAGCAGCTGGTTTTGTATTAAATCAGGAGTTAAGCAGGGTTGTGTTCTATCCCCCTTTATATGGATTATTTTGATGGACTTTGTTTTAAGGAGCACAGGAAAGGCAATGGGAGACCACGGAATCAAATGGGGAGGAAAAAGTCTCCTGGACTTGGATTATGCTGATGATTTAAGCATCCTAGATGAAAGTGTGAGCAAAATGAATGAAGTTTTAGAGGTTTTGCGAGTTCAGGGTGCTAGTATTGGTTTGAAAATTAATGTTAGGAAGACCAAGTCACTAAGGCTAGGAATAAGTGAAGATGAAAAGGTGACGTTGGGTAATGAAAAGATTGATCAGGTGGGCAGTTTCACTTACCTTGGTAGTATTATTAGTAAAGATGGTGGGAGCAGTGAAGATGTTAAAAATAGAATAGCCAAGGCTCAGGGTGTTTTTTCACAGTTAAAAAAAGTCTGGAAGAATAGGAAGATAAGTCTGCAAACCAAGATTAGAATCTTAGAAGCTACAGTGATGACAGTGGTCAAATATGGCTCTGAAGCATGGACGCTCCGAAAAGCGGATGAAGATTTGCTAGATGTTTTCCAGAGAAATTGCTTAAGGATTGTTCTGGGTACCCGGCTGACTGACCGTATTTCAAACAATAGGCTATACGAAAAATGTGGTTCAATACCACTTTCTAGGTCTATAATGAAAGAAAGGTTGAGGTGGTTAGGGCATGTTGTTCGGATGAAGGATGACAGATTGCCGAAGATTGTTCTTTTCGGCCAACCATCTAGGGCTAAACGGAAAGCAGGTCGTCCCCGTCTGGGTTGGGAGGACGTCATAAAGAAAGATTTAAAGGAAATGGGAACTTCGTGGGCGGGTGTAAAAAGGGAGGCTTTGAATAGATTGGGGTGGAGGAGGAGTGTGCGTAGCTGTGTTGGCCTCAGGCGGCTTGGTGCTGCGATGAGTTGTTAGTAGTAGTAGTAGTATTAAACGTAATGAAATTTATATAATTGCAATCTGCATAAAAACCCAATTCCTGTCAATTGTTATCAAAATTCCATTTTTGAGTTTTGGTTACAATTGAGCTAAGTCGCTCCTTCATTACAATTTAACACTATGAACTATTTTATAAAACTTATTGGGCTAACGTCATATTTTTAATTAATCTTGTAGCAATCCGGAGATTTTGAAGCACGATTCACGGTATTAAAGCTTAGTATTTCTGAGTCCAGTTGAAATGTGCACCATTTTAGAAAATTCTCTTTTTGGGGGAAGCTTTTGGTTCCTTTACATGTACGTAAAGGACTGAAATACCCTTACAGGAACTAGAACTTTTTATCTACCGTGAAAATATTCACAAGTATGGTATTACTTTTTCTATCTTCCACTGAAAAATTTAGAATTGAACTTTAAATTTCTTTATGTCTTTGTGAAATAAAGAACTTAAGTGGAAGATTTTTATTTTCTCTGGATAAATTAGAATTGAATTGTGTTCTTTGGTAAAATTCAGTAGGGAACTTGAACTTTTCTTCACTTCGTTGAGAAAATTTAAAATTGAACTTTAAATTTTTTCATCTCTTTGAGAAAAGTCGGAAGTGAATTTAAGAAAATTTAGAATTAAAGTGAAACTTTCTATCTTCATAGAAAATAATCACAATCATAGTATAACTTTTCCTATCTTCTATGGAAAAATTAGAACTGAACTTTAAATTTTTATGTGTTGGTGAACTTAAAACTGCCGTGGAAGCTTCACCTACGAAATACTAAGAAACCTTAGCTCAGAAAAGCCTGAAATATCCAACTACTCATCCCAAACTAGAATTTCCAGTCAAATGAGCCCTCTTAGGATATTTTGGTACCACTAGGTCGATAGATATGCGGGTCAAATTTCATCTTAAAGTGCCAATGTATCTGATAGAATAATTTAATTCTTATGATCAATTTCATAAAACCTATAATTTTCACCTTTTTCTTCATTAAGTATCAATTACTTCAAGAAATTAATTCCACATTTTTTGCAGATAGGAGCTTGAACGAAGTAGGGATATTGCTTTTTAGAGTTTCGCTTACTATTGAGTCGTATCGCCCAACGCCACCTATGAAAAGATTCTTTTAAAAGAAACACTTCAAATTGAAAAAAGAAACCATAAGCAAATAATCTTAACAAAGTTTAATCTCTTCCAAAAGAAACTTAAAAAGTAAACAAAGTCAACCCATTTCTCACTGGCAAATTCCTATGATATTTTTGAGTATATAAAAAATATAATTTACCATTCATGTTAAACTTTTATTGAACAAATATTAGACAAATCTACTTCACTTATACAAGTAGAATTATCTGGCAAGATTTCTGTTTCAAGAGGTTTATCCGATATTGGAATACGGTTTTTTAGAATGTGCCATTGAAGATGTATCGCTTGTGGAACTTATTTTTAGCCTCAGGTTCTTTACAGGGCGTCTGTCTTCTTCTTCATTAGCATCTATCTTTCCTTTTTCAACCGACCACTTCGTTTCCATAGCCTCAGAGTTTCTAAGTTTTCTTTTCAGCTTTTGCTGGGTTTTCTTTTCTACTTTTCCTATAAGTGCTTCATCTTTCATATCAAGTGGAATTTCCTTCTTTGGTTCGCTTATTTCGCACTTGGAATGAAAGTCCAATTCGTCATAACGAGGATGTAAAGATCCTGATGCCAGCAGAGCATAGGACTTTAACTCACTTTCTGTTAGTTTGTTTATCACTATTGTAGAGGACTTCAATTATCTCCGAATTCCAGGTATTTCAGCGAGGCTAATGAAACATCTTTCTGTCATTTTTTTATTTCCTGAAATGGAAACAGAGATCATTGAAATATTGATCTTTTTTCTGCATTGGCAAAAAATATTGCATTCAAAATTCTTTACAGTCTCATGAAATGTAATTAAACAAATATAAAAGATTTTTCAACTAAAGTAAGGAGCAAGTTTAAAACTCATAACAGATTGAAGCTACTTTGTATATAAGGGAGGGACCCCCAATTTTCTTTAAAAAATTTGGAAAAAAGTCAACTTCACAATAAAGAGTAAGGAGTTAAGGATGAGACAAACTTTTGATCTTTTTACATAATTAAATAAATAAATAAATAAATAAAAAACTTGGGAATATTTTCATTCTAACTTAACTTGTAGGAAATAATCGAAGCAAACTCAAAACGAGCAAATCCCCTATGTCTTCCCAATTTAATTTTCTTTCATATGAATACTTTTCATTTTAAACTTAAAATATGCTAAATTCTTGATTTTCATTCTAACTTAAACTTCACAATAAAGAGTAAGGGGTTAAGGATGATACAGACTTTTGATCTTTTACATAATTAAATAAATAAATAAATAAAAAAAACTTGCGAATATTTTCATTCTAACTCAACTTGTAGGAAATAATCGAAGCAAACTCAAAACGAGCAAATCCCCTATGTATTCTCAATTTAATTTTCTTTCATATGAATACTTTTCATTTTAAACTTAAAATATGCTAAATTCTTGATTTTCATTCTAACTTAACTTGTAGGAAATAATCGAGTCAAACTCAAAACGAGCAGATGGTTTTAGGACTCGTCCCCCTAGCCATAACTCCATTCAACCTTGAGCGAAGGTATAAAAGTTTGATGAAGTATTTCTCTACTTAACAACTACATTAATAACTTCCAAGATGATAGGACAGTATGACATAGAATTTATCAGTTACCGAGAGTTCATTGACTCCTCCCCGCAATGAATTCCAAGGGTTTTATGACTCCTCCCCACAATGAATTCAGATGGTTTTAAGACTCATCTCACTAGTCATAACTCCGTTCAACCTTGAGCGAAGGTATAAAAGTTTGATGAAGTATTTCTCTACTTAACAACTACATTAATAGCCTCCAAGATGATAGGACTGTATGACACCGAATTTATCAGTTTGAAAAAATCATCTTGCGGTGTTATATTCGAATGTGCTTTTTTATTATTGTCTATGGATCTCGAAGAAATCGACTGTTATCATTGGTTAGTGAACTATAATCTGTTTGAGTATGATAAAAGCTTGTGGAGTACTACATTACGTTGTATAAACAGACTGGGATTCTATGATAGAGTGATTACACCACTTAATAATACTGGTCAGGAACTGAGAAATGTCCAGGAGGAAGTCAGTGAAATTTGCAGCTTTTTCGGAGTTGAAGCACTCTACGTAAAGGGCAATGTACCTACAGATAAAGTTTTAATTCAAAAGTGTGACCCTAGGATTCCACTTTTCAATCTAGAAGAGTTTAAGTGTCCTAAATTTGAGGGGGGCTATCACCGTCCTCAAGACGAGGTTAGGTTCTTCGCACAGTGGATACCTAAGAACATACCTGATCATGATAAATCCATAAGACATGTTAAAAACTATTCTATATCATGGGACCATCGTTTGTGGATGTTTAAGAGTGAACTCTAAGTACTATTTTTATGTAAACATTTGTTGTTGTTTTTTTTTTCTTTCTCAAAAAAAAAAAAAAATATGTTAATACATTTAAGCAATAAATATCTTTAAGCTTAACCCGTCCTTGTTCTTTAGAATAGTTCTATTGTAAGCAAGTAACAAACTCCTTCCTGAAGTCACTGCAGAAACTTCATTTAAGAAACTATGAAAAAAATTGTAAGTAAGTAAGTAACAAAATTCTTTCTTGAAGTCACCTCTTGGATACACAATACAGAAATTTTCATTAAAGAAATTATGAAAAAATTGTAAGTAAGTAGCAAATTCTTTCTTGAATTCACCTGCTGGATAAACAAAGACATTTCGTTCAAGAAATTATGACAAAATTCTAAGTAAGTAACAAACTCTTTATTGTTTACATGACTTAGATACACGATGTAGAAATTTAATTCAAGAAATTATGAAAAAATCGCAAGTAAGTAACTTTTTTTCTCTTTATCACAAACAATTTTCACTTAGCTAAATGATGTAGAAATTTAATTCAAGAAATTATTAAAAAATTCTCAATAAGTAACAATTTCTTTCTTGAAGTCAACTCTTGGATACGCAATACGGAAATTTCATTCAAGAAATTATGAAAATATTTGTAAGTAAGTAACAAACTCTTTATTGATTTCACCTCTTGAATATACAGTACAGATACTTCACTCAAGAAATTATGAAAAAATCGCAAGGAAGTAACTTTTTTTTTCTCTTTATCACAAACAATTTTCACTTAGCTACATGATGTAGAAATTTCATTCAAGAAATTATTAAAAAATTCTCAGTAAGTAACAATTTCTTTCTTGAAGTCAACTCTTGGATACACAATTTCATTCAAGAAATTATGAAAAAATTGTAACTAAGTAGCAAATTCTTTCTTGAATTCACATGTTGGATTGGATATACAGTACAGATACTTCATTCAAGAAATTATGAAAAAATCGCAAGTAAGTAACTTTTTTTTTCTCTTTATCACAAACAATTTTCACTTAGCTACATGATGTAGAAATTTAATTCAAGAAATTATTAAAAAATTCTCAGTAAGTAACAATTTCTTTCTTGAAGTCAACTCTTGGATACACAATTTCATTCAAGAAATTATGAAAAAATTGTAATTAAGTAGCAAATTCTTTCTTGAATTCACACGTTGGATAAACAAAAGGACATTTCGTTCAAGAAATTATGACAAAATTCTAAGTAAGTAACAAACTCTTTAATGTTTTCACGAGTTAGATATACGATGTAGAAATTAAATTCAAGAAATTATGAAAAAAATTCTCAGTAAGTAACAATTTCTTTCTTGAAGTCAACTCTTGGATACGCAATACGGAAATTTCATTCAAGAAATTATGAAAATATTTGTAAGTAAGTAACAGACTCTTTATTGATTTCATCTCTTGGATACTTCATTCAAGAAATTATGAAAAAATCGCAAGTAAGTAACTTTTTTTTTCTCTTTATCACAAACAATTTTCACTTAGCTACATGATGTAGAAATTTAATTCAAGAAATTATTAAAAAATTCTCAGTAAGTAACAATTTCTTTCTTGAAGTCAACTCTTGGATACACAATTTCATTCAAGAAATTATGAAAAAATTGTAACTAAGTAGCAAATTCTTTCTTGAATTCACATGTTGGATTAACAAAAATACATTTCGTTCAAGAAATTATGACAAAATTCTAAGTAAGTAACAAACTCTTTACTGTTTACATGACTTAGATGCACAATGTAGAAATTTAATTCAAGATTTTTTTTCTCTTTATCACAAAAAATTTTCACTTAGCTACATGATGTAGAAATTTAATTCAAGAAATTATTAAAAAATTCTCAGTAAGTAACAATTTCTTTCTTGAAGTCAACTCTTGGATACACAATTTCATTCAAGAAATTATGAAAAAATTGTAAGTAAGTAGCAAATTCTTTCTTGAATTCACCTGCTGGATAAACAAAGACATTTCGTTCAAGAAATTATGACAAAATTCTAAGTAAGTAGCAAACTCTTTACTCTAAAAAATTGATAGATTAACAAAATCTAAGTGTTAGAGTGATAATATTCTTAATGGCTTGTTAGCTCAGTTGGTTAGAGCGTCATGCTAATAACGCGAAGGTCGAGGGTTCGATCCCCTCACGAGACATAGTTTTGACTTTCGTATGGTAACTCCATAAGTTATTTTAGGGATATATTTTATATCAACATGCAAAGTCGACATAGCTTTATTTCATTTTTTAAGGTTCATTTAGACGAGGTTACGTGCGCGCGCACGTAACCTCGTCTAAATGAACCTTAAAAAATGAAATAAAGCTATGTCGACTTTGCATGTTGATATAAAATATATCCCTAAAATAACTTATGGAGTTACCATACGAAAGTCAAAACTATGTCTCGTGAGGGGATCGAGCCCTCGACCTTCGCGTTATTAGCATGACGCTCTAACCAACTGAGCTAACAAGCCATTAAGAATATTATCACTCTAACACTTAGATTTTGTTAATCTATCCATTTTTTAGAGTAAAGAGTTTGCTACTTACTTAGAATTTTGTCATAATTTCTTGAACGAAATGTCTTTGTTTATCCAGCAGGTGAATTCAAGAAAGAATTTGCTACTTACTTACAATTTTTTCATAATTTCTTGAATGAAATTGTGTATCCAAGAGTTGACTTCAAGAAAGAAATTGTTACTTACTGAGAATTTTTTAATAATTTCTTGAATTAAATTTCTACATCATGTAGCTAAGTGAAAATTTTTTGTGATAAAGAGAAAAAAAATCTTGAATTAAATTTCTACATTGTGCATCTAAGTCATGTAAACAGTAAAGAGTTTGTTACTTACTTAGAATTTTGTCATAATTTCTTGAACGAAATGTATTTTTGTTAATCCAACATGTGAATTCAAGAAAGAATTTGCTACTTAGTTACAATTTTTTCATAATTTCTTGAATGAAATTGTGTATCCAAGAGTTGACTTCAAGAAAGAAATTGTTACTTACTGAGAATTTTTTAATAATTTCTTGAATTAAATTTCTACATCATGTAGCTAAGTGAAAATTGTTTGTGATAAAGAGAAAAAAAAAAGTTACTTACTTGCGATTTTTTCATAATTTCTTGAATGAAGTATCCAAGAGATGAAATCAATAAAGAGTCTGTTACTTACTTACAAATATTTTCATAATTTCTTGAATGAAATTTCCGTATTGCGTATCCAAGAGTTGACTTCAAGAAAGAAATTGTTACTTACTGAGAATTTTTTTCATAATTTCTTGAATTTAATTTCTACATCGTATATCTAACTCGTGAAAACATTAAAGAGTTTGTTACTTACTTAGAATTTTGTCATAAGTTCTTGAACGAAATGTACTTTTGTTAATCCAACGTGTGAATTCAAGAAAGAATTTGCTACTTAATTACAATTTTTTCATAATTTCTTGAATGAAATTGTGTATCCAAGAGTTGACTTCAAGAAAGAAATTGTTACTTACTGAGAATTTTTTAATAATTTCTTGAATTAAATTTCTACATCATGTAGCTAAGTGAAAATTGTTTTTGATAAAGAGAAAAAAATAAGTTACTTACTTGCGATTTTTTCATAATTTCTTGAATGAAGTATCTGTACTGTATATCCAATCCAACATGTGAATTCAAGAAAGAATTTGCTACTTAGTTACAATTTTTTCATAATTTCTTGAATGAAATTGTGTATCCAAGAGTTGACTTCAAGAAAGAAATTGTTACTTACTGAGAATTTTTTAATAATTTCTTGAATGAAATTTCTACATCATGTAGCTAAGTGAAAATTGTTTGTGATAAAGAGAAAAAAAAAGTTACTTACTTGCGATTTTTTCATAATTTCTTGAGTGAAGTATCTGTACTGTATATTCAAGAGGTGAAATCAATAAAGAGTTTGTTACTTACTTACAAATATTTTCATAATTTCTTGAATGAAATTTCCGTATTGTGTATCCAAGAGTTGACTTCAAGAAAGAAATTGTTACTTATTGAGAATTTTTTAATAATTTCTTGAATTAAATTTCTACATCATTTAGCTAAGTGAAAATTGTTTGTGATAAAGAGAAAAAAAGTTACTTACTTGCGATTTTTCATAATTTCTTGAATTAAATTTCTACATCGTGTATCTAAGTCATGTAAACAATAAAGAGTTTGTTACTTACTTAGAATTTTGTCATAATTTCTTGAACGAAATGTCTTTGTTTATCCAGCAGGTGAATTCAAGAAAGAATTTGCTACTTACTTACAATTTTTTCATAATTTCTTTAATGAAAATTTCTGTATTGTGTATCCAAGAGGTGACTTCAAGAAAGAATTTGTTACTTACTTACTTACAATTTTTTTCATAGTTTCTTAAATGAAGTTTCTGCATTGTGTATCCAAGAGGTGACTTCAGGAAGGAGTTTGTTACTTGCTTACAATAGAACTATTCTAAAGAACAAGGACGGGTTAAGCTTAAAGATATTTATTGCTTAAATGTATTAACATATTTTTTTTTTTTGAGAAAGAAAAAAAAAAACAACAACAAATGTTTACATAAAAATAGTACTTAGAGTTCACTCTTAAACATCCACAAACGATGGTCCCATGATATAGAATAGTTTTTAACAGGTCTTATGGATTTATCATGATCAGGTATGTTCTTAGGTATCCACTGTGCGAAGAACCTAACCTCGTCTTGAGGACGGTGATAGCCCCCCTCAAATTTAGGACACTTAAACTCTTCTAGATTGAAAAGTGGAATCCTAGGGTCACACTTTTGAATTAAAACTTTATCTGTAGGTACATTGCCCTTTACGTAGAGTGCTTCAACTCCGAAAAAGCTGCAAATTTCACTGACTTCCTCCTGGACATTTCTCAGTTCCTGACCAGTATTATTAAGTGGTGTAATCACTCTATCATAGAATCCCAGTCTGTTTATACAACGTAATGTAGTACTCCACAAGCTTTTATCATACTCAAACAGATTATAGTTCACTAACCAATGATAACAGTCGATTTCTTCGAGATCCATAGACAATAATAAAAAAGCACATTCGAATATAACACCGCAAGATGATTTTTTCAAACTGATAAATTCGGTGTCATACAGTCCTATCATCTTGGAGGCTATTAATGTAGTTGTTAAGTAGAGAAATACTTCATCAAACTTTTATACCTTCGCTCAAGGTTGAACGGAGTTATGACTAGTGAGATGAGTCTTAAAACCATCTGAATTCATTGTGGGGAGGAGTCATAAAACCCTTGGAATTCATTGCGGGGAGGAGTCAATGAACTCTCGGTAACTGATAAATTCTGTGTCATACTGTCCTATCATCTTGGAAGTTATTAATGTAGTTGTTACGTAGAAAAATACTTCATCAAACTTTTATATCCTCGCTCAAGGTTGAATGGAGTTATGGCTAGGGGGACGAGTCCTAAAACCATCTGCTCGTTTTGAGTTTGACTCGATTATTTCCTACAAGTTAAGTTAGAATGAAAATCAAGAATTTAGCATATTTTAAGTTTAAAATGAAAAGTATTCATATGAAAGAAAATTAAATTGGGAAGACATAGGGGATTTGCTCGTTTTGAGTTTGCTTCGATTATTTCCTACAAGTTAAGTTAGAATGAAAATATTCGCAAGTTTTTTTTTTTATTTATTTATTTAATTATGTAAAAGATCAAAAGTCTGTATCATCCTTAACCCCTTACTCTTTATTGTGAAGTTTAAGTTAGAATGAAAATCAAGAATTTAGCATATTTTAAGTTTAAAATGAAAAGTATTCATATGAAAGAAAATTAAATTGGGAAGACATAGGGGATTTGCTCGTTTTGAGTTTGCTTCGATTATTTCCTACAAGTTAAGTTAGAATGAAAATATTCCCAAGTTTTTTATTTATTTATTTATTTATTTAATTATGTAAAAAGATCAAAAGTTTGTCTCATCCTTAACTCCTTACTCTTTATTGTGAAGTTGACTTTTTTCCAAATTTTTTAAAGAAAATTGGGGGTCCCTCCCTTATATACAAAGTAGCTTCAATCTGTTATGAGTTTTAAACTTGCTCCTTACTTTAGTTGAAAAATCTTTTATATTTGTTTAATTACATTTCATGAGACTGTAAAGAATTTTGAATGCAATATTTTTTGCCAATGCAGAAAAAAGATCAATATTTCAATGATCTCTGTTTCCATTTCAGGAAATAAAAAAATGACAGAAAGATGTTTCATTAGCCTCGCTGAAATACCTGGAATTCGGAGATAATTGAAGTCCTCTACAATAGTGATAAACAAACTAACAGAAAGTGAGTTAAAGTCCTATGCTCTGCTGGCATCAGGATCTTTACATCCTCGTTATGACGAATTGGACTTTCATTCCAAGTGCGAAATAAGCGAACCAAAGAAGGAAATTCCACTTGATATGAAAGATGAAGCACTTATAGGAAAAGTAGAAAAGAAAACCCAGCAAAAGCTGAAAAGAAAACTTAGAAACTCTGAGGCTATGGAAACGAAGTGGTCGGTTGAAAAAGGAAAGATAGATGCTAATGAAGAAGAAGACAGACGCCCTGTAAAGAACCTGAGGCTAAAAATAAGTTCCACAAGCGATACATCTTCAATGGCACATTCTAAAAAACCGTATTCCAATATCGGATAAACCTCTTGAAACAGAAATCTTGCCAGATAATTCTACTTGTATAAGTGAAGTAGATTTGTCTAATATTTGTTCAGTAAAAAATTAACATGAATGGTAAATTATATTTTTTATATACTCAAAAATATCATAGGAATTTGCCAGTGAGAAATGGGTTGACTTTGTTTACTTTTTAAGTTTCTTTTGGAAGAGATTAAACTTTGTTAAGATTATTTGCTTATGGTTTCTTTTTTCAATTTGAAGTGTTTCTTTTAAAGAATCTTTTCATAGGTGGCGTTGGGCGATACGACTCAATAGTAAGCGAAACTCTAAAAAGCAATATCCCTACTTCGTTCAAGCTCCTATCTGCAAAAAATGTGGAATTAATTTCTTGAAGTAATTGATACTTAATGAAGAAAAAGGTGAAAATTATAGGTTTTATGAAATTGATCATAAGAATTAAATTATTCTATCAGATACATTGGCACTTTAAGATGAAATTTGACCCGCATATCTATCGACCTAGTGGTACCAAAATATCCTAAGAGGGCTCATTTGACTGGAAATTCTAGTTTGGGATGAGTAGTTGGATATTTCAGGCTTTTCTGAGCTAAGGTTTCTTAGTATTTCGTAGGTGAAGCTTCCACGACAGTTTTAAGTTCACCAACACATAAAAATTTAAAGTTCAGTTCTAATTTTTCCATAGAAGATAGGAAAAGTTATACTATTATTGTGATTATTTTCTATGAAGATAGAAAGTTTCACTTTAATTCTAAATTTTCTTAAATTCACTTCCGACTTTTCTCATGGAGATGAAAAAATTTAAAGTTCAATTTAAAATTTTCTCAATGAAGTCAAGGAAAGTTCAAGTTCCCTACTGAATTTTACCAAAGAACACAATTCAATTCTAATTTATCCAGAGAAAATAAAAATCTTCCACTTCAGTTCTTTATTTCACAAAGACATAAAGAAATTTAGAGTTCAATTCTAAATTTTTCGGTGGAAGATAGAAAAAGTAATACCATACTTGTGAATATTTTCACGGTAGATAAAAAGTTCTAGTTCCTGTAAGGGTATTTCAGTCCTTTACGTACATGTAAAGGAACCAAAAGCTTCCCCCAAAAAGAGAATTTTCTAAAATGGTGCACATTTCAACTGGACTCAGAAATACTAAGCTTTAATACCGTGAATCGTGCTTCAAAATCTCCGGATTGCTACAAGATAAATTAAAAATATGACGTTAGCCCAATAAGTTTTATCAAATAGTTCATAGTGTTAAATTGTAATGAAGGAGCGACTTAGCTCAATTGTAACCAAAACTCAAAAATGGAATTTTGATAACAATTGACAGGAATTGGGTTTTTATGCAGATTGCAATTATATAAATTTCATTACGTTTAATATCTAGCCACCAAATGCTCCAAGCCTCAGAAGAAAAAGGGATTTTGAAAACAGGGAGCCCGATTTTCGAAAAAAGGGGATATACCCCGTGCAACTGAATCCCCCTTGTAACTGAACCCGTGTATAACCGAAACCCCCCGTGCAACTGTATCCCCTTTAACTGAACCATCGTGCAACTCACCCCTCCATGCAACCCATCCCCCTCAAAACACTTTTCAGCCATTTCTTTTTAAATTGACAATATTTTTCAAACGTTACTTATGTATTATACAGACCACATCGGCGAGGTAAAGCTAGGTCAAGTCACAATGTCATTCTATCGTTACTTTTCAATTAAGCTATTGAATACTTTCTAGCAATGTCTCCCCCCCCGTGCAACTGAATCCCCCTTGTAACTGAACCCGTGTATAACCGAAACCCCCCGTGCAACTGTATCCCCTTTAACTGAACCATCGTGCAACTCACCCCTCCATGCAACCCATCCCCCTCAAAACACTTTTCAGCCATTTCTTTTTAAATTGACAATATTTTTCAAACGTTACTTATGTATTATACAGACCACATCGGCGAGGTAAAGCTAGGTCAAGTCACAATGTCATTCTATCGTTACTTTTCAATTAAGCTATTGAATACTTTCTAGCAATGTCTCCCCCCCCCGTGCAACTGAATCCCCCTTGTGAGTGAACCCGTGTATAACCGAAACCCCCCGTGCAACTGTACCCCCTTTAACTGAACCATCGTGCAACTCACCCCTCCATGCAACCCATCCCCCTCAAAACACTTTTCAGCCATTTCTTTTTAAATTGACAATATTTTCAAACGTTGTTTATGTATTATACAGACCACATCGGCGAGGTAAAGCTAGGTCAAGTCACAATGTCAAACCTTCGCAATACCTTTACGCAAATATCTTTTCGCAAAAAAAAAACTCGCAAATCTCGTAAACTAAAGAAGTAATTACCCTTTTCAAATGCATTAGTCCTTCTATTAATGAACCCATGAAACGAAACCAGTCTTATAGCATCACACAATCTCGCTCCTAGTTCCAAAAATGGAATGCATATAGCGTTCGTAGTAATAGGTTTAAAAACCTATTAGCCAAGTTTTTAAAAAAAAAAAAACAAAAAAAACTACTAATCAACTTACAAATGAATGACCACGGATTTAACCTAAAAAATATTCAAATCCTAATCACCAATCAAGTTATACTCGTTCCTCTTGGCAGGCAAATGACCCTGGTAACCGTCCAATGCATTGAAAACCTAAACACATATCTATGCCTTCAGGCGTAAGTTTGCATTTAGGTTTTCAATGCATTGTACGGTTACTACTTGAACAGGCGTGACTTTTTGAAATCAACTGAGAACAAGAGTTGACTCTTCAATTTTTTGGCGACTATGGTAGTCCAGCAATTGCAGGACATCATTATAGTGGCCACTCTTGGATACACAGTTATTTCAACGCGCGTATCGCTTTTCGCGAAGGCCTCACACTTACCAACCACGGAGAAGGTGACACTCGTATGCTGCTCCATGCCTTCCATCAGACCCAGCGTGAGACTATAACTTCATAGCCATCAGAACTGTGGATTCTGATGTAGTTGTGATTGCAACAGCTTTGTTCCAGCAGCTTCAGATTGAAAAACTGTTTGTCATCTATGGGCTTGGAGTAAAGACGAAAATACTGCCCATTCTCGATATTACTTATCGTCTAGGACCTGACAGGTCTCGCAGCCTTCTCTTTTTGCATGCCTTCTCTGGATGCAATATGACTCCTTCTTTTGCTTTTCATGGAAAGCATGGTGTTTGGAAGACCTGGAAATCTGTAGAATCCATTCTTCCGACTTTCGTTGCTCTGAGTACATCATGAGCCCCACTTCTATATTATCACTTTACAGACATCCAGGGATTCGTCGTCATTTTTTACGAAAAATCAAGCGGCTTGTTTGAAGTGAACAGTCTGCGGAAGGAGCTTTTCACACGAAAAACATCCGGAATGGAAAGACCCCAACAGTGACTGCTCTTGAGCAGTATACCAAACGCACGTACTTGGAGGCCCAGATATGGGCATCATCGTGTTGTCCGGAACTTTCCCCACTGGATCTATGTTTATACGGCTGTATGAAGAACGACGGAAGCTGGGAGTCTTTCTGGACTAATCCTCCTGAGGCAGCGACAATTTGCAAAGAACTGCTCAAATCTGGCTGTAAAACAAAGTGCAAAAACAGGTGCAAATGTGCAAAAGCTTCCCTTCGTGCAAAGGTTGTGATAATCAGTACAATCAGTAGCGCACTTTTGTAGCTTTAATTGTCAGAAGCCAATTTCGACCTGTATCCTGTCCGTGAGAACCTCAATTTTTTTTTTTTTTTTTATAGCAATCTTTATGACGAAACAAGTCAAAATCGGCTATTTCATTCCTATGATCCATGTGATTGTTTAACTATTTTTAAATGCCTGAAGTAGTTTAGTATTCTACGTTTTACCATCATAATAGTAAGCTTTTTACGTCTGAAGTTCCTTAAGTCAATCTGTTTGAGTTGAATAAATGTTTTTTTTTTTTTTTTTTTTTACTGAATGCTTATTGAGGAGATCTGAAATGGTAACTAATTACTTACAGTCAAAAAAGGTATGATCTCCTTCAGAATATTGCAGGGAGGGTATGAGTTCTTGTTAGAGTATGGCATAGAAACCGTGGTTATGAAACTGGTAAATCCCGAACCAAGAATCCGATTGCAAAAATAACCACATTTTTAGAATCGAGAGACTCGAATTAGTCAGAAAAGAGATCTTAAACTTGGTCATCGCTCATTCTCAAAATTCGCGTGTTTTTTTCTTCGCGCAGAAAAACACAAAATAGCGCGGGACAGCGAAGACAAATTTGAATTTGCGACTTAGTCGATTTTTCACAATTTCCGTAACATGTTCACCAGTTTCTATGCGATTACGATGAAAAATACAAAGTCAGAAAGGAAATTACTCAGAAGTGCATGGAGCGTAGTGATGAAAATGATGATAACTCAGTAACCAGGAGTCGGATGAAAAAAGTAAGCACATTTTTGGGATCAAAAGAGACAAATTAGTCAGAAACGACCCTCTGATCGGAAAATTTTCCACTCTGAAAGTCAGCTTTTTTTCCCGCGCGGAAAAACGCAAAACGGCGCGATAATCGCGTCAGAAAATGTAGTTCTGTCTCCAGTCAGATCCTCCACATTTTTCTGCACATGTCCGCCAAATTTCATGCTTTTACCATAAAATGCACAAACCTGACGCTTGTTTACCTAACTATACTGTTTCTACTGCAACTGACACTAGGGCTACATATATTAAGCAGAAAATTTGGGTGAATATCGAGTGGGAAGTTGAACCAAGTCAAAACACACTACGTGTATACAGGTTGTCAAAAGGGCGATCAGCAATATCTTAGGAGCAGGCTAGAGAATAAAATTGAAACTTTCAGGGATTGATGAGGAGGATGTTCAACTGACCATAAGGCAATATGTCCATAGTACTGTTACTACTATTGTAACTACTACTACTGCAGGGAATGAACTTTCACGGAATATGTGCACGCTGCTAATACTACTACTGCTTCTACTATTACAAGAACTACTACTATTACTATTTGCTACTACTTCTCAAGGCCGTATCCAGGGGGGGGGGGGTTACCCGGTTTGAACCTCCCCAGTAGAAGGGCCATAATATCTCCGACGAGAACACCGTGCTGCCATCTACAATTTAGTTTAACGTTGACAGTACATAATTTATGGTTTTTCTCACTGAGAATGAAAAAACAGAATTTTTCTCACTTGAAAAACAGGATTTTTCTCACTTTTATGGATGTTTCTTGGACGGTTATGTGTGTTAGTTAATTTATTTGTTGTTTTTCATGGGTGTCAACAGCAATTTATGTCTGTTTTTATGGTTTTTGTCAGTGAGAATGAAAAAACAGGATTTTTCTCACTTTGATGGATGTTTCTTGGGCGGTTATGTGTGTTGGTCAATTTATTTGCTGTTTTTCATGGATGTCAACAGCAATTTATGGATGTTTTATGGTTTTTCTCACTGAGAATGGAAAAACAGGACTTTTCTCACTTTGATGTATTTTCAAGGTCGATTTATTTGTTGTTTTCAAGTGTATTGTCTCCGGGGCGAAGTTTGCACATGCGCATTAACGCTAGGGAGAATGTTTTGATCCAGGAATAGGAAACAGGATCACGTGTCTCCTTCTAAACCAATAAGAGAGTCGGTTACATCTCCTTCTAAGCCAATCAGAGGGCTGGTTACATATTAGCGGTAGAGGATTGCAGAGAATATAAGGAAAGGATTTTCGCTATAGTTTTTATTAGTCTGTGAAAAGAATTCAAAGGAGTGAGAAGAACAGTTTGACTTTACTCATTTGGATATATATTTGTGTTGATGATGATGACGAGTGGAATGTTTACCCTATTAGAAGTTGATAGTGGAGTTGATGGCAATAATACAAGAGCACCAAACATTGCGGTGGAAATCACGAGAGGATCACGGCTTTGTCTGGAATGGGATGAAGTATATGCAAGATATGTGATATCCTTGAGCAAATTTAAAATGGAGGATCAATTATGTTTCGCTGCTAAAGTTGATATAGCACATGTGAATAGACTTCAATGTGCTTTAAGTGCATTAGTGAAACATATCGAAGACAATAAACTATATCGCTAATTGTACATGCTTAGTATTATTGTTGTTGTTGTAATTATTCAATAAAATTGTTTCGAAATCGAAAATGTTCCCTTTCTTTTCTGGTTAGGTTAGAATGCTAGGGCTAACGATTCAGGGTCAGTCTAGAGTCAGCAGTCAGAGTGAAAGGATGGAAAAATGAATAAATTTAAGAAAGAGAGAATTAGATCGAATCTAGTGTTTATGGAAAAACATTTGATTTCGGATGATGATTTTCTTGAGTTATCGCTTCAACGCAGGATATTCTCTCGGGGAACACTTGACAATATAATGAGGATTGATTCTCCCCCATTGGACTATTGTATGAAGCTTTGTCGATGTGACTCAAATGCTTATACTCAATTTATTGATATATTAATTGGAACAAAGCAGAATAATATCGTAGATACACTTTTGAAAACATTACCAATGGATTCAATGTAGATGGCTCCCCCCACCATTCGAAAGAGGTGACGTCACAGAGTTACTCCTCTCCCATTCCTCCGCCTTGAATTTATCCGTCGGCAGGGACGATCAGTTTCGTTTTAGCTGTGAGAGAGTCAAGTGACACTGGAAACCAAAAAAAAAAATGTTCTATACATGTCCATTATGCATGTACACTCTTGGCAGTTGGACTCAATGTGAGAATTGTACAATTATTGATGACTATAGTGAAAAGTGCAAATTATGTAATCCTTGTAAATTACATAGAGGCTATGCAGTACAAATTAAAGGATGTAATTCATGTCTTGAGGAGATTTGTGACTCTCAACCTAGAGGACACCTGTGCTCCAATTGTCACTATGATAAATGTGATCAGTGGAAGAATACTTACCCCGCTATGATTGGAAAGAATCCCAAACGTGATTTTAGTTTATTTCTACGAGATTGGTATCGTCGTGGATTTAAATTATTCTGGGAGGAGGAGCCAGGTCTACAATTCAACTGTTGGGGTAACAAGACAATTTGGTTTCTACGTCATCGTTGTGACGACACTGCCTATTATGACTATAAACCAAGTGATTTTTATTTGGCAGTTACCGAATGTGATTCACCATTTGAAAACACTGTATGTGATATTACTTCAAATAGTCAGATTGAAACTCGTGAATTTCATAATATGAATGCAAATAGTATCATTGACTATACACAGAGATATGACAAGAGTGAAGTTACATTATACTCTAGAAAATGTGACCCTGACTTTGCAGTCAATCAAGATCAATATACAGTGAATCCGAATGATTTACCGGCATTAGTGGTTCACGACAATTGCCTAAACATCGAAGAAGAAGAAATCTAAAGTGAAGATTTAAATACATTGTTGTATATATATATGCATTTTATTAATAAACAAATTTACAAACATTTTTAAAGCATTTTACTCTTAGGGCACTGAAATCAATACTGTACAGGTCTGAGAGGATATTTTCCACTAGGAAGTCGTTCCGACGTGGATTGTCAACATAAATGTGGAGAAACTGCTCGTAAGTATAACCGCGACATCGAAACACAAAATATAGTAGTGCATGGAAGCCACAGCTTTTAGTCGTTAGATCCTGCACCCTCTTCCGATTTTGAATAATAGTTTTCCCACTACTCTCAATATAGTTTCTGATGTGGGGTGTGTAGAATGTATAGGGTAGCCCAAGAGGATCAAAAAATTCAATCGTCGTCTTCATTGTTTGAAAGATGCACACCCAATGACCCGTCAGCACAGTCGACGGACTGCTATTAACAATAATTAAGGTATTGTTTCCACTTTGAATTTTTCCAAGAAAGTCCGAGGGCAAACAATAGGATTTGTACTGGGACATGTAGGGATCCATATTAAATACACTGATTATTTGACTGGTGTTCACGGCGCCAAGTCTAGTAGAACACTGCCTTCGGGAGTGATTTCCCAATAGGTTTCATATTGATTTAGTGATATTAGTGCAATACTCTCAGCCAATGGGTCGGCAAATGTACACTCTAAACGCACACTCCCCGTACGTACTATACTCATATCCTGCGTGCCAGACAAATCTAGCACAATGATACCATGTGTTTTAGCAAACATTTCTTCGGTTATACCATTTTCAAATAGTTGCAAATCATGATCCAGGGTTTGCATGGTCAACTCATACAATGTTCTATAGGATTTATCAAAAGATAGATTGTAGAGTGGGATGCCGTTTACTTTGCACACAAGGGATGAAAGTCCAAACATCTCGAATTTATGTGGGCATCCAGTCCATGAACCTATTGCACTGGCGCTTTTTATAAATGCCAAAGCGAGTTTTGACGGAATTTCGCCATTGATAAAGGATGAGTCGGTGAAGGTGCGTTATCCCATGGTAATATGACGTTGATTGGTGATTGTATGAGGAACAAGTAGTTTAATATTATTTCCACTGACTCTCAGTTTTTCCACTGCCAAAGCAACAGAACTCATGACCTGTTGTTTGCGTACATGAAGTATTGCCGAGGTGAGGGAGAGACTTACATCGGGATTGGCAGCAAGTTCTTTTCTCAATATGAAATTGGATGGTGCAAGCGTCAGTTTTATATCCACTTTCACATTGGGTGGTAGCCATTGGGGTATATTAAATATTTCATGATATATTTTTCCAACTAGATATAATTCACTAGTTGTAGCATTTTAAGTGCATCTGTACTATCAGTATTAGTAATATATTCATATCCATTGGAGGCGCCTCTCAATTCCTTGTACGACTTGGGTGTCATCAGCATGAATTGCATATAGCTTGTATAATTTGAGAGATTGTTGCTTGTGCTCACCAGCGTGCCATTGATGTAGACACTGATTTGACGAAATAGATTATGTAATATACAATTTTCATAGGATATTCCATCGGCCCGAATTGGCATTGTATTATCGGATTTCCGAACTTTCATTTGTAGATCTATAAATGTCGAAGACATGTCCATAAAGTAGTCTTCATTGGAATAAATTTGAAAGTGGATATTATCGGAGAGGGGTTGTTGAGGATAAAATTGTTCATAGTATCCATGCTTGACACTCACATCAACATTTTCAGCATTGAATAGATTCAATGAGGCGGTGATTGAAGGTTGAGAATCCTCATGCGGTAGGTAGGACATCTTAGGAAAAGAAATCTAGTTTCTATCTAAAAGTTCTCTTCCTGGGGCTTCTTCTTCTACTAGTGCTTACAGTACGTGTCGGCTTTTTCCTTCTTTTCTTTGACAGGGGTGGTGATGTCTTTCGTTTCCAACCTGAGTAGAGACTGACGAGTGATGCATTGTTTCTCGACCTTTTTAAACCTTTACCATTTTGTTTTAATCTCTCGCCAAGGGTTCGCGCACTGGACCTAAGATTTTCCGTAGCACTTTTTTTAAAATCCTTGCCAGAGCCCCAATCGTATAGTGTAGAGGATGCAAAATCTGTCGCAGCCGGTACAAGATATTCTCTAGCCAGTGGTAGTGAAGAGCGAAACAGCTTAGCAAACCAACTGCCAAGACCATAGCCAGAAATTGTAGTACGCCCTTTGTAATAGTCCATTCCATTGCCCTGTTGTCTTGGGCCAAGAGTATTAACATAGCAGTCAATATCAGGACAAGTGAATACCACTTTTCTATTAGACATCTTGTTGTTGTTGAACGATGGGACGAAAATGGCATGTAATCACAGCCAAACCTTTTGAAATTGCTATGGGATCACCTAATTCAGTTCTTAGTGTTAACTGACAGAGTTCCAAATAGGAAGTGTTTACGGGAATATACTGAAGATGCTTTAGATTGTAGTGGTGAATATGTTCTTGATTGGTTTTTCGTTCAAGAACTCGTAGGAGGGGAACATTTGAATTACCAACCCGAGATGTTTCCACAAATGAGGCGTAGAGAAATATACAAGTGTCCGTGGAGAAGGCAGGTGGGTAGTCAGCAAAAATGAAATTAGTGTTTCCGGCACTTTTACCATTGATTATATTGAGCTTAAAGCCAAGAACATCCTTTAGATTATCATTGAGAATAACCTTTTCATTGGCAATAGGTGAACTAATGTAGATCTTACCCTCCTCCTTTGAATAGTTGAAATGAAAAGCTCCTTTTTTACGAGCGGAAATTCTTTTATTAATAGAACGACATAAATCATTCATACAGGTGAGTTCCTCGTAGGGTAATTCAATATATGGATAATCCATCCAATTGATCTTTTGAATAAAATCACTTGTTCTATTCAAGTCATTGTAGAGAGGATCAGAAACATTGGACATGAAAGTCACATAGAAATCATTGGGCATTGTTAATATCTTCAGCACTGACCCAAGAATCAAAATCAGAGTTGTATCCTAGCCAGCGAACAAGCAACTGTCTCTTGCCTCTACGAGTACGACTCTTTAATATCTTTTCAATTTGATAAATTTCACTAGTGTTTCTAACTTTTTACAGTTCATATTCATAAAAACCGCCGAGAATTTCATCATCTTTGGTGTCTCGCAGTCGATATGTTGTGGGTTCGGTGTCCAGGATTTTGGACACTTTAAAAAGTTCAGTGCTCCATAAATAATTCCCCTTTTCAAAAATATTTGTGGTTCTATTAATTCGAACAGTATCACCAACATTGAATTTCTTCTTCACATTTTTTTTCTTTTTCACCATTGGAATATTGCTTTAGAAAAGCATCAAATGTATTTTCACTGTAATGAACTTCCCGAGGGCTTGAGTTGGACAGAAAACGATGAGGTCGATGGTTATATATCCGCATGATTTTATCTAAATCCTGAATAAAAGCAGATGTATTTTTCAGTGTACAATATCTTGAAATTAATAGACGAATCGTTCTTATCAATCGTTCAGCCAATGCAGCCTTTATTGGGCTGTGACTATGATAAAGTGCTGTATTATATTTCAATAGAACTTTTTGCACATGGGGATTAACAAATTCGCTACCACGATCCGATTGAATTTTTCTATAGCAATCCTGTTCAAGAATACTTTCAATGGCCTGAGCAACTTCAACACCTCTCTTTGACTGAAATGGGATGGCATAGGCATAGCGACTAAAGACACTGATTGCCACCAGAATATATTTGTAGGGTGCATTGTGACGCCGTTGAATTGCATCTAAAGTTAAAAGATCCGTTTGCACTATATGCAGAGGGAAAAAGGCTGTAGTTTGTCGATATTGTTTGCCACGAAGCCTGCGATTCCGATGCAGTGTGTAACTCGGTTCATTCTCTAGATACTCTTTTGCTTTTTTTAATGTGCTGCCGGAGACAACTTTAGAAAGGGTTTTCGGAGAACTTAAACTTCCCGCTTCACCAATATTTTCATAGACATGTTTCAGAACTTCAATCATTTTGAACGCAAACACGTAGTGTAATGTCCAATCCCCTTTTGCACACTGTAGGGTGAATCAATTCGTCTTCGCTTTTGACTAGCAGTCACAGGTGTTATAAAATCATTGCTGCTGCTGCTAGTATTTTCAAATATTGAATTTTCTTCTTTTTTAAATGATGTTGGTGTTGTTGGAGGACTATATTCTCTTAGTTTCTTTAGAATTTGCTTATTGCCAATAAGACTTTTGGGGAAGTTTGATACACTTAGAAAGGTGTAATGATTATTGTCAAATGATAAAAGTCCTTTACGATTCGTCACCATATCAAATATTAAATCAACTAGATTATAACTTTTTCCCTGAATTATAATTCGTTTCCCTGTGCTGTCGACTTGAACTTGATGTTCATCAGTTTCCAACATGAGATAAGATAATACTCTTTTACTCTGTTCACGATAGGTCACTGGCAATAGGTTTCCAATTTTCAATACAATTGAATTCAATTCTTTCTCCTTTGATTGCACTGCTGCTGTTGCTGCTGCAGAATCTTGAGGAGATGATTCCTGTTTAGAGGGATCGGTGACGGGGACGGTAACAGCGGCGGGTATCTCACGATAAGGTCTATGTTTGTCCACACGTCGCAATGCATCTTGAAGTAAAAGCAGTTTTTTGTCATCGGCAATATTCTCATCATTAATGAATTTGCTTAGATTGTCTTCAAAATGTTCGACGGGCGAGAGGACAAGTTCAAATGGTGTCAATTTATAGGGTTTAGCCATTCTCTAGAGAAAACTGTTTACAAGTCCTAAAATTATTGGCAGTAAAAGTGTGAAAAAGCTACCGCCCGCTTGAAGGAGACGTTTTCTTGTAAAAATTTTTCCCTTGTTTTTGCAAACCAAGGCGCGTACAGTGAAACGATGTTGCTTTTTCGGTTGTCTAACACCTTCTGACAAGTGTACATTGCCCTCAGTTAAATTTAAACAAAGTTCAGATATTAGATTAATGAAATCATTGTCAACACCATGTTTGAGTATGGCTTTCCTGAGTGGAGGTTTTGAAGTGCTTAAAACGGAAAATAAATGCCGTTGTTCGTGTAGTTTCTTCAGTGTCATAATGGCAACTAATAGCCTTTTCAACTGTTCACCGGAAGATATAATGTAATTTCTTTGTCGAAAATGTCGGTGACTACACGTAGATCCTCGGGTGTGCTCTGATTAAGATGCAGCAAAATGTAACCGTAGGGCTTATTTGTCGCCTGAGTGTACGCTGACAGCAGAAATTTAGGGGCGCCGGGGTATATTTGCTTGTTGAGAGTTATTAGTGAGCTAGAATCACGAACAACTCGATAGATAATATAGATGGTGCAATTCAATGCAAGGGTTCGCATACATTTGCTCTGATGAAACAGATTGTGTAGAACTAGGGTTATGGAAATCTGTTCATGATGAGAGCGAACGGTGAACAGTTGTAGCATTTCCTGTGAGAACTGTTCAATGGATTCAGCCAAATCATCAATAATCAGCCACGAGTTCGGTTCAATACTATTGAAAACATCAAGTCCTCGTATGAATTGTATTGGTATGGTTGTGACAATAGCTTTTATTTGATCATAGGACTCCTGCCAAATACTATAGCAATAATAAATTTTCTTCGGTTTTTCCAAAAACATTTTCTGACAATTTTGAATTATTTTAGCTAAAAGTGTTGTTTTCCTCGACATTGATGGACCACACAGAAACGATCTGAAGGGTGTTTTAAATTGATACATGCTGCAGCTGCTGCTGCTGTTGACAACAGTCGGACTACAACTAACTGTAAATCATATATGTCCAATGAATAAGTAGTAGTAGTAGTAGTAATAATTTTCCCATAGATCTATCTAGTACAAGAACAACAAAAACAATATTACGATGGTCATTTATTCAACATGAAAACTCTATTTGTTCAACATGAGCAACAACATAAGAATGACACTTGTTCAACAAGAACAACAAAAAAAACAGTGACACTTGTTCAACATGAAAACTCTATTTGTTCAGCATGAACAAGATAAAAAAAACACTTTATGTACAACATTTATTATAAAAAAACACTTTTGTTCATCAATAACAACAACAACAACAACACTTATTGTCTTAAAAAACACTTTTTGTCCACCATCACTTTATGTACATTAGCACACGCACAGTAGCACATTTTTTGTACAACAGCACTTGAAAAAAAAAACAAACAAAAAAAAACTGTTGCTGTTGTACAAAAAGTGTGCTACTGTGCGTGTGCTAATGTACATAAAGGGATGGTGGACAAAAAGTGTTCTTTTAAGACAATAAGTGTTGTTGTTGTTGTTGTTTTTGTTGTTGTTCTTGATGAAAAAAAGTGTTTTTTTATAATAAATGTTGTACATAAAGTGTTTTTTTTTATCGTTGTTCATGTCGAACAAATAGAGTTTTCATGTTGAACAAGTGTCACTGTTTTTTGTTGTTGTTCTTGTTGAACAAGTGTCATTCTTATGTTGTTGCTCATGTTGAACAAATAGAGTTTTCATGTTGAATAAATGACCATCGCAATATTGTTTTTGTTGTTCTTGTACTAGATAGATCTAAGGAAAAATTACTACTACTACTACTACTACTACTACTTATTCATTGGACATGTATGATTTACAGTTAGTTGTAGTCCGACTGTTGTCAACAGCAGCAGCAGCAGCAGCAGCATGTATCAATTTAAAACACCCTTCAGATCGTTTCTGTGTGGTCCATCAATGTCGGAGAAAACAACACTTTTAGCTAAAATAATTCAAAATTGTCAGAAAATGTTTTTGGAAAAACCAAAGAAAATTTATTATTGCTATAGTATTTGGCAGGAGTCCTATGATCAAATAAAAGCTATTGTCACAACCATACCAATACAATTCATACGAGGACTTGATGTTTTCAATAGTATTGAACTGAACTCGTGGCTGATTATTTATGATTTGACTGAATCCATTGAACAGTTCTCACAGGAAATGCTACAACTGTTCACCGTTCGCTCTCATCATGAACAGATTTCCATAACCCTAGTTCTACACAATCTGTTTCGTCAGAGCGAATGTATGCGAACCCTTGCATTGAATTGCACCATCTATATTATCTACCGAGTTGTTCGTGATTCTAGCTCACTAATAACTCTCAATAAGCAAATATACCCCGGCACCCCTAAATTTCTGCTGTCAGCGTACACTCAGGCGACAAATAAGCCCTACGGTTACATTTTTCTGGATCTTAATCAGAACACACCCGAGGATCTACGTGTAGTCACCGACATTTTCGACAAAGAAGTTACAGTATATCTTCCGGTGAACAGTAGAAAAGGCTATTAGTTGCCATTATGACACTGAAGAAACTACACGAACAACGGCATTTATTTTCCGTTTTAAGCACTTCAAAACCTTCAGTCAGGAAGGCCATACTCAAACATGGTGTTGACAATAATTTCATTAATCTAATATCTGAACTTTGTTTAAGTTTAACTGAGGGCAATGTACATTTGTCAGAAGGTGTTAGACAACAGACAAAGCAACATCGTTCCACTGTACGCGCCTTGGCTTGCAAAAACAAGGGAAAAATTTTTAAAAGAAAACGTCTCCTTCAAGCGGGCGGTAGCTTTTTCACACTTTTACTGCCAATAATTTTAGGACTTGTAAACAGTTTTCTCTAGGGAATGGCTAAACCCTATAAATTGACACCATTTGAACTTGTCCTCTCGCCCGTCGAACATTTTGAAGACAATCTAAGCAAATTCATTAATGATGAGAATATTGCCGATGACAAAAAACTGCTTTTACTTCAAGATGCATTGCGACGTGTGGACAAACATAGACCTTATCGTGAGAGACCCGCCGCTGTTACCGTCCCCGTCACCGATCCCTCTAAACAGGAATCATCTCCTCAAGATTCTGCAGCAGCAGCAGCAGCAGCAGTGCAATCAAAGGAGAAAGAATTGAATTCAATTGTATTGAAAATTAGAAACCTATTGCCAGTGACCTATCGTGAACCAAGTAAAAGAGTATTATCTCATGTTGGAAACTGATGAACATCAAGTTCAAGTCGACAGCACAGGGAAACGAATTATAATTCAGGGAAAACGTTATAATCTAGTTGATTTAATATGTGATATGGTGACGAATCGTAAAGGTTTTTTATCCTTTGACAATAATCTATACACCTTTCTAAGTGTATCAAACTTCCCCAAAAGTCTTACTGGCAATAAGCAAATTCTAAAGAAACTAAGAGAATATAGTCCTCCAACAACACCAACATCATTTAAAAAAGAAGAAGATTCAATATTTGAAAATACTATCTGCAGCAGCAGCAGCGAAGATTTTATAACACCTGTGACTGCTAGTCAAAAGCGAAGACGAATTGATTCACCCTCCAGTGTGCAAAAGGCGAGTGGACATTGCACTACGTGTTTACGTTCAAAATGGATGAAGTTCTGAAAGGTGTCTATGAAAATATTGGTGAAGCGGGAAGTTTAAGTTCTCCCAAAACCCTTTCTAAAGTTGTCTCCGGCAGCACATTAAAAAAAGCAAAAGAGTATCACACTGCATCGGAATCGCAGGCATCGTGGCAAGCAATATCGACAAACTAAAGCCTTTTTCCCTCTGCATATAATGCAAACGGATCTTTTAACTTTAGATGCAATTCAACGGCGTCACAATGCACCCTACAAATATATTCTGGTGGCAATCAGTGTCTTTAGTCGCTATGCCTATGCCATCCCATTACAGTCAAAGAGAGGTGTTGAAGTTGCTCAGGCCATTGAAAGTATTCTTGAACAGGATTCGTATAGAAAAATTCAATCGGATCGTGGTAGCGAATTTGTTAATCCCCATGTGCAAAAAGTTCTATTGAAATATAATACAACACTTTATCATAGTCACAGCCCGATAAAGGCTGCATTGGCTGAACGATTGATAAGAACGATTCGTCTATTAATTTCAAGATATTGTACACTGAAAAATACATCTGCTTTTATTCAGGATTTAGATAAAATCATGCGGATATATAACCATCGACCTCATCGATCTCTGTCAAACTCAAGCCCTCGGGAAGTTCATTACAGTGAAAATACATTTGATGCTTTTCTAAAGCAATATTCCAATGGTGAAAAAGACAAAAAAAATGGGAAGAAGAAATTCAATGTTGGTGATACTGTTCGAATTAATAGAACCACCAATATTTTTGAAAAGGGAAATTATTTATGGAGCACTGAACTTTTTAAAGTGTGCAAAATCCTGGACACCGAACCCACAACATATCGACTGCGAGACACCAAATATGATGAAATTCTCGGCGGTTTTTATGAATATGAACTGCAAAAAGTTAGAAACACTAGTGAAATTTATCAAATTGAAAAGATATTAAAGAGTCGTACTCGTAGGGGCAAGAGACAGTTCCTTGTTCGCTGGCTAGGATACAATTCTGATTTTGATTCTTGGGTCAGTGCTGAAGATATTAACAATGCCCAATGATTTCTATGTGACTTTCATGTCCAATGTTTCTGATCCTCTCTACAATGACTTGAATAGAACAAGTGATTTTTGGACAAAACTCTCCCCCACCATCAAATTCAACGACGGAAAGTATGAAGTGGCTCTTGTCGACTGTATTCTCAAAAATACCTACGACATCCTGAGAAAAGATCGTAAATATGAAATAAAAATTAGACCCTATGATTGGCCACCACCATCATCCTCAAGTGATCAAGAACAAATTCAAAAGATCAATTGGATGGATTGTCCATATATTGAATTACCCTACGAGGAACTCACCTGTATGAATGATTTATGTCGTTCTATTAATAAAAGAATTTCCGCTCGTAAAAAAGGAGCTTTTCATTTCAACTATTCAAAGGAGGAGGGTAAGATCTACATTAGTTCACCTATTGCCAATGAAAAGGTTATTCTCAATGATAATCTAAAGGATGTTCTTGGCTTTAAGCTCAATATAATCAATGGTAAAAGTGCCGGAAACACTAATTTCATTTTTGCTGACTTCCAACCTGCCTTCTCCACGGACACTTGTATATTTCTCTACGCCTCATTTGTGGAAACATCTCGGGTTGGTAATTCAAATGTCCCCTCCTACGAGTTCTTGAACGAAAAACCAATCAAGAACATATTCACCACTACAATATAAAGCATCTTCAGTATATTCCCGTAAACACTTCCTATTTGGAACTCTGTCAGTTAACACTAAGAACTGAATTAGGTGATCCCATAGCAATTTCAAAAGGTTTGGCTGTGATTACATGCAATTTTCGTCCCATCGTTCAACAACAACAAGATGTCTAATAGAAAAGTGGTATTCACTTGTCCTGATATTGACTGCTATGTTAATACTCTTGGCCCAAGACAACAGGGCAATGGAATGGACTATTACAAAGGGCGTACTACAATGTCTGGCTATGGTCTTGGCAGTTGGTTTGCTAAGCTGTTTCGCTCTTCACTACCACTGGCTAGAAAATATCTTGTACCGGCTGCGACAGATTTTGCATCCTCTACACTATACGATTGGGGCTCTGGCAAGGATTTAAAAAAAAGTGCTACGGAAAATCTTAGGTCAAGTGCGCGAACCCTTGGCGAGAGATTAAAACACAATGGTAAAGGTTTAAAAAGGTCGAGAAACAATGCATCACTCATCAGTCTTTACTCAGGTCGGAAACGAAAGACATCACCACCCCTGTCAAAGAAAAGAAGGAAAAAGCTGACACGTACTGTAAGCACTAGTAGAAGAAGAAGCCCCAGGAAGAGAACTGTTAGATCGAAACTAGATTTCTTTTCCTAAGATGTCCTACCTACCGCATAAGGATTCTCAACCTTCAATCACCGCCTCATTGAATCTATTCAATGCTGAAAATGTTGATGTGAGTGTCAAGCATGGATACTATGAACAATTTTATCCTCAACAACCCCTCTCCGATAATATCAACTTTCAAATTTATTCCACTGAAGACTAATTTATGGACATGTCTTCGAAATTTATAGATTTACAAATGAAAGTCCAGAATCCGATAATACAATGCCAATTCGGGCTGATGGAATATCCTATGAAAATTGTATATTACATAATCTATTTCGTCAAATCAGTGTCTACATCAATGGCACGCTGGTGAGCACAAGCAACAATCTCTCAAATTATACAAGCTATATGCAATTCATGCTGATGACACCCAAGTCGTACAAGGAATTGAGAGGCGCCTCCAATGGATATGAATATATTACTAATACTGATAGTACAGATACACTTAAAAATGCTACAACTAGTGAATTACATCTAGTTGGAAAAATATATCATGAAATATTTAATATACCCCAATGGCTACCACCCAATGTTAAAGTGGATATAAGACTGACGCTTGCACCATCCAATTTCATATTGAGAAAAAGAACTTGCTGCCAATCCCGATGTAAGTCTCTCCCTCACCTCGGCAATACTTCATGTACGCAAACAACAGGTCATGAGTTCTGTTGCTTTGGCAGTGGAAAAACTGAGAGTCAATGGAAATAATATTAAACTACTTGTTCTTCATAAAATCACCAATCAACGTCATATTACCATGGGATCACGCACCTTCACCGACTCATCCTTTATCAATGGCGAAATTCCGTCAAAACTCGCTTTGGCATTTGTAAAAAGCGCCAGTGCAATAAGTTCATGGACTGGATGCCCACATAAATTCGAGATGTTTGGACTTTCATCCCTTGTGTGCAAAGTAAACGGCATCCCACTCTACAATCTATCTTTTGATAAATCCTATAGAACATTGTATGAGTTGACCATGCAAACCCTGGATCATGATTCGCAACTATTTGAAAATGGTATAACCGAAGAAATGTTTGCTAAAACATATGGTATCATTGTACTAGATTTGTCTGGCACGCAGGATATGAGTATAGTACGTACGCGGAGTGTGCGTTTAGAGTGTACATTTGCCGACCCATTGGCTGAGAGTATTGCACTAATCTCACTAAATCAATATGAAACCTATTGGGAAATCACTCCCGAAGGCAGTGTTCTACTAGACTTGGCGCCATGAACACCAGTCAAATAATCAATGTATTTAATATGGATCCCTACATGTCCCAGTACAAATCCTATTGTCTGCCCTCGGACTTTCTTGGAAAAATTCAAAGTGGAAACAATACCTTAATTATTGTTAATAGCAGTCCGTCGACTGTGCTGACGGGTCATTGGGTGTGCATCTTTCAAACAATGAAGACGACGATTGAATTTTTTGATCCTCTTGGGCTACCCTATACATTCTACACACCCCACATCAGAAACTATATTGAGAGCAGTGGGAAAGCTATTATTCAAAATCGGAAGAGGGTGCAGGATCTAACGACTAAAAGCTGTGGCTTCCATGCACTACTATATTTTGTGTTCCGATGTCGCGGTTATACTTACGAGCAGTTTCTCCACATTTATGTTGACAATCCACGTCTGAACGACTTCCTAGTGGAAAATATCCTCTCAGACCTGTACAGTATTGATTTCAGTGCCCTAAGAGTAAAGTGCTTAAAAAATGTTTGTAAATTTGTTTATTAATAAAATGCATATATATATATATACAACAATGTCTTTAAATCTTCACTTTAGATTTCTTCTTCTTCGATGTATAGGCAATTGTCGTGAACCACTAATGCCGGTAAATCATTCGGATTCACTGTATATTGATCGTGATTGACTGCAAAGTCAGGATCACATTTTCTACAGTATAATATAACTTCACTCTTGTCATATCTCTTTGTATAGTCAATGATACTATTTGCATTCATATTATGAAATTCAAGAGTTTCAATCTGACTATTTGAAGTAATATCACATACAGTGTTTTCAAATGGTGAATCACATTCGGTAACTGCCAAATAAAAATCACTTGGTTTATAGTCATAATAGGCAGTGTCGTCACAACGATGACGTAGAAACCAAATTGTCTTGTTACCCCAAGAGTTGAATTGTAGACCTGGCTCCTCCTCCCAGAATAATTTAAATCCACGACGATACCAATCTCGTACAAATAAACTAAAATCACGTTTGGGATTCTTTCCAATCATAGCGGGGTAAGTATTCTCCCACTGATCACATTTATCATAGTGACAATTGGAGCACAGGTGTCCTCTAGGGTGAGAGTCACAAATCTCCTCAAGACATGAATTACATCCTTTAATTTGTACTGCATAGCCTCTATGTAATTTACAAAGATTACATAATTTGCACTTTTCACTATAGTCATCAATAATTGTACAATTCTCACATTGAGTCAAACTGCCAAGAGTGTACATGCATAATGGACATGTACAGAACATTTTTTTTTTTGGTTTCCAATGTCACTTGACTCTCTCACACTTAAAACGAAACTGATCGTCCCTGCCGACGGATAAATTCAAGGCGGAGGAATGGGAGAGGAGTAACTCTGTGACATCACCTCTTTCGAATGGTAGGGGGAGCCATCTACATTGAATCCATTGGTAATGTTTTCAAAAGTGTATCCACGATATTATTCTGCTTTGTTCCAATTAATATATCAATAAATTGAGTATAAGCATTTGAGTCACATCGACAAAGCTTCATACAATAGTCCAATGGGGGAGAATCAGTCCTCATTATATTGTCAAGTGTTCCCCGAGAGAATATCCCGCGTTGAAGAGATAACTCGAGAAAATCATCATCCAAAATCAAATGTTTTTCCATAAACACTAGATTCGATCTAATTCTCTCTTTCTTAAATTTATTCATTTTTCCATCCTTTCACTCTGACTGCTGACTCTAGACTGACCCTGAATCGTTAGCCCTAGCATTCTAACCTAACCAGAAAAGAAAGGGAACATTTTCGATTTCGAAACAATTTTATTGAATAATTACAACAACAACAATAATACTAAGCATGTACAATTAACGATACAGTTTATTGTCTTCGATATGTTTCACTAATGCACTTAAAGCACATTGAAGTCTATTCACATGTGCTATATCAACTTTAGCAGCGAAACATAATTGATCCTCAATTTTAAATTTGCTCAAGGATATCACATATCTTGCATATACTTCATCCCATTCCAGACAAAGCCGTGATCCTCTCGTGATTTCCACCACAATGTTTGGTGCTCTTGTATTATTGCCATCAACTCTACTATCAACTTCTAATAGGGTAAACATTCCACTCGTCATCATCATCAACACAAATATATATCCAAATGAGTAAAGTCAAACTGTTCTTCTCACTCCTTTGAATTCTATTCACAGACTACTAAAAACTATAGCAAAAATCCTTTCCTTATATTCTCTGCAATCCTCTACCGCTAATATGTAACCAGCCCTCTGATTGGCTTAGAAGGAGATGTAACCGACTCTCTGATTGGTTTAGAAGGAGACACGTGATCTTGTTTCCTATTCCTGGATCAAAACATTCTCCCTAGCGCTAATGCGCATGTGCAAACTTTACCCCGGAGACAATACACTTGAAAACAACAAATAAATCGACCTTGAAACATCCATCAAAGTGAGAAAAATCCTGTTTTTCCATTTTCAGTGAGAAAAACCATAAAACATCCATAAATTGCTGTTGACATCCATGAAAAACAACAAATAAATTGACCAACACACATAACCGCCCAAGAAACATCCATCAAAGTGAGAAAAATCCTGTTTTTTCTTTCTCACTGACAAAAACCATAAAAACAGACATAAATTGCTGTTGACACCCATGAAAAACAACAAATATATAAACTAACACTCATAACCGTCCAAGAAACATCCATAAAAGTGAGAAAAATCCTGTTTTTCAAGTGAGAAAAATTCTGTTTTTTCATTCTCAGTGAGAAAAACCATAAATTATGTACTGTCAACGTTAAACTAAATTTTAGATGGCAGCACGGTGTTCTCGTCGGAGAAAATTATGGCCCTTCTACCCCCCCCCCCCCGAAATTTTTGACCGAGTCGAAAATAAGTCGAAAATTAGTAAAACCTAGGTAAAAATCAGTAAAATTAGTCGAAAACTGAGTCAAAAATTAGTAACCCCCCCCCCCCCCCCCCCGAAAAAAATCCTGGATCCACCCTTGCTACTTCTACCCCTACTACCACTACAACTACTGCTTCTACTACTACTACCACTACTACTACAGCTACTGCTTATACTGCAACGACTCCTAAGACTAAGAGTACAAAGAAAAAAATTTAAGTAAATATTGAGGGGAAAGATGGACTAAATCAAAAAACAATATATGCATGTAGGCTGTCAAAAGCGTATATCAGCAACATCCCAGGAACGGCCCAGAGCACTGAGTTGAAACTTTCAGGGTATGTTGAGAAAGATGTTGAACTAATGAAAAGGCCCATGCTTTCTAAAAGCCAGAATATAATTTGTACTTTACTGAAAAAATTTCTTTCAAATGTTTTCACTTTTATAACTTTAAGAAATCAAAAATTAATTAATATTTTAAGGAATAAATATCAGCACATGTATATTAAACTGACAATGCACATTTTTTTTAGTAAATTATTTGAATTTCTTCAGTAAAGTAAAAATTATGTTCTGACTTTAAGAAAGCATAGGGTTTAGAGCAGTATTGATATAATGATTCCGACGAGGGTGGTACCCATATAGCTATAATATTTACAACAAGACAGTCCCACCATATATCTATAATGATAAGTAGCGGACAGTACACCTGCCAATACAAGCAGACAGTGTAACGACCTGATTCAACTACCGTGAAAATTCGTGCTGATGTCTGTTCAAAGTGCGTGATGTTTTCATGGTATGGTGATTCGTTTCCTTTATACTATAGTGATTTCCTATCTGTCTGCTACCTTTAATTTGCTTGACTTATGTTTAACCTTGAACAAGGATATAAAAACTCCGACAATTTGTTATCTTCTCAGTTCAGAATTGGCATTTGAAATATAATGATGCATTCAAATAAAAGGAATATTGACGAAAGCTACATGCAAGAAGTAAGTTATTCTTTTATATTCATAGTGGGTAAAGAAATTAATTCTACTAAAATTTATACAGACCCTATTATAGTTAACAGATTGTTAAATATTTTTTGAACTTGGATCTCCAGAGGTGGGTAAAGAGCAATATCAAAAAAAGAAAAAAAGTATGTAAACACTGTATTTAAATGGCTTGCGAGCTTAGCACATGAGTTAAATCATACCTATTTATTATTCCGGCCCAAAGTTCCCCACATTCGTTCCCCACCGACCCCAAATTCGTTCCCCACCGATCCAAAGTGCCAAAATCGTCCACCCCCCTCCCTCCAACCCCCCCCCCAACTTTTTTTTACATCTCTTAGAATGTCATGAAACATACTTAAAACATAAGAAATTCACATTTAATATTTTCCAACTTCAAAATGGGAATGATATAGATATTTATGTTGCGACTTTTACTATTAGAAAAAATAATGTTTGTAGTGACCTTTTTTTTCTAACAGTTTTTTTAAACTTTTTTTTAAACTTTT
>CM051265.1:17053369-17296338 GCA_027921565.1 Artemia sinica | reverse complement strand
AAACACTACTGAAATATTCCAACTCTTGCATTTCAACGACAGAAATTCAAAATGAACTTTGAAAAATCAAGAAAATGTAACTGTGACAAGGTAAACCACAACCAAACACTACCGAAATATTCCAACTCTTGCATTTCAACGAAAGAAATTCAAAATGAACTTTGAAAAATCAACAAATGTAACTTTGACAAGGTAAACCACAACCAGACACTACTGAAATATTCCAACTCTTGCATTTCAACGAAAGAAATTCAAAATGAACTTTGAAAAATCAAGAAAATGTAACTGTGACAAGTTAAACCACAACCAAACGCTATCGAAATATTCCAACTCTTGCATTTCAACGAAAGAAATTCAAAATGAACTTTGAAAAATCAAGAAAATGTAACTGTGACAAGGTAAACCACAACCAAACACTACTGAAATATTCCAACTCTTGCATTTCAACGAAAGACATTCAAAATGAACTTTGAAAAATCAAGAAAATGTAACTGTGACTAGTTAAACCACAACCAAACGCTACTGAAATATTCCAACTCTTGCATTTCAACGAAAGAAATTCAAAATGAACTTTGAAAAATCAAGAAAAAGTAACTGTGATAAGGTAAACCACGACCAAACACTACTGAAATATTCCAACTCTTGCATTTCAACGAAAGAAATTCAAAATGAACTTTGAAAAATCAAGAAAATGTAACTGTGACAAGGTAAACCATAACCAAAAACTGCTGAAATATTCCAACTCTTGCATTTCAACGAAAGAAATTCAAAATGAACTTTGAAAAATCAAGAAAATGTAACTGTGACAAGGTAAACCATAACCAAACACTATTGAAATATTCCGTCTCTTGCATTTCAATGAAAGAAATTCAAATGAACTTTGAAAAATCAAGAAAATGTAACTGTGACAAGGTAAACCATAAGCAAACACTACTGAAATATTTCAACTCTTGCTTTTCAACGAAAGAAATTCAAAATGAGCTTTGAAAAATCAAGAAAATGTAACTGTGACAAGGTAAACCATAACCAAACACTACTGAAATATTCCAACTCTTGCATTTCAACGAAAGAAATTCAAAATGAACTTTGAAAAATCAAGAAAATGTAACTTTGACAAGGTAAAGCACAACCAGACACTACTGAAATATTCCAACTCTTGCATTTCAACGAAAGAAATTCAAAATGAACTTTGAAAAATCAAGAAAATGTAACTGTGACAAGTTAAACCACAACCAAACGCTACTGAAATATTCCAACTCTTGCATTTCAACGAAAGAAATTCAAAATGAACTTTGAAAAATCAAGAAAATGTAATTGTGACAAGGTAAACCACAACCAAACACTACTGAAATATTCCAACTCTTGCATTTCAACAAAAGAAATTCAAAATGAACTTTGAAAAAAATCAAGAAAATGTAAGTGTGACAAGGTAAACCACAAGCGAACACTACTGAAATAATCCAACTCTTGCTTTTCAACGAAAGAAATTCAAAATGAACTTTGAAAAATCAAGAAAATGTAACTGTGACAAGGTAAACCACAACCAAACACTACTGAAATATTCCAACTCTTGCATTTCAACGAAAGAAATTCAAAATGAACTTTGAAAAATCAAGAAAATGTAACTTTGACAAGGTAAACCACAACCAGACACTACTGAAATATTCCAACTCTTGCATTTCAACGAAAGAAATTCAAAATGAACTTTGAAAAATCAAGAAAATGTAACTGTGACAAGTTAAACCACAACCAAACGCTACTGAAATATTCCAACTCTTGCATTTCAACGAAAGAAATTCAAAATGAACTTTGCAAAATCAAGAAAATGTAACTGTGACAAGGTAAAGCACAACCAAACACTACTGAAATATTCCAACTCTTGCATTTCAACAAAAGAAATTCAAAATGAACTTTGAAAAATCAAGAAAGTGTAACTGTGACAAGTTAAACCACAACCAAACGCTACTGAAATATTCCAACTCTTGCATTTCAACGAAAGAAATTCAAAATGAACTTTGAAAAATCAAGAAAAAGTAACTGTGATAAGGTAAACCACGACCAAACACTACTGAAATATTCCAACTCTGGTTTTTCAACGTAAGAAATTCAAAATGAACTTTGAAAAATCAAGAAAATGTAACTGTGACAAGGTAAACCACAACCAAACACTGCTGAAATATTTCAACTCTTGCATATTTCAACAAAAGAAATTCAAAATGAACTTTGAAAAATCATGAAAATGTAACTATGTCAAGGTAAACCACAACCAAACACAACTGAAATATTCCAACTCTTGCATTTCAACGAAGGAAATTCAAAATGAACTTTGAAAAATCAAGAAAATGTAACTGTGACAAGGTAAACCACAACCAAACACTACTGAAATATTCCAACTCTTGCATTACAACGAAAGAAATTCGAAATGAACTTTGAAAAATCAAGAAAATGTAAGTGTGACAAGGTAAACCACAACCAAACACTACTGAAATATTCCAACTCTTGCATTTCAACGAAAGAAATTCAAAATGAACTTTGAAAAATCAAGAAAATGTAACTGTGACAACGTATACCATAACCATACACTACTAAAATATTCCAACTCTTGCATTTCAACGAAAGAAATTCAAAATGAACTTTGAAAAATTAAGGGACTGTAACTGTGACATGGTAAACTACAACAGCACACTACTGAAACATTCCAACTCTTGCATTTCAACGAAAGAAATTCAAAATGAACTTTGAAAAATCAAGAAAATGTAACTGTGACAAGGTAAACCACAACCAAACACTACTGAAATATTCCAACTCTTGCATTTCAATGAAAGAAATTCAAAATGAACTTTGAAAAATCAAGAAGATGTAACTGTGACAAGGTAAACCACAACCAAACACTACTGAAATATTCCAACTCTTGCATTTCAACGAAAGAAATTCAAAATGAACTTTGAAAAATCAGGAAAATGTAACTGTGACATGGTAAACCACAACCAAACACTACTGAAATATTCCAACTCTTGCATTTCAACGAAAGAAATTCAAAATGAACTTTGAAAAATCAAGAAAATGTAACTGTGACACGGTAAACCACAACCAAACACTACTGAAATATTCCAACTCTTGCATTTCAACGAAGGAAATTCAAAATGAACTTTGAAAAATCACGAAAATGTAACTGTGACAAGGTAAACCATAACCATACACTACTGAAATATTCCAACTCTTGCATTTCAACGAAAGAAATTCAAAATGAACTTTGAAAAATCAAGAAAATGTAACTGTGACACGGTAAACCACAACCAAACACTACTGAAATATTCCAACTCTTGCATTTCAACGAAAGAAATTCAAAATGAACTTTGAAAAATCACGAAAATGTAACTGTGACAATATTCCAATATTCTGTGACACTACTGAAATATTCCAACTCTTGCATTTCAACGAAAGAAATTCAAAATGAACTTTGAAAAATCAAGAAAATGTAACTGTGACAAGGTAAACCACAACCAAACACTGCTGAAATATTCCAACTCTTGCATTTCAACGAAAGAAATTCAAAATGAACTTTGAAAAATCAAGAAAATGTAACTGTGACAAGGTAAACCATAACCAAACACTATTGAAATATTCCGTCTCTTGCACTTCAATGAAAGAAATTCAAATGAACTTTGAAAAATCAAGAAAATGTAACTGTGACAAGGTAAACCATAAGCAAACACTACTGAAATATTTCAACTCTTGCTTTTCAACGAAAGAAATTCAAAATGAGCTTTGAAAAATCAAGAAAATGTAACTGTGACAAGGTAAACCATAACCAAACACTACTGAAATATTCCAACTCTTGCATTTCAACGAAAGAAATTCAAAATGAACTTTGAAAAATCAAGAAAATGTAACTTTGACAAGGTAAAGCACAACCAGACACTACTGAAATATTCCAACTCTTGCATTTCAACGAAAAAAATTCAAAATGAACTTTGAAAAATCAAGAAAATGTAAGTGTGACAATGTAAACCACAACCAAACACTACTGAAATATTCCAACTCTTGCATTTCAACGAAAGAAATTCAAATGAACTTTGAAAAATCGAGAAAATGTAACTGTGACAAGGTAAACCACAACCAAACACTACTGAAATATTCCAACTCTTGCATTTCAATGAAAGAAATTCAAAATGAACTTTGAAAAATCAAGAAAATGTAACTGTGACAAGGTAAACCACAACGAAACACTACTGAAATATTCCAACTCTTGCAATTCAACGAAAGAAATTCAAAATGAACTTTGAAAAATTAAGAAAATGTAACTGTGACAAGGTAAACCACAACCAAACACTACTGAAATATTCCAACTCTTGCATTTCAACGAAAGAAATTCAAAATGAACTTTGAAAAATCAAGAAAATGTAACTGTGACAAGGTAAACGACAAGCAAACACTACTGAAATATTCCAACTCTTGCATTTCAATGAAAGAAATTCAAAATGAACTTTGAAAAATCAAGAAAATGTAACTGTGACAAGGTAAACCACAACCAAACACTACTGAAATATTCCAACTCTTGCATTTCAATGAAAGAAATTCAAAATGAACTTTGAAAAATCAAGAAAATGTAACTGTGACAAGGTAAACCAAACACTACTAAAATATTCCAACTCTTGCATTTCAATGAAAGAAATTCAAAATGAACTTTGAAAAATCAAGAAAATGTAACTGTGACAAGGTAAACCACAACCAAACACACTACTGAAATATTCCAACTCTTGCCTTTCAACAAAAGAAATTTAAAATGAACTTTGAAAAATCAAGAAAATGTAACTGTGACAAGGTAAACCACAACCAAACACTACTGAAATATTCCAACTCTTGCATTTCAACGAAAGAAATTCAAAATGAACTTTGAAAAATCAAGAAAATGTAACTGTGACTAGTTAAACCACAACCAAACACTACTGAAATATTCCAACTCTTGCATTTCAACGAAAGAAATTCAAAATGAACTTTGAAAAATCAAAAAAAAGTAACTGTGACAAGGTAAACCACAACCAAACACTGCTGAAATATTCCAACTCTTGCTTTTCAACGAAAGAAATTCAAAATGAACTTTGAAAAATCAAGAAAATGTAACTGTGACAAGGTAAACCACAACCAAACACTACTGAAATATTCCAACTCTTGCATTTCAATGAAAGAAATTCAAAATGAACTTTGAAAAATCAAGAAAATGTAACTGTGACAAGGTAAACCAAACACTACTAAAATATTCCAACTCTTGCATTTCAATGAAAGAAATTCAAAATGAACTTTGAAAAATCAAGAAAATGTAACTGTGACAAGGTAAACCACAACCAAACACACTACTGAAATATTCCAACTCTTGCCTTTCAACAAAAGAAATTTAAAATGAACTTTGAAAAATCAAGAAAATGTAACTGTGACAAGGTAAACCACAACCAAACACTACTGAAATATTCCAACTCTTGCATTTCAACGAAAGAAATTCAAAATGAACTTTGAAAAATCAAGAAAATGTAACTGTGACTAGTTAAACCACAACCAAACGCTACTGAAATATTCCAACTCTTGCATTTCAACGAAAGAAATTCAAAATGAACTTTGAAAAATCAAGAAAAAGTAACTGTGACAAGGTAAACCACAACCAAACACTGCTGAAATATTCCAACTCTTGCATTTCAACGAAAGAAATTCAAAATGAACTTTGAAAAATCAAGAAAATGTAACTGTGACAAGGTAAACCATAACCAAACACTACTGAAATATTCCGTCTCTTGCATTTCAATGAAAGAAATTCAAACGAGGAGGGGAGGGGGAGGGGGGAGGGGAGGAGATGGAGGGGAGGGGCCCTTTGGGGCCAAAGGGGGGAGGTGCCCTTTGGGCCCCGGGGGGGGGGGGGTCTGGGGGAACCTTGAGGGCCGGGGGGCCCTTTGGGAGCCCAGTGGACCTTTGGGGACCGGGGGAGGACCTTTGAGGGCCCGGGGGACCCTTGGGGGCCGGTTGGCCCTTTGGGAGCCCGGGGGACCTTTGAGGACCAGGGGAGGGCCTTTGGGGGTCTGAGGAGGGCGTTTGGGGGATAACATTTCGAAATTTTTACTTTTTAGTTTACTTTTTTTTTGCGGCGCATCCCTGCGGCGCATCCTGCGGCGCTTTCCTGCGGTGCCTCCCTGTGGCGCATCCCCTGCGGCGCTTTCCTGACCCGCGGCGCATCCCTGCGGCACATCCTGCGGCGCTTTCCTGCCCCACGGCGCATCCCGGCGGCGCTTCTCTGGTCCGGGGGACCTTTGGGGGCCGGGGGAGGGCCTTTGGGGCACAGGGAGGGCCTTTGGGGCACAGGGAGGGCCTTTGGGGGTCCGGGGGGCAGTTGGGTGCCTGGGGGACATTTGGGGACCGGTGGAGGGTCTTTGGGACCTCGTTGGTCCTTTGGGAGCTCGATGGGCCTTTGGGGGGCCCGGGGATGGCCTTTGGGGGTCTGGGTGGGCCTTTGGGGGCTCCGGTGGCCCTTTGGGAGCTTGGGGGCCTTTGAGGACCGGGGGCTTCCTTCGGGGTTGGGGTAGGAGGATTGGAACCCTTTGGGGTTGGGTTAGAGGACCTCACAACACTGTTCAAATGAAACTTGTGTATTATAACGACCACATAGTTTCACCATTAAATTCTCTTCTAAAATCTCTTCAAAAATCATCTTTTAAAATGTCTCTAACTGTTTCGCCGAAATAGTTCCATAACCTGTCTAAAACAGTTTCGCCCAAATAATCCCTAAACGTAATTCAGCGTGTTCCTTTTGTTTTTGGCATCTCTGCGCTAATGCATTTCAAATTAATAAGAAACCTGATTCCCGCGCTAAAACAATTCATCGCTAAGATGTTTCTTGGAGAATTGTTTCCATGGCCTTTGGCTATTAATATCCTTTGGAGTTCGACCAAAAGAGTTGTTTCCGAGGCAAAGACATTAATGACTTGGATCTATTCCTGGAGAATCGTTTCTATGCAAAAATTTTTAAAGTCTGACAGATGATGTCATTGGTTGATTGATCTGTCAAGAAAGGGGAATTAATTTGTTGTTTCTAAGGGGAATTATTGATTCACGATAGGTGAATTGAGGTCGACAGCACAGGTGTTCCAAATTCCGGGAAACTCATAACATTCGCCTCGAGCGTGCCAAAAACAACAACAACAACATTGATTACGCAATCAAGTTCTCGGAAATTCACTTCCCCCTCGATTACGCAATCAAGTTCTCGGAAATTCACTTCCCCCTCGAGTCCTAGATCAATAACATTGTTCCCGTTAGAATTCAATGCGCATGTGCAACCTTCGTTCCGGAGTTATTACACATAGAAACATCAAATAAATCGACCTTGGAAAAAGAGGTCATTGACCGATTACGCAATCATTCTCCCTAATGACTCTATGCCCATATTTGGGGTGCAAAAAAGTTGTAGGTGGCAGCAGGGGTGTCGTCCCGGAGATATTATGGCCATTCTACTGTAAACAATTCGCCTATATTAATCTGGAGGACCTCCAGATTAAAAGTTACAGAGGAGGAGCATTGTAACTTTTGAAATTTCTTAATAGCTCCAGAGCCAAATGAGATTCATATCTCATGATTCTTAAGGCCCAGAAGCGGGCCAAGAAATATCGATAGATATGGCTTAGACTAAAGGGTTGTGTTTTCAATCTAGTTTAATAAAAAAAAATGTTACTTCATGCTTTTTGAACCCCGTACTATTTAATTTTATCAGTCAAAGATAAGATATTGCAGAATAAATACAAGATATTTAAAATATATTATAAAATATTTAAAAGATACGATAAAAATCCTGTATTAACTAAAACTGCCAAAAAAAAGTTGTAATGTTTAACGTTTGAATAACGTAATTTTTTGAAATGTACAAATTATTACTAAAAGATCAATACTTACATTTTTTGCCCTATGTTTAAATTGTCTTTAAAATATAAATCCACGTCTATGTCAAAGCTACAACGCTCAATACACCACACCATACCTCCTGCTACCTGAAATAAACATTAAGGAGGTTTATAAAGAGATTTGTAGAGCCAACTCCAAAAAACTACTTACCATTTAATTTTTAATGAATAAAGAATAAAAAATCCATTTGGTTTTTTTTTAATATTGGATAAAGGAGAGGCAGTGATAATTTCACAGCCCACTTTTGAGGCTGTTCTACTTCTAACAGTTTTTTTTTTTTATCATTTTTGTTAAATCCTTCTACACTTTTTTTCTGTTTTGATTTTTTTTTTTTTTTAAGTAAAACTTTTAGAATGTTTACCCCATTGTAAATTTTTAGGTTAATTAAAATTATAGGTATATGAATTCATTCTACTATTCCAAGTTTTCACGGAAAACCTGTTCAATGTTAATTTTAGGTTATTTTGAATTCGTTCTACTATTCCAAGTTTTCGCCAAAAAGCTGTTCGATGTTTTTTGTTATTTAAAATAAGAAAAATAACAAATTCAGATACCCATTACACAAAAATCCTAGACATTAGAAAAACACAACTGCACTTGTGAACTTCTTATAAATGATTGCATTTGAAAAAATTCTTTTAAAAATATGATGTTGCTATTAAGACGTCAAAAACACCCAAAAGCGCAAGAACACTTCATAAACTTCATATTATTCAAGTTGGAATTAAAAAGGTCAACCGTTCGAATAAAATTTTTGGCCAAATTAAAATAGGCATTTGAATTCATTCTACTATCCCTAGTTTTCACAAAAGGTATTTTTGAAGCTTTGTTTTATATGAAAAATTAAAAAATAATCGCAACAAATCCAAATATGCATTTACATGCATCTATTAAATAAAAACTCTAGGCGTTAGAAAAATCTGACTGTACTTTTAAACTTCGTATAAAAAGTTGCATTTAAAAAAATACCGTTAAAAATAAACATAATGGTCTTTCGACGTCTAAAACACACAAAAATTGCAAAAAAAAACTCATATTTATCTGTTTTGAATTAAAAAAAAAAATAGAAGTAAAAACCTTTTAGGCCAAATTAAAATAGGCAGTTAAATCCAGTCTATTATTCCCAGTTAAAAAAAAGCTTTTCAAAATTATATTTTTTGCGAAACAAGAAACAATTTATCCTTAACAAAGAAAAAATTAAGAGACAAATCCAAATAATATTACACAAAAACTCTGGGCACTAGAAAAATCTTCTGTACTTTGATATATTTAGATTTTAAAATGTCCAAAACATACACATAATCCTAATGCTCCTTGGATGTCTAAGACACCCAAAAATCGCAAAAAAAAACCTTCAAAATGAGTCCACAAAAATTTGTGGAAAAATATTTGATCTAGACCCCGGCGCCGCGCCGGCGGATCGACCGAATGCCGCCGACGACAGGCCCGGTCGAACGCCGCCGAAGTGTCGTAACGCCGCCGGCAGAGGCAGCGGCGTTCGGTCGACTTTAAATTAATTTTGAGGCAATTTTTATTGCATCAACCGCAAAGTCGGAGCTTTTCCTTCTCGTGTGGTTTAGTATTTCGATTTTCCTGATTAGAAATCAAGCAGGGCTTTCACTATCCCCGAATTTTCGGGTAATTCACCAAAAATCTATGCGTCACCCCGAAAAAAATTTAGTTCCCCGAATCCCCGAAAATCACGCAATCACGGTGCCACCCCTAGCGATTTATCATCAGTGACTTTCCCTGCCAAATATTACTTTTGCATACCATAATTCTTCACTGCTCTCTTGTTCATTAATTTTCGTCTCTTTTGTTACTTTGCATAAAAACCAGACAGATGCAATATGCAATTGCAAATATTGCAATATACACAGTTCTTCATATTCTGACAAAAAAAGTATCGTCTTTATGAAATGAGTTTAAATCATTTCGAATGCAGTTTCCTAATCGCTATTTCTTACATCATTCGTAGTCAAAAATCTTATTTTCAAGTTGAATAGGATTATAGAACGCATTCACTACTATACAGCTTCAGCCTTCAGTTGGATTTTCAAATTGACAGCCGACAGATTGTTTCTACAGCTGAATTGTAAATTTGTAGATTTTTTTATTTGCTGTTTTTAGATAAGAATTTCTTAATGTTTAATACTCAATTGTTGAACGCCTGATAAAAAATACAATCTGCTTTCTGGAACATTTCCTCCCCCCCCAAAAAAAACCCTTCTATTGAGACAAAATTTAGCTATAGACTAAGCTATGTACAAGGTTGGGGAATTAAAGATTGAACCGGAAGCTACCCCAAAAATATGATTCATAAATAAATTGTAAATTATTGCCTATAGGGGGGTGACAGGGGCTATTGTTTTAAAATGATAATACCTCATTTTTTTTATTGAAAGCAGGGATGCCAAAAAGATAACTATTTTTTTCATTCAAAGTGGAGATAGAAGAAAATGATATCAAATTCCCTGGGAAACCATTGAAATATTTTGATAGACCCAGGGCCCCCCATTAGGACTTGTTAATTGCCTTGGGTAATTTGCGATTTCTCATAGGCTACTGGCCTAACTTGGCTTTTGTGTGTGCTCCCTTTTAATTAGATTCTTTGGATCTTATTGAATGCCACGCCGAATCTATGACTCAGTTTTCCAATAATTTGAGGTATATCTGAATAATTTCGACATTTTTGTTGTTGTCTTTGAACACCTTTACTCATACCCTCAATTTTTTTTCAAGGAACACTAAGCTGTTTAACGTTATTTTGCGTGTTAGTTTGAACCATATAGTGACCTAGTTAATTATTAAATAAATTATTTTTCTAATGAAAGCTGAGACGGTATCCTATCAAGGTGGTATCCAGAGGGGGGGGGGGTAGGGAGGTATTACATTTAAATGATAATATCTCGAAATTTTTTTTTATTGAAAGCAGGGATCCCAAAAAGTTATTTTTTTTTAATTTAAAGCACAGACGGCATCCTATCGAGGTGGTATCCAGAAGGGGGTGGGGGGGGGGGGGGTGGGGGTGGTTGTAGTGAGCTATCATATTTAAATGATAATACCTCGACTTTTTTTTGACAGCAGGGGTGCCTGGTCCAGTGCCCAAGTTACATTAAAAGGCCAGCTCATAATAAAGGCTTTTATTTGGGAGGTTCAAGGAGGAGCCTTTTCAGTCTTATGACCTCAGGGTACTAGATGTTGCAACGTTCTTACGCATCTACAGTGGTTTAAAAAATTCGATCACCCCGCAAATGATTACCAAAAATATGCACAAATATAACAAATGTAAGAGATGGGATATTATAACACTTTTTTCAAAGCTTTGAAGAAAAGCAAAAAGGCTAAATACCCCTAACTACGCTTGAAATTTATTTTAAAAGGAAAATCTTTGGAGATTTCCATGGAAATCGAAAAAATTAAGCTTCTAAGTTCAAAGTTATATTCAAAGTTTTTACCCAGATAACTGACGAATTTTGCGATACGGTATTTGAAGTTTTGTATGCAGTAATGCTCGATGAAAAAAAAACCTAGAAGAATAACGAAGAAGACCAGTTTCCAGCCAGCGACTTGTGAATTTTTGAGCTCATGAATAGGCTCGAATCGGTTGTAAATTTAAGCTGTGATTTGAGAAAGACTGATGAAAACATTAATGTTTGCGGTCAACATTGATAGCGCCGGCGCCGCGCCGCCGACATCTTACCGACGGCGCGGCGCGCTGTTTTTGGCCCCGCCGCAGCCGGTCTTCTCTCATCGGCGCGGTGCCGGGGTCTGATTTGATCTATTATTGAAATCACAAAATGAAAGAGCGTACAAAATCCATCAATTTTACCTCTACCTTTTAAACAAAATCAATGTTGCGTGTTACAGAATCGCATTCACTATCGAAAGAAATTTTTCCGAACAATACATTTTGATTATTATGAAGAACACCATTGAACATAGTTAAAAGATTTTAAAACAAAAAGTTAAAGAAAAATAATCTAATTAACTGATTGATCCGATAACCGATAATTAACGGGTATTATCCGCAATAATTTTGTCCCAATTCTTTAAGAATGACTTCTGAATCACAGAGGCACTTTAATTAGAATAAATAGCTCTTTCAAATGTGCTAAAAATAACGTAAGCGTAAAGACCGAGGTATTGAGGAGGGGGTGACCACCTCATATACGTAATAATTTCTGTTTGTTTAAAGTTTTAATGTTGCTCCTTACTTTGAACTGAAGACTTTTGTTTTACTTAGTTTTAATAAAAGGCAGACATGTTGCATCTCGTTGAAATCATAATTGAGCAAAGATATATCATCTACATGAGAAATGGGTGTTTGATGGGACTGTTGGGCAATATTCCCGCCTTTACCCAGCCTCAAATATATAAATATATCCCATCTGTTTCAAATTAGGGTCATCCCGGGACTATGCACGAAAAGTTATAGTTAACCATCAATCGTAGATATTAAATACTCTTGAGTAACAATGGATTATCTTTACCTCTAACTTCATTTTACCTTTAATCTACGCACCATGGTGGAGGAATCTAATGAATGGGGACAGCGATTGTACATTCTCTTCGTGGACTTAGAGATGGCGTTTGATTCAGTCGATCATCAAACCCTGCAAAGAGTCTTATGGTTCTATGGCATTTCCAAAAAGTAATTCCGTCTAATAGTTGTCAAGTACCATGAAACGGAATGCTTTGTTAAAAACTTTTATGCCAACACGCACTGCTTCAAAGTGATGACTGCCGTCAAACACGGCTGTGTCCTGTCACCTTTTCTCTTTGTCCTAGTTCCAGACTACATCTCTAGACAGATAAATGGACATGGAATCCGAACTGCAGGAAAGCTTCTCTAGGACGTTAATTTTATCGATGATGTTGGTCTCATAGAAGCCAACCAGCAAAAGCTTCAGGAATTCCAAAACAAACTCACTAAGAAAGCTGAACAGTTCGAATTACACATAAACGCTCCGAAGACTGAAACTGTGTCAATTAGCAGTTAACATTTGAGAACTTAACTAGGAGATAAAGACATCGAACAGGTGACAAATTTCAAATGCTTAGGCTGTACAGTAGCTTCCAGTGGCAACTCTGAAAAAGAATTAAGCACCAGAATGGTCCAAACCTAAGCAGCATTTCAGAGACTCAACCAGTCTGGAAATCAACAATATACTCAAAGAAGCTGAAACTAAGACTGATCCAGAGCAATGTTTTGTCTGTTCTGAGTTACTCTAAGCAATGCCTAAGTCTAACCTCTGAAAAGGAGAAACGACATACCACCTTTGAAAATATCTGTCTTTACGGATCCTAAGGGTCAGCTGGAGAAACCATGTCAGCAAAGACGATATCCTTATTCGCACAGGCCAACCAGACACCACCTCTGTTGTCAGGCGACGAAGATGGCGATACCTTGGACATATCCTCTATATGCCAGATCATAGACTTCCTAAAATGCTTCTCCACTGGCAACCGAAAGGCACCATCACCCAGGAAGACCAAAGAACACGCTTTGTAAAACGTATGAGCATGACAGAAGAGCCCTCCAGACCATTGTCACCCCAGAGTGGGAGGACATTTACGCAGCGTATCACTTAAGGAAATATTGGAGGCTATACACTGAAGCACTGTGTACCTTTGGAGCTACTTTATTGCAGCAATATGCATTTTAATAACACAAAATTATATATATAATGCACTACACTAATTGATCAAAGCAAATCTCGACAATCAATCTTAATCATGGTTCCAGCAGTTGCTGCAACCCAGTAAAAGAGAAACCACAGCCCAAATTCACATACCTTATCAAATGGCTGAACAGTCTTTGATTTTGCTCTTGTGTAGCCCACACATGAAAGTAACTCCATAGATTGTTCATATGCTTCAAGGTCATCAGCTTGATGCTTCACTTCTTCTAATTTTGTTTCTACCATTGAAATTAGTTCATCTATACCTAGAAAACCAAGATGTAGAAAAACTAGAAAAACAAGATCTTCAAACAAGTATGTGCAGTCATCCTTACTTAGTATCACTCATTCACAAGGTTCTTGAGCATTAATTATCGATATTTCTTTATGAGAGGAGCACTACCGTAGTGAGCAAGAGCGCTCACACAAGAGGGTTGCACCTTAAAAACTTTACCACAGCTTCTAAGAGTATCACCAATATTTTTTCAGGTTTTTATTTAAATTCTCAGCCAGGTTTCCAGAGCAATAGTCAAGTACTCTATAAACATCATGTTCGGAGACATAGCTAGGACCCAATCCGTAAAGCTCAACTGGATTTACTCCCAAGGCTTTGTGTTGTCGCAACATCACCATAACATTCCATATTTACGAAAGTTTTCCCCCGTGAGCTTTCAGGAAAATCCGCCACCTTTCTTCTCGCCTCCGTCTCGGGATTTTACTGGGCTTAGAAGATTGAAACCCCTCCTCAAGAAGACTTTTCGCTGCATAAATGTGACTCCCTCCTCAAGAGCTTTATCCTTTTTTTCTCAATCTAATAAACTAGTTCACTTTTGACGAAAAAAATACCGAGGATGCAAATTTGCTATACATATAATATATATATATAATATATATATATATATATATATATATATATATATATATATATAATATATATATATATATATATATATATATATATATATATATATATATATATATATATATATATATATATATAGATATATATATATATATATATATATATATATATATATATATATATATATATATATATATATATATATATATATACATATATATATATATATATATATATATATATATATATATATATATATATATATATATATATATATATATATATATATATATTATATATATATATATATATATATATATATATATATATATATATATATATATTATTTAACGACTACCTTTCCAGGTATTTTAAAATGAAAAATTAAATTATTTATCGAGGCAGAATCGATTTTTCGCTTAAAAATTCGATTTCTTAAAATTCTTGTCACATTGCTCTTGTGGAGAACTCATTCTTGAAGTACCGAGGGGAAGGGGTCAAATTCGCGTAAAGAGAATTATGTTGACGTGATAGCAGCCTCCCTTTTACATAGAAAAATTTCTTTTCACTTTAGTTTTAGATGTTCCTCTACTTTTATCTGGAAAAAAAACACAACTTTTATTTAATTTTCGTTTGTTTTTAATTTCATATTCAAAATATGTAAAATGAGGCGATATCATACTTAAAAGCAGGTTCTTTCTATATATTTATTATTACCGACACTTGAGTTTTTACAGTTTTACATACTACTAGCACAGGTCACTCTTTACTAATACGAAACAAACACAACTTAAAAACAATAGGGATTTTTTTTTTTTTTTCCAAGACAGTGCAATTTAAATCAGTGAATATTTCGACCCTAAGTCCAAGGGCCGTTTTCAGCACAACATTAAAGAAAAAATATATATACAAACAACTTACATTAAAATACGAAGTTTAAAACTAAAAATGCTCTTAAAAACTTTTAAAACAGCCCCAGCATCCTTACTTCAACGAAGTTCAACCAGGACTGATAAATAAAATGATGAGAGAGGATGAATTCATTCAAACGAAATAAAATAAAATTATTAACTGCAAGTTTTCAAAGCCAATCTTGCTTTTTTAGCAGCTAGTCTTAAAGGCCTTTTTGAAACGGGTTCAATACTATTGTCAATTGGTTTAATAAAATATTTTGTTAGATCATTTTTAATTAAATTTGAGTATAAAGAATTCAGTGAATATTCTCCTAAGTCTCTATTTAAGGAAATATTTTTATTTATTTTGAGCCTAATTTCGATTGATTCCCGGACTACCTGTTTTATCCCCAAATCACTACTAATGAGAGAAGATTTTTCAAAAAGTATTGTGTGGCTGGGATTATTAAATATATGGCTAGCTAAAGCAGAATCAAAGGAGTTATTAGAACTATTAGCAATTAACGCTTTGTCTATGTCTTCTTTATGCTGGTGTATCCGTTTTTCTAGATTCTGATGAGTTCTGCCAACGTAGTAACTGCCACAATCGCATGGTATTTGATAAACCCCTCTTTGGCGAGTAACTGGGGTTTTATCTTTACCAGAGTTTAAGAAATTTGTGATTTAAAAATTATTAGTGAAAACTAAATACATATTGTTTTTTGTGCAAATCTTTTTTTATTTTTGTTGTGATTCTTGGGATGTACGGAAGATAGATTATATTATACTATATTATACTTCTGGGCAAGTCTGGAAAGTGAAGAATCATACTAAACGTGCCTTTGCCAAAACCTTGTCTAAGCACCGTAGAGACATAATTGACGAATACAGCAAGAAAAGCAAGTCCGATCCCAAACTCCTTTGGCGGAATTTAGTGAAGCCCAAAGAATCGACCTCTGAGGTCCCCCTTCCAACAAAAGAGGCCTGGAATACTTACTTCACCGATCAGTTCAAAAGTCCTGACCAAGCGCTACGGAATTCTTACCGGAGTGAGCTAGATTAAATGCTAAAACTGCCGAAAGAGAACATGGTAGTTAATAGAAGTATAATACGTGAATGCCTGAAAAAGCTAAAAAAGAAATTTTCGAGAGGCTTCGACAAAATTTGTGGCCAGCATTTACTCTATGGTAGTGAACAACTTCTTGAACATGTATCATTATTATTCCAAATTATCGTTACCAGAGGTATCGTCCCGGATACCTTTTGCATTGGTGTAATAACACCTATTCTCAAACCAGGGAAGCCTCCCTCCCAGTGCTCTTCATATAGGCCCATTACTGTGTCGACTACACTATGTAAACTATTTGAGCTTCTTATTCGTGACGAAATTAGAAGCAAGTGCTCAGTTCCCCCACACCAGTTTGGGTTCCAGCGATCGCTTGGATGTGATCATGCCCTTTACTCGCTGGTGTCTATACTGACTGACGCTGAGAATGACAATGATTCTTTAGTTTTAGCAGCCCATGATCTTGCCCGTGCTTTCGATTCGTCTATCCACGAACATATTTTACTCTCTGCAGCAGAGAGAGGCGTAGAAAATTCGGTCATCGGACCCCTTGATTCAATGTATAGTAATCTTCGTGTTAGGATAAAGTGTCCTGGTTGGGATTTTGATATGCTTTTAGAAATTGATATACCAGTGAATAAGGGTATTAGGCAAGGAGCAGTAAATTCACCAGATTTATTCAATAATTCCGTAATCGAAGTGCAACATGAAGCACCAACAACGTGTATTTTATGTGGGATTGATGTGTCGCTCATAAGTTATGCCGACGACATTTTAAACATTAGTAGAACCCTGAATGGAATAAAGAGTTGTTTTAGTGCATTAAAGGTAGAATATGCTCGTGTCGGCCATACATTTAATCCATCGAAAACTGAATTGTTATTTTTCAATTATAAAGTGTCGACTGAGGACATATGCGTTATGCTAGATGATACGGAAATCAAACCTGTTCCATCACTTACTTACCTTGGAGTCCCGATCGGTACGTCACTCAAGGCCACACGCGTACTTATTATCGCTGATACCCTTAGAAAAGTTCGTTCTGCATATGGAAAGCTTATCCTGAGCAAGGCGAGATTTAGTCGTGATATTTTAGCCCGATTGTATAATGCATTTGCTTTACCGAGTTTTCTCTACATCTCTCCGTTTTGGGGTTGCTTCACACAGACAGAGAAGAATAAGTTGCGCACGATTTATTTTAAATATGCTAAGTATCTGCTTGGACTACCACCATGGTCCAAAAACCGGTATTTGATCAGTAGATTTGGATTGATAGACCCTGCCTTGGCAGTTCCTGCCAGAGTAGCGAGTTTTCATAAAAAGTTCATGACTCTAGGTCATCCTTGGGTAACTCTTCAGGGACAGACTTGAGTTGAATGTGTTATTTGAATGTCGATGTTGAGGGCCCATTTCATTGTATATATTCGTGTTAAACCGTACTTTGTTGTTTGTCCTATTTTTTTTTTTTTTTGCATTTTTTTCACTTTTTTATACTCTGCCGCCCATTGTATCTTTTACAGTTTTGGCAGGTAATAAATCTATATTATTATTATTATTAGAGGGTTTTTCTGGAGCCTCACATTGTGAAATAGGCCTATCGTTGATTTTACGAAAATGTCTTTTTAGTCTACGATTAATCGTATTATTGACAAAAGGAATGGGGTATCCGTTGCCAAAAAGAATATCTCTGATAAAATTTATTTCTGCTTTTATGTATGAATCGGAGCAAATGTTCAGGGCACGGTCAATAAGAGAAGTTACATCTGCTCTTTTAACTTGTGGGGGGTGATTTGAATTAAAATGAAGATATCTATTGTTTTGTGTTGGTTTTCTATAGATAGTAAAATCCAAATTATTAGTATTACGGATAATTAGCACATCTAAAAATGGTAGTTTATTTTCAATTTCAATTTCTAGGGTAAACTGCAAATTTCTATCATAAGTATTAAAATGATCTAGGAAACCCCGAAGTTCAATTTCCCCATAATTCCAAAGTGAAATTACGTCATCCATGTAACGACCCCAATAGACATGTATTAAAAAATAAGAATTTAATGCCCAATTTTCAAGGTTCTCGACATAAATATTAGCCAGTTGGCCCAATTGAGCTGCTCCCATTGGTAACCCATTTATTTGCTGATAAAAAGAATCATAAAACTGAAAATACATTAAAAACTAATTACAAATTTTAACAAGATTAAATAAAACTTCACAATCAATCCCTGTCGCTGACTCTTCGATTAAGTGATAATTTTCTTCTATTTTTTTTTTAATAATTGCTCAGAGGTAGCCTAATACGAATTAACACATTACTATTAATTGTTTAAAGAAATATATAAACCATGTTTCGAAAAGGAGAAACTGTATATACATGAAATGCATTGTTTTGTCCACCTCCCACAAGAACAAAAAGTAACAGATTCTCTACTATTTTAGTGACATGAAAGTTAGAGTAAAATGCCATTTGTGATCAGTAACACTCAAAACAAAATGAAAAAACCGTAAAGATAAGAAAGCAAGGACAAAGCAGCCAGTGAAAAATAGAACAAAAGTATGCAAAAATTTTAGTTGGGACCTCCTCTCGTCCGTCTTCAGTGCAGAATAAAATAATAAAAAATATACACCGGACAATATTAAAAAAAAAACTTAAAACAAACACTAAACTTAAAAGAAGCCTTTATCCTCATTTTCTCTTCTTTACAATTTTTTTTTCTTTTCGTTTTCTCATGCTTAGCCAGTGTGGTCTCAGAAATTATTTGCCACAACCGGTACTTGTGCGTTACATCGTCTGCACTGTCGTTTTTTATCTTTTTAAAACTGGTTTCTCTATGTACAGCACAGTTTAATAACATATAATTATATATACTGCGATGTACACTCGAAGATAATCAGTTTAGGCTGGGTGAAATAAATTACTATGCAAGTATATCTTAATTAAATATTTAATATATAGAGTTGGTAAGGTTCGAATAGGTTAGGTATTGAATATAAGAAGTGATAGGCTAGTAGGGATGATAAGACTATGGGAGAAATCCTGAGTATGCCCAGAGTAAGGATAACAAAAGCAGCATATTTAGAAGCTCTGAGGATCCCTAAGAGTGATACGTGGCCATCTCAAATAAAGAAGATATTGGAAGATTGTGGATTTTCAGAGCTATGGAATGGTGGGCTATGGATTGGATTAAAGGAAGGAGCAGTTGCAAATAGGGCCAGGGAGAGGTTAAGGGACCAGGAGATCCAGGTGTGGCATGCACGAGTGAATGAGACTCGATCACTGGAGTTATATGCAAAGGCTAAGGAGCAGTGGGGAGAAGAATTGTATTTTAAGGCAGGGCTTCAAAAGGGGCAACAAAAGTTGATTATTTGTGTTAGGTCAGATGGGTTACCACTAGGTGAGAGAAGGAAGTATCTGGGAGGGGTTAGGCAAGCTTCTGGTCCTTACTTCTGTCCCATGTGCGGGAAAGAGGAAGATTTGGTTCATTTTGTGGGGAAGTGTAGTGAATTAAAAGATTTAAGGAAAGAATTGTTTGGGGTTGAGGCTTGGGAGAGAGATGAGATAATACATTTATTAGCAAGGAAAGATGTGGGAGGTATAAAGAGATTCGGAAGGTTCCTGACGATGGGTATAGAACATAGAGAAAGGTTTTTTTTTTTTGAAGATTAGGGATGAGGTTGATATTTCATTAGCTTAGATTATAGTTTTGTGCCAATTTATGCTTATATGAAAGTGTCTTTGTTTTTGTGACCACGGCCCTTTGGGGTTTTGTGTCAATATATTCTATTCTATAATGCATTCTGGGTTGCCTGCTTTCCATGATTCTCGACTATAGTTTTCATAATTTTGTTACTAAAGTATTATATTTTCGCCATATTTTGTTATATTTCATTATGATTAACCTAACTTCACTTCTGGAATGTAGTCGGTATAATACACAAGTCCCATTCAGTCAAACAAACCTACATCATGATACACAAGTCCTACTTTGACCAGTGTGTTTTCTATCACCAGGACTTAGGTTCACCCAATAGTTAGGAATCCAGAAAAAAAAAAAAAAACTAGAACACGTAGCATATACCAACTGTAGAAAGCGTATCTATAAAACTTACTGGTTTCACAATTGAGGTTTCACAAAAAATGCACTTTGCTAAGGTGTCCTTAAAACTTTCTATGACCAAGCAAAATTTCAAGTTTATGTTTTATATGTTCTGTGTTTATTTGTCTCCTTGAGGACTGACGGACCGTTCACTGACCGTTGAGAAATGTCCTTGAGAGACCGTTTAAGCATCCATCATTATTATTTGGCCTTGTCAAATTGACATTAAATCAATATGGATATAACAAGAAATTCATTCTTATTGAAATTTTGTTGCATAACTCCTTCTTTTTAATATATTCCTTACGAACATGAAAAGATCAAATTCATAATGATTTGAGCAAAACTCAACTAGCGCTTAGCTGTTTTTCGGCTTTTTAATAATACCATTCAAGCCTCTAAGACCGTGATTCCTAAGAGGGGGGGGGCAGGCCCCATCAGTGGGGCACAGCAATATTTTAGTGATTCATGGACAGGACGTTCAACATTCGACTGACTAAACTTTAGAGGCGTAATTTTGAAAATAAATAAACAATTTCCATGTGAACTTCAAATTTCCTTAAAGAGCAAAAAAGATGCAGGATAGTATTGCCATGACGTTATACATGGTAGATAAGATCTTGTATTCGGATATTATAATACGCATAAAATTTTAAATAGCAAAATCAAAATATCACAAGGGGAGGCATCAGGATTTAATAAATGCCTAGGTCGGCCATGGCCCTAAATCGGTTGGGAACCACTGCACTCTAAGATATGACACACCCAACTTCATACATTACCTACAAAATATCTGAAATAATACACTAAACCGAAAAAATTCAGAATTACTACTAAAGCTTATCTATCATAATTTGTTGGCTAATGAGGCTTCCCATCGACTTTATTTTGCTAAGGTTTCCTTGAACTTTCTAAGTCCAAATATACTTTTAGTTAGAGCTAAAATCCATAAGGAAAATGAGATCGAGTTTTTAAAAGATGCCCTTAGTATTAAATAGCGATATTCATGGACTAAATGATGATAACCATTGTGACGTGATATCTATTCTTGGGACTGTATCAGGTAATCAAATTTCCGTTAAAATCAGACCCTGAATATTACGACCCAAAAATCATTTTTGACATTAAAGATGAAATATTTTAAGGGGTACTTTTTCTTTAGAAATGATATGTTTTTCAACTATTGCCACATGAAGTTAAACTATAACATAACAAGAACAGAACAAGAACATAACAAGAACATAACAAAGACATAACAAGAACATAACAAAGACATAACAAGAACATAACAAGAACAAAACAAAGAACATAAAATAACAAGCAGGAATTAAGGGGAGTGGCGGCCTTCTCACATTTAAGCGACATTGCTATGGTCTCCTTGAATTTTCGAAGTCCAAGTATAGTTTCAGTTGGAACTAAAATTTTTAACAATAATGGAATTGAGTTTTTAAAGATGCATTCATTAAATAGCGATATTTATGGCTTAAACTTGACTTTATGAAAGTTAAACTTGAAGGACAGTGGGGATTAAGGGGAATGGCGTCCCCCTCACATTTAAGAAACCTTACTAGGGTATCTTGAACTTTCAAAGCACAAATATACTTCAAGATATTAACCAAAATCCATAAAAAAATGAAGTCGAGTTTTAAAAGATGCACTCATCAAATAGAAATGACACTAAAAGAGACCTAAATTAAACAAAAACAAATTCCGGTACTTGTATGATAAACCCCCTACCGCTCAAGTTGTTCATTCATTGCCGCATGATAGAACCGTCTTTTTTTTTTTTTTTTTTTTTTTTTTTTTTTTTTTTTTTTTTTTTTTTTTTTTTTTTTTTTTTCGTTAGTTTCTTTCAGCTTATCGTGAGACAAGATAAAGAGAAGTGACACAATAGATGGAAAATATTTACTTTTGGTTATATATTTGCACATTAGGGGGGAGGGGGTAAATTATTTGGACAGCGTGAAGCTAAAAAAAACAATTTGGTACTGGTGCATTATATCTAAACCACCGCTATACACGAAAGAAGTCAAGTTTGCTTAATGATAATGAAATAAAATAGGATGAATATATAATAGTTTAGAAACAAATTTGGGCTATATATTTGAAGATTAGGGGGGGGGTAAAACATAGCATATATTAAATACGTAACCTAACCTAGGTACCTTTTTCCCCTCTAAACCCCCCCCCCCCCCCAAAAAAAAAAAACCTTTAAATATTGTAAACTCAATCAGAAACCACACTATGCAATCATTTTTATCTCTTATAAATACCCGTTTGACGGGTTTCGTGTCTAGTTTCCTTGTACAGTTTATAGCGCTGGTTTAGATATAATGCACCAGTACCAACAATTCTTACTACATAGTATGCAGAATAATTGTTTTTGAAAGAGATTAAAGCTTTTTTATACGCTCCAAAACACCTTAAGCAATTTGGCCGGCTATAGTCAGTCAAATACGATGAAGTATAATCGCATATTGACATTTCGTATGAGATACGTTTTTTTCTCGCAACGGTATTATAGGTTATTTTCGAAGCAATCACATCGTTTGAATTTTCTATATTATCTTGTAATCGTCTTTGCGAGGCCCTTATCGACCATATTTCTAATGACCGTCTCCTAAATTAAATGCTAATAAGTTCATCCTTATAACCATGATAACTGAAAAAATTGAGCTGATAATCTTTAGTTCTACTGCATTTAATTGGGTCTTGATAAGCCCTTCTGGTCGAAATGTATTGCAAGAACGTAGCCCTTTCCTCACAGAGGTAGGATCAATCTTAGATTGTAGCTGTCAGCAAGGTTTGCTCAAATTCCACCATGCCATCCACTATTTATAAACCGATAAGTATAAATTTTGAAACCATTACCCTCCCCCCTCCCAGAGATTTTAGACCAGGTGCATGCCTCAGAAATGCACAGTTTTGAGCTTACCTCTCAATTTTCAAAAATAGAGCTGATATTCAAAATACACTTATGGTAGACACGCAGGCATCACGAATTCACAAGCAAAACCTTCATCCTCCCTGAAATAGACCGAATCGATCCTAATGTATCTACTAACCAATTAAACTGTTCAAAATTGTTATCTCCTTCTAATATCCTTTCCGATGCCCATCTTAATCGGCTATGTAATGATCATCTTCTAATACTAATGCTAAGCTAAAATCCATTCTTAACATAGGCAGCGCAACAGCACTGCGTTGCCTCAGTAAAGAGCGGTGTGGGTTCACTGTATTTTTTTCCCCAAGGCACTTCGAATAGAGGGAGTAGAAACTTCAGAAGGAGCTCATTCCACTGGAAATTGAAGTAATAGTGCACTTTTTAAGACTGTAAAGGGATTGGAGGGCAACCAGCCCCTCCCACGCCCATTAAATCCTCAATCATAATTTTCATATAGCCATTTGTTCAGCACAGTTGAAAAGTGAAGAAACCGTGTCTTTGGGGATGTCAGCCCACCAGCCCGCCCAAAAGCCCTCGGGGTAAGGGCTGCAAGTTATGCAATTCGCCCATTGTTTCCATACAGTATTTGTTATTGGGAAAGAGGGCATGTTTGCCCTTTAGTGCTAAAAAAGAATAAGGGCATTCAGGCGAAGCTTTCAGATAATCTCAAGGGAAGTGCTGAGCTAAATCAAAACACATTATGTACATACAGTTTGTCAAAAGGGCGTGATCCAGGAAAGAGTATCATGTTTGAACTTTCATGGAGTTATGAGGGAAATGATCAATTGATCAAAAATGAAATAAGTTGCACGCTTCTGCTACTGCTGCTGCTACTTCTACCACTACTACTGCTGTTACAACAAATGCCGCTTCTATAGCGACTACTACTCATGCTGAAGATAGGGAGGTGATAATCCAGGGAAATGTTAAGGGGAAATTTGAACTAAATCAAAACACACTATGTGCATGCAGATTATCAAAAGGGCGTATCAGCAATGTCTCAGTAACCGTTTACTGTGTCCAACTGATACTTCCAGGGCATGACAAGGGGGATTTTCAACTGACGCAAATGCAATATATGCATCCGACTACTGAAAATTAGAAAATAAATAATAAAAAAATGATAAAGAACATAAACGCTATACAAAAAAAGACAAATAAAAACTAAGGAACTCCCTTATGCTTAACTACAGTTTTTTTCTTATTTTATATATTTCATATTAGAAGACAACTCGGACATACGATACACAATAGTATACAACAGTATACAACCCTGTATTATGGTTTGTGCTTATAATATTGGACTCGTTTCAAAAGCAAAAACTTTAATTACTTATATTTCGGCTTCTATTTTTTTTGGTATAGCGCTTATGTTTCTTATCATAGGCAGCGCGATAGCGCTGCCTAAGTAAAGAACGATGTTGAAGCAATGTATTATTTATTTTTTGTTTCCTTTAGACCAGGGCACTTCGTATCGAAGGAGTTTTCATAGAAACTTCGAAAAGGGCTCATTCGATTGGAAGGCAACTAACATCCCGTCCACGCCCACCATTTCCCCAAACACATCCAATCAAATTTTTGAGGTAGCCATTATGTTCAACGTAGTTGAAAGATGTGAAAATTATGTCTTTGAGGAGGACACTCCCCCCAGAGCCCTCAAAGCAAGGATAATAAGTTATGCCCTGTGGTCATATAAGGTTTTTATTGAAAACGTTGTCATAGGAACTTGAAAAAAAGGCTCATTCAATTGGAAATTCAAAGGGCTAGTGCCCTTCTTAACAGTCGAAAGTGATAGGAGGGCAACAAACCCCCCCTCTCACACCCACCATTTCCCGAAACACATCCAATCAAAATTAGGAGATAGACATTTTGTTCAACGTAGTTGATTTCTAGATAGAAATTATGTTTTTGAGGAGGATACCCCCCCCCATAGCCCTCAGGGCAAGGGTTGTAAGTTATGCCTTGGTGGTATCTAAGGTTTTTATAGAAAACTTTGCCGTAGAAACTTCGAAAAGGGCTCATTCCATTGGAAATTGAAATGGCCAGTGTCCTTTTTAATAGTAGAAACTGATTGGAGGGCAACTAGTCCCCCTCTCACGCCCAACATTTCTACAAAAATATCCAATCAAATTTTGATATATCTATCTTGTTCAACGTACTTGTAAGTTCTGGAAATTATGTCTTTGATGATGAAAACCACCACCCCCCCCACACTCCTCAGGGCAAGTGGTGTAAGTTATGCCATGGGGGTATATAATATTTTTTATAGAAAGCGTTGTCGTAGAAACTTCAAAAAGGGCTCATTCGATCGAAAATTCAAAGGGCTAGAGGCCTTTTTAATAGTCAAAAGTTATAGGAGGGCAACTAACCCCCCTCTCACGCCTACTATTTCCCCAAACACATCCAATCAAAATTTTGAGATAGAATTTTGTTCAACGTAGTTGAAAGGTCCAGAAATTAAGTCTTTGAGGATGACATTCCCCCCCCCCCCCCAACAGCCCTCAGGGCAAGGGCTGTAAGTTATGCCCTGATGGCATATAAGGTTTTTATAGAAAGTGTTGTCGTAAAAACTTCAAAAAGGACTCAATCCATTGGAAACTCAAAGGGCTAGTGCCCTTTTTAATAGTTGAAAGAATTGGAGTGCAACTAACCCCCCTCTCACGCCCACCATTTCCCCAAACACATCCAATCAAAATTTTGAGATAGCCATTTTGTTCAACATAGCTGAAAGTTCTGGAAATTATGTCTTTGAGGATGACAGACCCCCCATACTCCTGAGAGCCCCTGAAAATTCAAAGGGCTAGTGCCCTTTTTAATAGTCAAAAGTGATTGGAGGGCAACTAACCCACCTCTCACATCCACCATTTTCCCAAACACATCCAATCAAAATTATGAGATAGACATTTTGTTCAATGTAGTTGATTTCCAGATAGAAATTATGTTTTTGAGAAGGACACTCCTCACACAACCCCCAGGGTAAGGGTTATAAGTTATGCCCCGGGGACTTATAAGTTTTTTTATAGAAAGTGTTGTCGTAGAAACTTCAAAAAAGACTCATTCGATTGGAAAGTCGAAAGTGATTGGAGGGCAGCTAACCTCCCTCTCACGCCTATCCTTTCCCCAAACACATCCAATCAAAATTTTGAGATAGACATTTTGTTCAACGTGGTTGAAAGGAAATTATGTCCTTTAGGTTGACACCCCCCCCCCCAACGCCATCAGGGCAAGGGCTGTAAGTTATGCCCTGGGGTCATATAAGGTTTTTATAGAAAGCGTTGTCGTAAAAACTTCAAAAAGGAATTGGAAATTGAAAGGGCTAGTGCCCTTTTTAATAGTCGAAAGTGATTGGAGAGCAACTAACCCCCCTCGAACGCCCACCATTTCCCCAAACACATCCAATCAAAATTTTGAGATAGCCATATTGTTGAACATGGCTGACAGTTCTGGAAATTATGTCTTTAAGGATGACAAACCCTCAAACCCTTCAGGGCAAGGGTTGTAATTTATGCCCTGGGGGCATATAAGTTTTTTTTTATAAAAACCGTTGTCGTAGAAACTTCAAAAAGGGCTCATTCAATTGGAAATTGAAAGGGCTAATGCCCTTTTTAATAGTCAAAAGTGATTGGAGAGCAACTAACCCCCTCTCACGCCCACCATTTCTCCGAACACATCCAATCGAAATTTTTAGATTGCCATCTTGTTCAACGTAGTTGAAAGTTCTGGAAATTAGGTCTTTGAGGATGGGTTCTAGGCGTTTACCCACCCCCAAAAATTCCCCCTTAAAATACTCCCCGAAAAATACCCCCCAGTAGAAAATAGCCCCGGAAAATAGCCCCCCCCCTCGTGGAAAATAAGACTTTCCAACTTTAAGAATTTTATTTAAGTTTTTTTTTTGTAGGGAGAAGGAATTTTCGTACTTTGGTAATATGCGCCACTTACTCAAGTTTACGCTGTGTAAAATTCGAGAACACACCAGTTTTTTCGTTAGTTTCTTCATTACTTTAGAAATAAATTTGGGCTATAGATTTGCATATTAGGGAGGGGGAGGTAAATTATAGTGGGTCTGCATGCAAAATGTTATTGGTACAATTATTCTGCATATTAGATAGATAGACAGAGAAGTGTATTTTAAAGCCAAATATACAGCCATGAACATAGTAAAATAACATAAATGAAAGGCACAAATAACATAAACTTTGATCAGCGATCATCATAAAACACTTAAATGAAACACTACAGTAACATAATAATAGTACTTAATACTTGGAAAAATGTTCACTGAAAAGAAGAAAAAAAACACTTAACACTTGGAAAAAACACTTAAATGAAACATTACACTTACTTTATACTGGTATATTTTTTTTTTTTCTGTAAGGCCGTGCATTTGGCTTTCAAATACACTCTTTTTATTTTTAATAAATTAAAAATGAACAGAAATTAATTAAAAAAAAAATTTCCACAAAATAAGTATAAAAAAAGTAAAGAACTCCATTAAACCAAAAATGAACAAAAATAGAATCAAATGATTTACCAAGCATATAAATACCACAAATCAGTATCAATAAATAAATGAAACCCAAAAACAAACAGAAATTAAAATAAATAATAGAGTCAAACTCAAAACGAGCAGAAATTCATATGAGTAGGGTTCTAAACCCCAATCTTTCTAGAAGCCAGAATATAATTTGTACTTTACTAAAAAAAGTTCTGTTAAATGTTCTCACTTTTATAACTTTAAGAAATCAAAAAATAATTAAAATTTTAAGGAATAAATATCAGCATATGTATATTAAACCGACAATGCAAATTTTTTTCAGTAAATTCATTTGATTTTTTTCAATGGTTTTTTTTTCAACTTATATATTTGAAATAAGCAAAAAAATTCAAATCTTTTGATGCATTTATCGGTAACAGAATTCCTTTTTTCAGAGTTTCGGTTACTATTGGGCCGGGTCGCTCCTTACTTACAGTTCGTTACCACGAATTGTTTGATCTTCCTTCTACGTATGTGTTAATTTGTTTAATCTAGTTTTCGTTTCATTTTTTTTTTCCTTTCCTTTCTCTTCTGTTGATTAATTAAAACCACTTTTCCAGAAAATATGTTTTTCAAAGGAAAGTAAAGAACTCCATTGAACAAAAAATGGGCAAAAATAAAATCAAATAGTCTACCAAGCGTGAAATTACCACAAATCTGCATCGATAAATAAATGAAACCCATAACGAACAGAAATTACAATAGATAACCGATTCGAACTCAAACGAGCAGAAATTAACATAAGTTGGGCTCAAAAACCCTATGCCTTCCCAAGGCCAGAACATAATTTGCACTTTACTAAAAAAGTAAAATGGTTTTAGTTTTATAACTTTAATAAATCAAATAATATTAACATTTTGATTACTAAATATCAGTATATGTATATTAAACTGACAATGCACATTCATTTATATTTTTTTCAGTAAAGTGCAAATTATGTTCTGGCCTTAAATTATGTTCTGAACATAATACCCACAGTCGTTCTTGGGATACTGCTGAGATGCCTTATTGTGAATTAGCATTAACACAGTGCATTTTGATTTAATCTTAAGGCAACATTTAGTTTTTAAACATATTGGGAAAATGTGAGGGTGGGCGTGGGAGGGGGATTAGCTGCCCTCCAATCCCTTTCGACTACTAAAAAGGGTATCCGCACTTTCTATTTTCAATCGAATGAGCCCTTTTCGAAGTTCCTACGACAACTCCTTCGATACGAAGTGCTCTGGTCTAAACAACAATAACAACAAAAACAAAAATAATACATTATACCAACATCGATCTTTACTATAAAAATGTCAATCCTTCCAATCACTTTCGACAATTAAAAAGGGCACTAGGCCTTTCAATTTTCAATCGAATGAGCCCTTTTTGTGTTTCTACGACAACACTTTCTAAAAACACCTTATATGCCCCAAGGCATAAATTACAACCCTTACCCTAAGGGCTGTTAGGGTGGTTGTCATCCTTAAAGACCTAATTTCCAGAACTTTCAACTACGTTAAACAAAATGGCTATTTTAAAATTTTGATTGGATGTGTTTGGGGAAATGGTGGGCGTGAGAGGGGCGTTAGTCGCTCTCCAATCACTTTAAACTATTAAAAATGACACTAACCCTTTCAATTTCCAATCAAATGAGCCCTTTTGAAGTTTCTACGACAACGCTTTCGATAAAAACCTTATATGCCCCGAGGGCACAACTTACAACCCTTGCCCTGAGGGCTGGAGGGGGGGGGGTGTCATCCTCAAAGACCAAATTTACAGAACTTTCTACTACGTTGAACAAAATGGCGATCTGAAAATTTTGATTGGATGTGTTTGGGGGAATGGTGGGCGTGAGAGGGGGGTTAGTTACCCTCCAATCACTTTCGACTATTAAAAAGGGCATTATCCATCTCAATTTCCAATTGATTGAGCCCTTTTTGAATTTTTAAGACAACTCTATCTATAAAAACCTTGTAAACCCCCAGGGAATAACTTACAATCTTTACCCTAGGGGCTCTGGGGGGTTTGTCATCCTTAAATACATAATTTCCAGAATTTTCAACTACGTTGAACAAAATGGCTATCTATAAACTTAGATTGAATGTTCTTGGGAAAATCGTGGGCGTGAGAGGGGGGTTAATCACTCTCCACTCACTTTAAACTATTAAAAATGACACTAACCCTTTCAATTTCCAATCAAATGAGCCCTTTTGAAGTTTCTACGACAACGCTTTCGATAAAAACCTTATATGCCCCCAGGGCACAACTTACAACCCTTGCCCTGAGGGCTGGAGGGGGGGGTGTCATCCTCAAAGACCAAATTTACAGAACTTTCTACTACGTTGAACAAAATGGCGATCTGAAAATTTTGATTGGATGTGTTTGGGGTAATGGTGGGCGTGAGAGGGGGGTTAGTTACCCTCCAATCACTTTCGACTATTAAAAAGGGCATTATCCATCTCAATTTCCAATTGATTGAGCCCTTTTTGAATTTTTAAGACAACTCTATCTATAAAAACCTTGTAAACCCCCAGGGAATAACTTACAATCTTTACCCTAGGGGCTCTGGGGGGTTTGTCATCCTTAAATACATAATTTCCAGAATTTTCAACTACGTTGAACAAAATGGCTATCTATAAACTTAGATTGAATGTTCTTGGGAAAATCGTGGGCGTGAGAGGGGGGTTAATTACTCTCCACTCACTTTCGACTATTAAAAAGGGCAATTTCAATTTCCAGTCAAATGAGCACTTTTAGAAATTTCTACAACAACTTTCTATATAAACCTTACATGCCCTCAGGGCATAACTTACAACCCTTGCACTGAGGGCTCTGAGGGGGTTATCATCCTAAAAGACCTAATTCCCAGAACTTTCAACTACGTTGAACAAAATAGATACCTCAAAATTTTGATTGGATGTGTTTGGAAAATTGGTGTGCGTGAGAGGGGTTAGTTGCCCTTCAATCACTTTCGACTATAAAAAAGGCACTAGCCCTTTAAATTTCCAATTGAATGAGCCCCTTTTGAAGTTTCTACAACAACGCTTTCTATAAAAACCTTATATGCCCCCAGGGCATAACTTACAACCCTTGCCCTGAGGGCTGTGAGGGGGGGAGGGGTTGTCATCCTTAAAGACCTAATTTCCAAAACTTTCATCTACGTTGAATAAAATGGCTATCTAAAAATTTTGATTGGTGCATGGAAGTGTTTATTTAATATATTTCCATTTATACACTGGGAGGAGGCGAGTTGAATCATTATAGACATTCAGTGCATGGAAGTGTTTATTTAATATGTGAGTTTTGTTTCTTATTTATTTATATTTTTCTTTTGTTTTTTTTTTCTTTCTCTTTATGTGTTTAGTATTGTGATGTAAGTTAAGTTTTTTGTTTTGTTTTTTTTTATTTATTTATTTTTTTTATTTTTTTTTTCCGTTGAGAAAGGCTCCCGGATGTGGGGCCGAAATATTCGGAGCTTTTGTGCATAATTAATTGTTTTGTATTTCACTGCTTTATAGAAAATTAAAACCCGTTTTTCTTGTTTAAAATTTTTTTTTTGTTTTTAATGGAAAAGCAGTGTGGTCTAAGAAATTATTTTGTGTTTGTGGAAAAGCTGGGCGTGAGAGGGGGGTTAGTTGCCCTCAAATCACTTTCGACTATTAAACAGGGCACTAGCCCTTTGAATTTCCAATCGAATGAGCCCTTTTTCAAGTTTCTACGACAAAGATTTCAATAAAAACCTTATATGCCCCCAGGGCATAACTTAAAACCCTGGCCCTAAAGACTGTGGGGGGAGTGTCCTGCTCAAAGAAATAATTACCTGAACTTTAAACTGCGTGGAACAAAATGGCTATCTCAAAATTTTGATTGGATGTGTTTGGGCAAATGGTGGGGTTAGAAGGGGTTAGTTGCCTTCCAATTACTTTCGACTATTAAAAAGAGCACTAGCCATTTCAATTTCCAATCGAATGAGCCCTTTTTGAAGTTTCTACGTCAACGCCTTCTATAAGAAAACTTTTATGCCCCCAGGGCCTAACTTACAACCCTTGCCCTGAGGGCTGTGGGGGAGGGGAAAAAAGGATGTGTTTGGGGAAAAGGTGGGCGTGAGAGGGGTGTTAGTTGCCCTCCAATCACTATCGACTTTTAAAAAACGCATTAGTTCTTTGAATCTCCAATCGAATGAGCCTTTTTTGAAGTTTTTACGACAACGCTTTCTATAAAAACCTTATATGCCCCCAGGGCAGAACTTAAAACTTTTGCCCAGAGGGCTGTGGGGAAGTGTTCTCCTCAAAAACATAATTTCTATCTAGAAATCAACTATGCTGAACAAAGTGGGAATCTCAAAATGTTGATTGGATGTGTTTCGGGAAATGCTGGGCGTGGAAGGGGTGTTAAATGCCTTCCAATCTCTTTCGACTATTAAAAAGGGCACAAGCCACTCCAATTTCCAATTGAATGAGCCCTTTCCGAAGTTTTTACGACAACCTCTTCGATATGAAGTGCCCTGGTCTAAAGGAAAAAATAATAAATAATACATTGTGCCGACATCGTTTTTATATGTCCCCAGGGCATAACTTAAAACCCTTGCCCTGACAATTGTGGGAGAGTGTCCTCCTTAAAAACATATTTTCTATCTGGAAATCAACTACGCTGAACAAAATTGCTATTTCAAACTTTTGATTGGATGTGTTTGGGGAAATGGTGGGCGTGGAAGGGGTGTTAGATGCCTTCCAATCACTTTCGACCATTAAAAAGGGAACAAGCCACTCCAACTTCCAATCGAATGAACCCTTTCCGAAGTTTGTACGACAACTCCTTCCATACGAAGTGCCCTGGTTTAAAACCAAGAAAACAATAATAATACATTGTGTCAACATCATTCTTTACTTAGGCAGCGCTATTGCACTGCCTATGATAATGGCTTATGGATGCGAAACCTTTGTATTCTGACTTTTTTTATTACTTGTATATTTTTTTGCGTTTTTCAAAGTTCGCTGTCTTACGAAGAAAATTTGAATATTTTTCATTTCATTTTATTTAAGACCTTGTACTTTTTTTAAGTTTTACTTTTCTAGTTCATATTATTTCAAATAAGTTGTTTTATCATAGGCAGCGCAATAGCGGCGCCTATGATAAAAGTACGATGTTGGCATAATGTATTTTTTTTTTTTTTGGGGGGGGGGGGGGGGTTGACCAGGGCACTTCGTATCAAAGGAGTTCGCGTAGAATCTTCAAAAAGGGCTTATTCGATTGAAAATTGGAATGGCTAGTGCCCATTTTAATAGTCGTAAGTGTTTGGAAGGCAACTAACACCCCTTCCACGCCCACCATTTCCCTAAACACATCGAATCAAGATTTTGAGAAAGCCATTTTGTTCAAATTAGTTGATTTCCAGATAAAAATTATGTTTTTTCATGAGGACACTCCCCCCACAGCCCTCAAGGCAAGGGTTGTAAGTTTTGCCCTGGGGGCATATAAGGTTTTATAGAAAGCTTTGTCGTAATAACTTCAAAAAGGGTTCATTTGATTGGAAATTCAAAGGGCTGGTGCCCTTTTTACTAGTCGAAAGTGATTGGAGGGCAACTAACCCCCGTCTCACGCCGACCTTCTCCCCAAACACATCCAATCAAAATTTTGAGATAGCCATTTTGTTCAACGTAGTTGAAAGTTCTGAAAATTAGGTCTTTGAGGATGACAACCCCCACAGCCCTAAGAACAAGGGTTGTAAGTTATGCCCTGGGGGCACATGATATTTTTTACAGAAAGCGTTGTCATATAAACTTCAAAAAGGGCTCATTCGATTGGAAATTGAAGTGGCTAATGCCCTTTTTAATTGTCGAAAGTGATTGGAAAGCAACTAACACCCCTTCCACGCCCACCATTTCCCCAAACACATCCGATCGAAATTTTGAGATAGCCATTTTGTTCAACGCAGTTGAAAGTTCTGGAAATTATATCTTTGAGCAGGACATTGCCCCCACAGTCTTCAGGACAAGGTTTATAGGTTATTCCCTGGGGCATATAAGGTTTCTATTGAAAGCGTTGTCGTAGAAACTTGAAAAAGGGCTGATTCGATTAGAAATTCAAAGCGCTAGAGCCCTTTTTAATAGTCAAGTGATTGGAGGGCAACTGACCCCGCTCTCATGACCACCTTTTCCCCAAACACATCCAATCAAGATTTTTATATAGCCATTTTGTTGAACGTAATTGAAGGGTCTGGGAATTATGTCTTTGAGTAAGACAACCCCCCAGCCCTCAGGGCAAGGGTTGTAAGCTCTGGGGCGTACAAAATTCTTATAGAGAGCTATGTTGTAGAAACTTCAGGAAGGGCTCATTTGATTGGAAATTGAAAGGGCTAGTGCCCTTTTTTATAGTCGAAAGTGTTTGAAGGGCAACTAACCCCCCTCTCACGCCCACCATTTCCTCAAACACATCCAATCAAAATTTTGAGATATCGATTTTGTTCAACGTTGTTGAAAATTTTGGAAATTAGGTCATTGAGGATTATAACCCCCTTAGAGCCCTTAGGGCAAGGGTTGTAAGTTATGCCCTGGGGTCATATAAAGTTTTTATAGAAAGTTTTGCGTAGAAACTTCAAAAATGACTCATTTGATTGGAAATTGAAAGAGCTAGTGCCCTTTTTAAAAGTCAAAAGTGAATTGAGAGCAATTAACCCATCATTTCCCCAAAAACATTCAATCAGAGTTTAGAGATGTGTGGCTTATGGATGCGAAGCCTTTGTATTCTGACTTTTATCATTACTTGTAGAAAGAATTTTTTGTGTTTTTCGAAGTTTGCTGTCTTACGAAGAAAATTTGAATATTTTTCATTTCATTTTATTTAAGACCTTGTATTTTTTTTAAGTTTTACTTTTCTAGTTCATATTATTTCAAATAAGTTCTTTTATTTACTTTAAAGCCCAACCTTGGTTTGATAATCTTGAAGATGAACTTATCACCTTTTCCCACTGAAGTCTTGAAATGCACTTCTGTGGCATCCTATATTTACAGATTAGGATCGCCGTACAGCAGCACCAATGCTGTGTTTAAATCGTTTCGTGACGAACTAATGTAGGAATAAGTCTTGAAAACCACCATAAACACCACGCTGCTTCCTTGTATTGGCGATCTAGTTGTTACTTCATTTGTCTATATTTGTATGTCTTTCATTTGTTTATTCCCCATTTATTTAAGTTTTACTCATTTATATTAATACATCTCTCATTTATTTTATTTATATTTCTTTATTCTTACTAAGGTAGTAACATCCTGTCGTTTTTATTTGGAAATATATCCACTTATTCATTCATAATCTTTATGAATTATTATATTATTTTTATCTTATTTATTATTATATTTATTACTATTTTTATTATTATTTTACTATTATTATTTTGCTAATTATTATATGTTATTAAAATTTCAGGATTCGCTGGGATCATCTCATCTTCTGCTGCATTGGGCATCTTACTTAAGAAGAAGCAAAAATGTGGAAGAGATGTTTTGCTCTACGCTAGTATTCTATTAGATATGGCACGTTCGTTGGTCAGTATATTCATATACCAAGGTTCCATGTTTATTAGCCCTAATATAATGTGGATATTAGAATTGATTGGTAAGTTTTAATCAAAAGTGTGAGTTCAAAGCCAGCCTTTACCTTTCTACAAAACAACTTCAGTCAGACTCAAAATAAGAAGCTGCTGTGAATATTTTTCAGAAGTTTTGTTTTAACTATGGAAATAAACCTCTTTTTCTATTACAGTTCCTGAATCAGCTTCAAATGGCAATGTTTTTTGTTTTTTTTTTTACAGTTTCCTTTTTATTCCAAAGCAGTTTTTCTATTTTCGGTTGCTAGAGCTTGTTTTTTTACTAGGTTGCGTCTGATGCTGCGGCTACACCATGCCGGTGGAAAAGGTTTTAAAATTTAGTTAGCAGATAAAAAATATTATGTTAAAAATTAGTAGAGAAAAAAACTGGCTGAAGAAAACAAACTTTATTAAAAATTAGTTAGCAGGAAAAAATATTCTGTTTTTCTAAAAATCAAATGTTCTAAAAATCACAACTCATTTTTTGTTTTCGGTTGCTAGAGCTTGTTTTTTAATAGGTTGCGTTTGACGCTGCGACTATACAATACCGAAGATAAAAGGTTTAAAATTTAGCTAGCAGATAAAAAATATTATAGTAGAAAGCTATCTTATAGTCCCAAGGGGCACCCCTGCTGCCACCTACAACTTTTTTACATAATTTATGCATGTTTTTATGTCTGTTCGTTGTCAGTGAGAATTAAAAAACAGGATTTTTCTCACTTTTATGGATGTTTTTTGGACGGTTATGTGTGTTGGTCAATTTATTTGTTGCTTTTCATGGATGACAACATCAATTTATGTCTGTTTTATTGTTTTTGTCAGTGAGAATGAAAAAAACAGCGACGAGTACAGCAATTTATGGATGTTTTATGGTTTTTGTCAGTGAGAATGAAAAAACAGGATTTTCTCACTTTTATGGATGTTTCCAGGAATTAGGAAACAGTTAAATCACGTGTTTCCTTCTCAGCCAATCAGCGAGTCGGTTACATCTCCTTTCTCAGCCAATCAGAGGCTTGCTTGCATATTAGCGGCGGAGGTTTGCAGAGAATATAAGGAAAGGATTTTTGCTATAGTTTTTGATTAGTCTGTGAATAGAATTCAAAGGAGTGAGAAGAAGAACAGTTTGACTTTACTCATTTGGATATATATTTGTGCTGAAGATAAGTGGAATGTTTACCCTATTAGAAGTTGATAGTGGAGTTGATGGCAATAATACAAGAGCACCAAACATTGCGGTGGAAATCACGAGAGGATCACGGCTTTGTCTGGAATGGGATGAAGTATATGCAAGATATGTGTTATCCTTGAGCAAATTTAAAATGGAGGATCAATTATGTTTCGCTGCAAAAGTTGATATAGCGCATGTGAATAGACTTCAATGTGCTTTAAGTGCATTGGTGAAACATATTGAAGACAATAAACTGTATCGCTAATTGTACATGCTTAGTATTATTGTTGTTGTTGTAATTATTCAATAAAATTGTTTCGAAATCGAACATGTTCCCTTTCTTTTCTGGTCAGGTTAGGCTAGGGACTAACGAATCAGGGTCAGTCTAGAGTCAGCAGTCAGAGTGAAAGGATTGAAAAATGAATAAAATTGAGAAAGAGAGAATTAGATCAAATCTAGTGTTTATGGAAAAACATTTGATTTTGGATGACGATTTTCTCGAGTTATCTCTTCAACGCAGGATATTCTCTCGTCAGGGAACACTTGACAATATAATGAGGAGTGATTCTCCCCCATTGGACTAATGTATGAAACTTTTAAAATGTGACTCAAATGCTTATAGTCAATTTATTGATATATTAATTGGAACAAAGCAGAATCATATCGTGGATATACTTTTGAAAACATTGCCAATGGATTCAATGTAGATGGCTCCACCATTCGAAAGAGGTAACGACACAGAGCTACTCCTCTCCACATTCCTCCACCCTGAATTTATCGAACGAGGACGATCAGTTTTGTTTTAGCTGTGACAGTCAAGTGACATTGGAAACCAATAATGTTCTATACATGTCCATTGTGCATGTACACTCTTGGCAGTTGGACTCAATGTGAGAATTGTACAATTATTGATGACTATAGTGAAAAGTGTAAATTATGTAATCCTTGTAAATTACATAGAGGCTATGCAGTACAAATTAAAGGATGTAATTCATGTCTTGAGGAGGTGTGTGACTCTCACCCTAGAGGGCACCTGTACTCCAATTGTCACTATGATAAATGTGATCAGTGGGAGAATACTTACCCCGCTATGATTGGAAAGAATCCCAATCCCAAGAAGAATGATTTTAGTTTATTTCTACGAGATTGGTATCGTCGTGGATTTAAATTATTCTGGGAAGAGGAGTCAGGTCTACGATTCAACTGTTGGGGTAACAAGACAATTTGGTTTCTACGTCATCGTTGTGACGACACTGCCTACTATGACTATAAACCAAGTGATTTTTATTTGGCAGTTACCGAATGTGATTCACCATTTGAAAACATTGTATGTGATATTGCTTCAAATAGACAGATTGAAACTCATGATTTCATAATATGAATGCAAATAGCATCATTGACTATACAAAGAGATATGACAAGAGTGAAGTTACATTGTACTGTAGAAAATGTGACCCTGACTTTGCAGTCAATCAAGATCAATATACATTGAATCCAAATGATTTACCGGCATTAGTGGTTCACGACAGTTGCCTATACACCGAAGAAGAAATCTAAAGTGAAGATTTAAAGACATTGTTGTATATATATGCATTTTATTAATAAACAAATTCACAAACATTTTTTTAGCACTTTACTCTTAGGGCACTGAAATCAATACTGTATAGGTCTGAGAGGATATTTTCCACTAGAAAGTCGTTCAGACGTGGATTGTCACTATAAATGTGGAGAAACTGCTTGTAAGTATAGCCGCGGCATCGGAACACAAAATATAGTAGTGCATGGAAGCCACAGCTTTTAGTCGTTAGATCCTGCACCCTCTTCCGATTTTGAATAATAGTTTTCTCACTGCTCTCAATATAGTTGCTGATATGGGGTGTGTAGAATGTATAGGGTAGACCAAGAGGATCAAAAAATTCAATCGTCTTCATTGTTTGAAAGATGCACAGCCAATGACCCGTCAGCACAGTCGACAGACTGCTATTAACAATAATCAAGGTATTGTTGACACTTTGAATTTTTCCAAGAAAGTCCGAGGGTAGACAATAGGATTTGAACTGGGACATGTAGGGGTCCATATTAAATACATTGATTATTTGACTGGTGTTCATGGCGCCAAGTCTAGTAGAACACTGCCTTCGGGAGTGATTTCCCAATAGGTTTCATATTGATTTAGTGAGATTAGTGCAATACTCTCAGCCAATGGATCGGCAAATGTACACTCTAAACACACACTCCCCGTACGTACTATACTCATATCCTGTGTGCCAGACAAATCCAGTACAATGATACCATGTGTTTTAGCAAACATATCTTCGGTTATACCATTTTCAAATAGTTGAGAGTCATGATCTAGGGTTTGCATTGTCAACTCATACAATGTTCTATAGGATTTATCAAAAGATAGATTGTAGAGTGGGATGCCGTTTACTTTGCACACAAGAGATGAAAGTCCAAACATCTCGAATTTATGTGGGCATTCAGTCCACGATCCTATTGCACTGGCACGTTTTACAAATGCCAAAGCGAGTTTTGACGGAATTTCACCATTGATAAAGGATGAATCGGTGAAGGTGCGTGAGCCCATGGCAATATGACGTTGATTGGTGATTGTATGAGGAACAAGTAGTTTAATATTATTTCCATTGGCTCTCAGTTTTTCCACTGCCAAAGCAACAGAACTCATGACCTGTTGTTTGCGTACATGAAGTATTGCCGAGGTGAGGGAGAGACTTACATCAGGATTGGCAGCAAGTTCTTTTCTCAATATGAAATTGGATGGTGTAAGCGTCAGTTTTATATCCACTTTAACATTGGGCGGCAGCCATTGGGGTATATTAAATATTTCATGATATATTTTTCCAACTAGATGTAATTCACTAGTTGTAGCATTTTTAAGTGCATCTGTACTATCAGTATTAGTAATATATTCATATCCATTGGAGGTGCCTCTCAATTCCTTGTATGACTTGGGTGTCATCAGCATGAATTGCATATAGCTAGTATAATTTGAGAGATTGTTGCTTGTGCTCACCATCGTGCCATTGATGTAGACACTAATTTGACGAAATAGATTATGTAATATACAATTTTCATAGGATATTCCATCGGCCCGAATTGGCATTGTATTATCGGATTTCCGGACTTTCGTTTGTAAATCTATAAATGTTGAAGACATGTCCATAAAGTAGTCTTCATTGGAATAAATTTGAAAGTGGATATTATCGGAGAGGGGTTGTTGAGGATAAAATTTTTCATAGTATCCATGCTTGACACTCACATCAACATTTTCAGCATTGAATAGATTCAATGAGGCGGTGATTGAAGGTTGAGAATCCTTATGCGGTAGGTAGGACATCTTAAGAGAAGAAATCTAGTTTCGATCTAACAATTCTCTTCCTGGGGCTTCTTCTTCTGTTTACACTACGTGTCGGCTTTTTCCTTCTTTTCTTTGACAAGAGGGATGGTGTCTTTCGTTTCCAACCTGAGTGGAGACTGATGAGTGATGCATTGTTTCTCGACCTTTTTAAGCCTTTACCATTTTGTTTTAATCTCTCGCCAAGGGTTCGCGCACTGGACCTAAGATTTTCCGTAGCACTTTTTTTAAAATCCTTGCCAGAGCCCCAATCGTATAGTGTAGAGGATGCAAAATCTGTCGCAGCCGGTACAAGATATTTTCTAGCCAGTGGTAGTGAAGAGCGAAAAAGCTTAGCAAACCAACTGCCAAGACCGTAGCCAGACATTGGCGAGCGACCTTTGTAATAGTCCATTCCATTGCCCTGTTGTCTTGGGCCAAGAGTATTAACATAGCAGTCAATATCAGGACAAGTGAATACCACTTTTCTATTAGACATCTTGTGGTTGAACGATGGGACGAAAATGGCATGTAATCACAGCCAAACCTTTTGAAATTGCTATGGGATCACCCAATTCAGTTCTTAGTGTTAACTGACAGAGTTCCAAATAGGAAGTGTTTACGGGAATATACTGAAGATGCTTTATATAGTAGTGGTGAATATGCTCTTGATTGGTTTTTCGTTCAAGAACTCGTAGGAGGGGAACATTTGAATTACCAACCCGAGATGTTTCAACAAATGAGGCGTAGAGAAATATACAAGTGTCCGTGGAGAAGGCAGGCGGGTAGTCAGCAAAAATGAAATTAGTGTTTCCGGCACTTTTACCATTGATTATATTGAGCTTAAAGCCAAGAACATCCTTTAGGTTATCATTGAGAATAACCTTTTCGCGGCAATAGGTGAACTAATGTAGATCTTACCCTCCTCCTTTGAATAGTTGAAATAAAAAGCTCCTTTTTTTACGAGCGGAAATTCTTTTATTAATAGAACGACATAAATCATTCATACAGGTGAGTTCCTCGTAGGGTAATTCAATATATGGATAATCCATCCAATTGATTTTTTGAATTTGTTCTTGATCACTTGAGGATGGTGGTGGCGGCCAATCATAGGGTCTAATTTTTATTTCATATTTACGATCTTTTCTCAGGATGTCATAGGTATTTTTGAGAATACAGTCGACAAGAGCCACTTCATACTTTCCATTGTCGTCGAATTTGATGGTGGGTGAGAGTTTCGTCCAAAAATCACTTGTTCTATTCAAGTCATTGTAGAGAGGATCAGAAACATTGGACATGAAAGTCACATAGAAATCATTGGGCATTGTTAATATCTTCAGCACTGACCCAAGAATCAAAATCTGAGTTGTATCCTAGCCAGCAAACAAGCAACTGTCTCTTGCCCCTACGAGTACGACTCTTTAATATCTTTTCAATTTGATAAATTTCACTAATGTTTCTAACTTTTTGCAGTTCATATTCATAAAAACCGCCGAGAATCTAATCATCTTTGGTGTCTCGCAGTCGATATGTCGCGGGTTCGGTGTCCAGGATTTTGGACACTTTAAAAAGTTCGGTGCTCCATAAATAATTCCCCTTTTCAAAAATATTGGTGGTTCTATTAATTCGAACAGTATCACCAACATTGAATTTCTTCTTCACATTTTTTTTTCTTTTTCACCATTGGAATATTGCTTTAGAAAAGCATCAAATGTATTTTCATTGCAGTGAACATCCCGAGGGCTTGAGTTGGACAGAGATCGATGAGGTCGATGGTTGTATATCTGCATGATTTTATCTAAATCATGAATAAAAGCCGATGTATTTTTCAGGCTACAATATCTTGAAATTAATAGACGAATCGTTCTTATTAATCGTTCAGCCAATGCAGCCTTTATCGGACTGTGACTATGATAAAGTGTTGTATTATATTTCAATAGAACCTTTTGCACATGGGGATTAACAAATTCACTGCCACAATCCGATTGAATTTTTCTATACAAATCCTGTTCAAGAATACTTTCAATGGCCCGAGCAACTTCAACACCTCTCTTTGACCGTAATGGAATGGCAAAGGCATAGCGACTAAAGACACTGATTGCCACCAGAATATATTTGTAGGGTGCAATGTGACGCTGTTGAAGTGCGTCTAAAGTTAAAAGATCCGTTTGCATTATATGCAGAGGGAAAAAGGCTTTAGTTTGTCGATATTGTTTGCAGCGAAGCCTGTGATTCCGATGCAGTGTGTAACTCGGTTCATTCTCTAGAAACTCTTTTGCTTTTTTCAATGTGCTGCCGGAGACAACTTTAGAAAGCGTTTTGGGAGAACTTAAACTTCCCGCTTCACCAATATTTTCATAGACATCTTTCAGAACTTCATCCATTTTGAACGCAAACACGTAGTGTAATGTCCACCCGCCTTTTGCACACTGGAGGGTGAATCAATTCGTCTTCGCTTTTGACTAGCAGCCACAGGTGTTATAAAATCATTGCTGCTGCTGCTAGTATTTTCAAATATTGAATTTTCTTCTTTTTTAAATGGTGTTGGCGCTGGTGTTGTTGGAGGACTATATTCTCTTAGTTTCTTTAGAATTTGCCTATTGCCAATAAGACTTTTGGGGAAGTTTGATACACTTAGAAAGGTGTATAGATTATTGTCAAATGATAAAAGTCCTTTACGATTCGTCACCATATCACAAATTAAATCAACTAGATCATAACTTTTTCCCTGAATTATAATTCGCTTCCCTGTGCTGTCGACTTGAACTTGATCACCAGTTTCCAACATGAGATATGATAATACTCTTTTACTCTGTTCTCGATAGGTGAGTGGCAATAGGTTTCCAATTTTCGATACAATTGAATTCAATTCCTTCTCCTTTGATGCTGCTGCAGAATCTTGAGGAGATGTTTCCTGTTTAGAGGGATCGATAACAGCGGCGGTGGGTCTCTCACGATAAGGTTTATGCTTGTCCACACGTCGCAATGCATCTTGAAGTAAAAACAGTTTTTTGTCATCGGCAATATTCTCATCATTAATGAATTTGCTTAGATTGTCTTCAAAATGTTCGACGGGCGAGAGGACAAGTTCAAATGGTGTCAATTTATAGGGTTTTGCCATTCTCTAGAGAAAACTGTTTACAAGTCCTTCAATTATTGGCAGTAAAAGTGTGAAAAAGCTACCGCCCGCTTGAAGGAGACGTTTTCTTTTAAAAATTTTTCCCTTGTTTTTACAAGCCAAGGCGCGTACAGTGGAACGATGTTGCTTTGTCTGTTGTCTAACACCTTCTGGCAGTTGAACATTGCCCTCAGTTAAATTTAAACAAAGTTCAGATATTAGATTAATGAAATCATTGTCAACACCATGTTTGAGTATGGCCTTCCTAAGCAAGGGTTTTGAAGTGCTTAAAACGGAAAATAAATGCCGTTGTTCGTGTAGTTTCTTCAGTGTCATAATGGCAACTAATAGCCTTTTCTACTGTTCACCGGAAGATATACTGTAATTTCATTGTCGAAAATGTCGGTGACTACACGTAGATACCCCGGGTGTGCTCTGATTAAGATCCAGCAATATGTAACCGTAGGGTTTATTAGTCGCCTGAGTGTACGCTGACAACAGAAATTTAGGGGCGCCGGGGTATATCTGTTTATTGAGAGTTATGAGCGAGCTAGAATCACGAACAACTCGATAGATAATATAGATAGTGCAATTCAAAGCAAGGGTTCGCATACATTTGCTCTGATGAAACAGATTGTGTAGAACTAGGGTTATGGAAATGTGTTCATGGTGGGAGCGAACAGTGAACAGTTGTAGCATTTCCGGTGATAACTGTTCAATGGATTCAGCCAAATCATCAATAATCAGCCACGAGTTCGATTCGATACTATTGAAAACATCAAGTCCCCGTATGAATTGTATTGGTATGGTTGTGGCAATAGCTTTTATTTGATCATAGGACTCCTGCCAAATACTATAGCAATAGTAGATTTTTTTTCGGCTTTTCCAAAAACATTTTATCGCAATTTTTAATTATTTTAGCTAAAAGTGCTGTTTTCCCCGACATTGAGGGACCACACAGAAACGATCTGAAGGGTGTTTTAAATTGATACATGCTGCTGCTGCTGTTGACAACAGTCGGACTACAACTAACTGTAAATCATACGTGTCCAATGAATAAGTAGTAGTAGTAGTAATTTTCCCATAGATCTATCTAGTACGTTAACAAGAACAACAACAAAAAACAATATTTCATGGCAGCATTTATTTCGGCAACATGAAAACAAATATTTGTTCAACATGAACAACGATAAGAATAACACATTATGTTCAACAAGAACAGTTGACAAAATTTCATGGCAGCATTTATTTCGGGAACATGAAAACTCTATTTGTTCAACATGAACAATGATAAAAATGAAACTTTATGTACAACAAAAAAAAACACTTTTTGTCCATCAACAATAACACTATCTGTGCAACACTTTTTGTCCATCAACATGAAGAGCAACACTTATTGTCTTTAAAAACACTTTTTTTGTCCATCAACATGAACAAGAGCAACAACAACACTCTATGTACATTAGTAGCAAACACACACTTTTCTATACAACAACAACCTGACACTTGAAAACAACAGAAAAAAAACACTTGGAACTTGAACTAGCACAGTTGAACATTATGAATTTAAAAGGGGTCCCCCCAGGGCCGCGGGGCCGAAGGCCGGCCGGCCACGGGCGGGACCCCCCACCCCCCGGGGCCGGCCGCGGGAAGGACCCCCCTACGCCCGGCAGCCGCGATGGAAAAAAACAGTACAATAGTTGTCGTCACTGCGGCAGGTTAGTGGTTGGGTTAGTTGAGGTTAGATTAGTTAATTTATGAACGAGTTGGGTGGTTAGTTAATTTATGAACGGGTTGGTGGTTAGTGGTTGGGTTAGTCAGGTTAGGTTAATTTATCCAGACCAAGTTGATTGCGACAGTCTATGCATTCAACTCGATCTGAAATACGGTAGTGGCCATGAGGCAGGACACTCACACCATTCTCGAGCACATAGACTTTGTCAGATATACATGACATTGCATTTTTTCCACTCTCACAGTATAATTTCTATACTGTAGAGAGCGAATTGCAAGCACTTGTGCTCTCGGCACTAGGCTACTTTCTACACAGTCTCTGTACACGCTCATGTTGAAATTGCTCTTTACAAAATGTGTAGGCACCCCTTTACACGCCTTGTTTTCATCCCCACTATGAGTTTTAACGAAATAAACTTTAGGACCCGGGAACACCCCCTGGATATCAAATCACTCCCCGTATCTGATTTTAACATTAATAGTTGGTTGTGGGCTTGACTTTTCACCAACTCGGGGTAGAGGGACGGATTCCAGTTGGTGAAATCCATCCGCGAGCTGATGTGTTCCCCCTTTTCTAAATCACCCAATAAATCTTCGGTCCCATTTACCTTTAACAGCAGAGAATCTGTATCCCCATAGTAAACTTGAACCTCCCCCTCCCGTGGCCATTGCACCTTGCACACATTGTAAAAACGACAACATGAGCTTTTTGGAAATTTCCAGTACTGATCTGCCGCCCGCTATATTCTTGTTCAGTACCACATTTCGCTTTCGCCTGTGTAGAAGAACCATGCCAGTCTCTATGCTCGTGAACGATGTAAAATTGGGATCGGCAATAATACGTGCACACTCTAGAGGGTCAGTCACAACGTCGCAGCGAGATCTGTTACGTACGCTTTCACACATTTTGCCACACGCTGAATTTAGAATCAGTTTGTACATTTCCTTCTCAAACTTGGTTTGCCCTAGAGCGTTTATCGAAAAAAGTGTCGATAAACGTCTTTAAATATGGTCGCTGATTGAACTGCAGGACCCTATGTATTTTGGTGATCTTGAAGCCATTGTTCACCATCCAGTGCAAAAGCACATGGTGAACAACGATATTCTCCTTAGGGTCCAAATCAGCAATCAGTTTTTGCTTAGAGGGAGTCCAGTGCATCCCCATATCCTCAACCAATGATCGATTGTAGGGGCTCAATGAGTCCCTGCTCACGGGTCGATTGATACAGGGAAAAACAAAATCTTTGACGGAGTCGTGAAGCGCCAGTGGAATGTGCCCGTCAATTTCAAAGAACCATCCTTGTGGCCCATTGTCCTCGACGGTGGTAATGTCGGGGAACTCACAAGGATTCTCAAGCCATTGATAGTTCCCACACGGCAAAGAGTAGTGAGACATTGCCGAGGGGTACAATGAGTTCATGTCCAAGAACACTGCATTTGACTTTGCACCGGTGCTGTTTTGTCCGCTCGGATCGGTTGACAAGACGCGGTCCCCATGAAAAACATACCCTCCCCTCATTGAACGCTCTACAAAAAGGTGCTGATCTACATCTGTGATTAGGCCTATTTCCTCCCTACTAATTTTTAAAATCAAATCCATCACCAAATGGGGTGTGGAAAAATAGTAGCCTATATCTAACCCGAACTCTGAATAGATTTGGTCTGTGTTCTTACAGACTATATCCAACAGAGTTAAAACGTCACTGGCCAAGTACAGTCTACAATAATCCCATCCATTTTTACAATCCCCCTTAGACCACACCTTCTTGGCAAACTCATATTCCTCGGCTGTGCATTCACTGCTGGTCAGTGAATTGTAAAAAGCTTCAATTGGAGGTAGTTTCACCTCGCTTAAGCGAGCGCCAGAACAGTAATAGTCGTATGCGTATACACCTTTGCAGGTCAATAGGTCATACATTTCACTGTCTGGAAAGTGCTGTTTAAGCAAGGGAAAGCTATCAAAATTGTCGCTTTTCTGCACTTGAATCAATTGAATCAATGCCTTCGGAAAAAAACTAAAAGAATCTAAAAACCTGATTTTATTCCAACACGTATGCCCATTATTTACTACCTGCCATTTCAGCTCGAGAAGCAACAACTTCTCGGCCGATTTGGGAATAATGTTATAGGTAAATGAATTATTTACCCATGGACTGTCTACTCCCCCTCCCTCCCTGTGCATACTGGCCAGTGCCGGTAAAATAAATTTTAAATCGTAATTTGAGTTGTGGATAAAAACAGGGATAAAAAACTGCTGGCTAACATTTAAGTTACACGATTGATGCGCTACCCCTCTAAAACTACTACCCCCAGAGGATATTTCCTGCCACAAGTGATTATGATCTCTGACTTTCCCCCTCCCCCTCTTTTCCCTTTAGGCCCCTTATCCCCCTCTACAAACTCCCCCTTACAAACCCAACATATTTTTTGATTTTTAATCGCGAGACGATCCTCTGCAGACAAAACCATTGGGTAATGGGTATTTCTCAAACGAGAAATAGCACCATTAGCTGTGCCAATTAGTTTAGTCAGTGCCTTGACCATGCACTCCTTCTCATCCAATGTTTCTACTATTTCTAACAACCGCATGGTGTTAGAACTGTCTCTTTGCGCATGAGCATAGGACACTGCAATAGCTTGATGTTCTTTGATTCGGTTTGGAAATCGAGGATCGTTCACCTCCACCAGCTTAGCTTCACAGTCTAAAGATATTTTGTTGCACTGGAGGAGGGTGTTCTGGAAATTTTTAAAACGTAAAATGGCCCTATTCCCTGAAACCGTTTCCACTGTCTGGTAGCCATGTCGTCTACAATGCCTCATGTGATTTTGCAACTTTAATTCAGTCCATAATCGAGAGAGGCATGTCGGACAGTAGAAACATACCCCCTTATTCTTAACCTCCCCCAGAACTCTACTGATGTCTGTGATCGGATTAAAATGGCCAATTGAATTGGCAAAGTCACTAAATGGTGGTGTATACAACAACCAAACCCAGTGTTTGACTAATTCAATTGACGGGCCCCTTACTGGGAAGACCACCCCCTTCTTTTTTAAACGAACCCCATCTTCAAATTCAGTTTCATACTGAACCACAGTAACGCCGATATTTAAATGGGCATTAGCCCTTTCAAAAATATCAATAGATCTTAGCGTCAATGGGAATTTTCCCTCTAAACAAGAGAAATCTACAATGGGGAAATTGGACCCGTCCTTCCCATGTACAGCCCAATCGTCTAAATTCGTCTTGGTAGCGTCATCTGCTAGAGGCTGAAATGCTGATATGAGGAAAGCATACTTGAAACATTTTTGATGTGTTTCAAAACAGATCTTCTGGACACCACGACAACCTACTAAATCTGGATTATATTTTAAAACTGTATCCCTCTCACCACCACCCCCTCTTAAAATAAAACCTTTCTTAAATTTACAAATATTAACGCTTAAATTTTCAATAAATAAAACTACAGAGCCGCTTCCATTTTCGTTAAAGTTCTCAAGATGCGCAATAATATGACCTATCCAATCCATGAAAACACCCTCAAAATTTTCTAAGTTCGGATAAATCACGCGCATCTCGGAATGTATATAGTGGTGGTAAACTTCACTTTTCCCCTCATTGAAATAAAACACCTTTAAAACAATTGAAACCTTAATTGAATCCCTCCCCACAATTGAATTTGGTTCTCCAGCAGTGCACGAATTTTATCTACACATTCATGCACAATTTCTACGGGATCAAACACAAAATTACCACACAAAAGCGAATTAAATGGATCCCCAAAAGTCGCAGTGTAGACAACTATTGCATTTAAAATTGTGTTGGACAGCTGAAAGTCTGGAAAAGTCGTGAATTGGACATTACCCCCCTCCCCCTCTTGTATATTATCAACACTCCCTCCCCCACATTGTTCAACATTTGGGGTATGCGAATGCTCCACTTCAGTTGTTTGAAGTGGAAGTAGGTAATCAGTGGGGGATAGAGGAGGGTTCCCAGTTAATTCATTTGTAAAATCATTTAAAAGCTGTAGGGTGTTTTGACTCAAGTCCCCCTGCTCAACTGTGCTATTATCTACATTTAAAAAATCATTTAAATACTCATCAATATTAAACGGTATTTGACTGTCAGGTAAAATGTTATCGTCCCATGTTGAATTGTTGTTGGAGAGCTCCTCTCCTCCAACTGATGATGATGGTGACAAGGAATATGGTACCAATGGTCCAATCTATAAATGAAAAATAGCTTATTTTCAATGTGTTCAAATCACCCCTACTGTTTTTAAAATTTGGATTATTATTATTTAAAACGTGCTTAGTAGTAGTAGTAGTAGCAGTATGCACATAGTAGCATTTGGTTAATTCACTGTCCCCCCACAACTATCGATATTCTGAAAGTTCCAAAATATCAAACTTAATATATGATATTTACAATCTAAAAATGACATAGAAGTTGTAATTTGATTTTGTTCAAACAACTCCCATCAATTTCCCAATTTCCACTATTTAATGCTCCCCCTCCGAGCCGGCCCAGCGCTTCCGGCAGCGCTTCCCGCAGTGCTCCCCGCAGCGCTTCCCGCGGCGCTTCCCCGGCCCGCAGCGCTTCCTGCGGCGCTTCTCGGGCCCATAGCGCTCCCCACCGGTTAGTATAAGATATTTACAATTTAAAACGCATGACATAGTAGGTTTTGATTTTGTTCAAACAATCCCTCCAAATAAAATTTCATATTAATATCCCATATCTGCTCTGGAAAAAAACATGATTTGAAATGGATAGCCATCTCCTGTCATGATACACAACTCATTCCGATAGAGAGTTGTTTTTATAATATTTGTCGAGGCAAGGTGAACCATTCGTTAATAAAGCAGTTTATAACGCAAAGGATTTTGCTACTTATTATAAGCGGAATATAGTGCATTTTTTTGGCTTCACTAATCTAATTTAGCAGGGTGAATGCATGCACTTGACATGATTCAAAAGGGAGAACATTATATTTCCTTTGGGGAGAAAAAATCTTTCAATATCTCTGAGATACACTTTTACTGTGTTCGAAAATGGTGAAAAGAAAAGGCCTAAAAAAGTTGGAAGAAATAGGTAGATATTTCTATAACTAGAGGTAAAAATGCTTACATTTGCAAATTCCGTCTGGGCTTGGGTGTCGGATGGATCTGACATAGCATGCTAGAGGGTAACCTCCTGACCTAGCGTTGATGGGGCAGCTATTAGAGGTCCAAGGAGAGCGGATGGGCAAGCGATGTCACAATCCAGCGCAGATTGGGCTGCGGCTTGGGCAGGCAACACTTGTTTAGGAGGCTTCGGCCAGCGACCATATTGTATGACTGTAGCCTTCGCAGGGGCCGCATTATTACCCCTTGCTCTCTTACTGGGTGGCGGCGGGTATTCTTCACAATTTGCCTTAAAAAAGAAGAGGAAAAAATTAGTATCAAAATAATTTCCCCCTTTTTTAAAGAAGGAAAATTAGTATCCCCACCCACATTAACCATAATTTTGTCTAGAACGCATTTATCACTAAGAAAGCCCCCCTACGCCAGCATTTTCAGTAAAGCAAAAAGTAAAAATATACTAAGCTCAGAAATCAAATGCTATTTTAATTAATTAAAAAAGCTTATTCATAGACATCCCAACCTAACCTTACTTTTCATGCAAATCTTTGTTTTCATTTTACAATAATGGCAATAGAATTGAGGCATGTCCCCCCCCCCTTTCACCAATGTCCTAAATATATTGTTAGTAATTATTTTTGGAAATAATCCCGTTTCACTCCTCCAAAAATACAGGTTACGAATCCACAAGCTTAATAAACAGCAATCTCTTTTTACTTAAAACCGTTTTAATTTAACGGAAAAACAAACCATTTTGATCTGAGAAACCTTTTACAGGAAGTGCTTTAAAAAGGGTGACAACTAATTTTAACCTCGCGCAAGAGAGCCTTATGTCAAAACCAGAGCGGCTTAATAACAACAGAGCGACGGATGTCAGTTAGAGAAAAGATTACAATACAGAAAAGCCAAAATTTATCGAAAAAGAGAATTATTTCTATTACGAGAATTATCGTTGTAAAACAGTGGGGGATGGGTTAGGTTTATGTGGTAAAAAGAACATATTTTATGTTTTCTAGTGAGTATAAAGATAGCATGGTGGTGTTTTGTATTGTGGGGAAGGGGGGACTTAGATATACTAGAGGGTGATCAAGGAAAATAATTTTATTTTGAAAATAAAAAATGAAAATGTACTCACATTGCTAATTGTGGCTGCCAATGCTTCAAGCTCATCAATAATATTTAGTGTTCTATCCATTGTCAGGTTACTTTACTTTCTGATAATTTAATCACAATGCATGTCCGTTATATATGAAATCTCAAGGGTGAATTGTTATGTAACGAGGAAAACCATATGTAAGCAAGCCTCTGATTGGCTGAGAAAGGAGATGTATCCGACTCGCTGATTGGCTGAGAAGGATGCATGTACTTCCGGTTTCCTATTCCAGGACACCTTGACATTCATCCCTAGCGTGCACTTGACCAAAACAACAACAACGAATAAATCCCTCAGGCCTAAAGATTAAAGAAGCCATAATGTTTCTTAATTCCCCTTTCGTGAATCAATAATTCCCCGCCGATTATGTAAATCCATTTCTCAGGTTAGGTTAGCCAAACAACAAAGAAGCCATGTTTGTTTCTTAATTCCCCTTTCGTGAATCAATAATTCCCCTCGATTATGTAAATCACCCCATTGTGATTACACCTGGACAAACAAATCGACCTTGAAACATCCATCAAAGTGAGAAAAATCCTGTTTTTCCATTCTCACTGACAAAAACCATAAAACATCCATAAATTGCTGTACTCGTCGCTGTTTTTTTCATTCTCACTGACAACGAACCATAAAACAGACATAAATTGATGTTGACATCCATGAAAAACATCAAATAAATTGACCAACACTCATAACCGTCCAAAAAAACATCCATCAAAGTGAGAAAAATCATGTTTTTTCAAGTGAGAAAAATTCTGTTTTTTCACTCTCACTGACAACGAACAGACATAAAAACATGCATAAATTATGTAAAAAAGTTGTAGGTGGCAGCAGGGGTGCCCCGTGGGACTATAAGATAGCTTTCTACTTATTATGTTAAAACTTAATAGAGAAAAAAGCTGGCTGAAGAAAACAAACTTATTAAAAATTATTTAGCAAAAAAAAAATCTGTTTTTCTGAAAATCAAATGTTCTAAAAATCCAAACTCATTTTTTTATTTTCGGTTGCTACACGTTGTTCTTTACTAGGTTGCATCTGACACCGCAACCATACCATATTTTCTCATTTTTAAAAAGAAATTTTACACCTGTGTGTATTATGCATTTGTGTTTCCAGATCCAATTGACTAAATTTTCAGAAATCGCACATATACGCAACGTTAGGTAGGCATTTTATCAGGTATGAGATTTTTATTATCAGAATGTTATCCATTTCAATTGGGGTTGATAAATCATCTCATTTTGAATTCTTATTTCATCTCATTTTGGTTATGTATATCACCTCATTATGAAATTCATATTACTGTTTGGGATTTTCATCAGGTTGTTACCACCCTAAAATGGTTAGTTGAGCATGCTTGATACTAGGTGACATAATACATGCATGTTAAAAACCTTCTGCCCCTCCCCCAAGTGCAAAGAGTCAGAACATTGAAAATCCTGAAGCATGCCCTTTTAATTTTTCATCCATTGAAATCTTGTAAGGCATAAAACCGAAAAGAACCGAAATACCGAAAACCGAAATCTTGAACCATAAACCATAAACGATAAAACCGAAATGTTGTAAAAGTGCATAAAACCGAAAAGACTGCGCATTGGGTGCTATTCACAGTAATTTCTGTTCGCTGAAAATTTGACTTTTTAAACTTCTGCTCGTTTTTTCAGTCCTTGAAACCAGTGGCGGCATCCAGGGGGGCGAGGGGAGGGCCCCCCCCTAGCGTAGTCTAAAGTAGTGTAATTTACTTAATTAGCTCAAGCTTGCGTTAATTAAACTTGCTCCTAACGCAAGTTTATCGGATAAACCTATTTTGCGCCCCCCCCCTAATTTTTTTTATCAGATCAACCTATTTTGCCCCCCCCCCCCTAAAAAAATCCTGGATCCGCCCCTGTTTAAAACAAGTCACAGATCTTTGTCACGTGGGAAAACAGATCTACAACTTAAAAGGAAGAATATAACATATTAATTTGCGCATAGCCAGGACAGTAAAATCTCGATGGAAGGTTTTCCCGTGTTCTAAAAATGTGAAAAACGATATTGAGAGTTTCTAATTCGGCTCATTGGCCTTCCCAATAGGGAAATACAATTATTGAAGATCCCTTGTTTCTACCTTACATGGTCCTGCTGAAGTAATCGTAGAAAGCTGAAGGAGGAAAAATTCACAGAAACATTCTGAGATCTAATACTATGTGACGAAGCTAAAATATTTCACGCCCTAATTATGTGGCACTTGGCCTTTCAACATTACCGATGATGCTAAAAGGAAAAAATGATAAATTGCAGAAACTATTTTATCATTGTTGGGATTATTTTTCTGGAAGGAGGGGACAGGAAAGTAAAAGACGCAAAAAGGAGGTAGCAATAAGTTGAAACGATTTGGAAGAGGTAAAAGGAATTGTATATTAAGAAGCTCCGTGACAAAAGGTATCCCCGGTATCTTTCAAAGAGATTATGACCTGGAAAACAGATTGGGGTGGACGGGCGATGGGGAGGGTGGATTAAGATGGCCAAAGAAATACGCGGGGAACCACCGTTAATCAAGGCGGATAGATGAAGCATAAGACAAATGGTATCTGTCCTGTCTATCATATTATTAAGATATGTAGCATTAAGGACAAAAGAAAACGGGGCTTTAACCTTCATTACATATGATTCTGAGAGCTCAATTACGGGCGTTTTCGACTTTCTTACCGAATTAAATGAAATCACCGGGATAGCCGATAAGGTAAGCAATGACATAGTCGAATGAAGGAGATGTAAACGGAGAGGAATTGGTTCTAGCGCACCTAAATTTATGAAAATGTTTATATAAGGTGTATAGCATACGATATCTCGGATCAGCTATCGAATTGTTCCTGTTAATTGTGCTGTACGACTAATTTTGATATTTCCTTTATTTTTGTTTCTAACAAGATTGTTGTGAGCATATCACTTATCAGTTATGACGAGTATTTCATAGTTTGCTGTGGTATGAAGACTTTATGGATTTTATAACATTCATTATTTTTAGATCACATGGTCCTATCTGCAATACCTACGATACAAAGTTCTACACTTCGAGACAGAGCGAAATATTCAGCACAAAAGCATATACATTTGAATGTTAAATCACTCAAATACTTAACGAAAGTCTTCTATTCTTTTTGTTTAACTTCAGTACCAGCTCTTATGTCATATAATCTTATTTCTACAGTGAGTTCATGTCGTGTGTCAACGTAAGTATTATTTTATCTCTTTAACTAAGAGGTTTTCCCAATGACCAAACAACAGAGGGCCTGTTTTATTAAGAAAGTGTCATTCCTGGTCTTACCTCAGTTAACACGTTTTATTAAGGAATTATGTTAGCTTTGATCAAACAGTTCGCGGTAACGAACTGTGAGTAAGGAGTGACCCGGCTCAATAGTAACCGAAACTCTAAAAATATGAATTTTGATACCAATACATAAATCAATAGAATCGTATTTTTATGCTGATTTCAAATATATAAGTTTCATTAAGTTTAGTCTTACCCATCAAAATTTACGCGCCTGAGAAAATTTGCCTTATTTTCGAAAAAAAGGGAAAAACAACAGTAAAAGTCATAGAACTTTAATGAAATTAAATAAAAAAAACAAGTTTTTTAAACTGAAAGTAAGGAGCGACATTAAAACTTAAAACGAACAGAAATTATTCCGTATATGAAAGGGGCTGTCCCCTCCTCAACGCCTCGCTCTTTACGCTAAAGTTTGACTCTGTCTCACAACTTTATTTTTTAAAACAATAAAAAACTTTAGCGTAAAGAGCGAGGCGTTGAGGAGGGGACAGCCCCTTTCATATACGGAATAATTTCTGTTCGTTTTAAGTTTTAATGTCGCTCCTTACTTTCAGTTTAAAAAACTTGTTTTTTTTATTTAATTTCTGATCGTTTTTTAGTTAATGCAGGGGATGTTTCCCCCCTCTTTAAAAAATCGAGTAAATTTTCTCAGGCTCGTAGCCTTTGATGAGTAATACTAAACTTAATAAAATTTATATTTTTAGAATCAGCATTATAAACACATTCTTTTGATACATTTATTGACATCAAAATTCCGTTTTTAAAAGTTTCGATTACTATTGAGCCGTATCGCTTGTTTTTTTATTGTTTTTTTTATTACGTATATGTTATTACGTATATGAGGGGGTTCTCCCCTTAGTCAATACCACGCTCTTTACGTTAAAAGTTAAAAAAAAATTTGATTCACAAACCCCTGAATCACAAAGGCCGTTTAATTAGAATAGATAGCTCTTTTGAAAGCACTAAAAAAAAAAACTGTAGCGTAAAGAGCGAGGTATTGACTTGGGGGAGAACCCCCTCACATACGTTATAATTTCTGTTCGTTTTAAGTTCTAATATTCCTTCTTACATTTCAGTTGAAAAAACTTGTTTTTTTTTTTATTTAATTTCTGATCGTTTTTTAAATAATGCTTGGAAATCCGGCGCCCCCTTCATAGAAATTTCCCTTACCCCAAAGAAACATCCTCCACGGAAATATTCTCCGGAATAACCCCCTCGTCTAGCCCCCCCCCCTCCAGAAAAAATTCTTCCTGAAAATGGTTGTATACTTCCCAATAACCAATAAATAATGTTGGCAAGTCCGGCGCCCCCTTCATGGCAATTTCCCTTCCCCCATGAAAACTTCCTTCATGAACAGATCCTCCAACATAACCACCGACCCACCCTTCCCTCCCACTACCAGAAAAAAAACCTCCTGAAAACTTCTGTATACTTCCCAATAACCAATACTATATGTTAACATTGGGTAAAGTTCATAACTTTTAGCCCTCCCTCTGGGAACTTCGGGGGATTAAGTCATCCTACAAGACATATTTATCATATTTTCGACCATTCTGAACAAAATGGCTATCTCAGAATTTTGATCGGGTGACTTTGGGAAAAAAGTAAGCGTGGGAGGGGGCCTAGTTGCCCTCCATTTTTTTGGTCACTTAAAAAGGGCACTAGAACTTTTAATTTCCGTTCCAATGAGCCCTCCCACGATATTTTAGGACCACTGGGTCGATACGATCACCCCTGGGGAAAAAAAAAACAAAAAAAAAAACAAACAAACAAACAAATAAACACGCATCCGTGATCTTTCTTCTGGCAAAAAATGTAAAATTCCACATTTTTGTAGATAGGAGCTTGAAACCTCTACAGTAGGGTTCTCTGATACGCTGAATATGATGGTGTGATTTTCATTAAGGTTCTATAACTTTTAGGGGGTCTTTCCCCCTTTTTTTGAAAATCAGCCAAATTTTCTCAGGCGCGTAACTTTTGATGGGTAGCACTAAACTTGATGAAAGTTATATATTTGAAATCAGCATTGAAATCTGATTCTTTTGATATATCTATTGGTATCAAAAACCCGTTTTCTAGAGTTTCGGTTACCATTGAGCCGGGTCGCTCCTTACTTACAGTTCGTTACCACGAACTGTTTGATTTACACCGTCAGATTCAGCGTATCAGAAAAACTTACTACAGAAGTTTCAAGCTTATATCTGCAAAAATGTGGAATTTATATTTTTTGCCAGAAGAAAGATCACGGATGCGTGTTTTTTTTTTTTTTTTCCAGGGGTGATCGTATCGATCCCATAGTCCTAGAATATCGTGAGAGAGATCACTCGAACGGAAATTAAATGTCCAGTGCCCTTTTTAAGTGACCAAAAAAATTGGATGGCAACTTGGCTCCCTCCAACGCCTATTTTTTCTCGAAGTCACCCAATCAAAATTTTGAGATAGCCATTTTGTTCAGCACAGTCCAAAATCTAATAAATATGTCTTTGAGAATGAATTAATCCCCAGCAGTTCTCAGGGGAACGACTGTAAGTTATTAACTTTGCCCATTGTTTACATAGAGTATTAGTTAATGAGAAGTATTAAGACGTTTTCAGGAGGGATTTTTTTTCTGGTGGGGGAGGGTTGGAGGAGGGGGTTACGGGGGAGGATCTTTCCATGGAGGATTTTTCCTCGGAAAAAGGGACATTTCTATGAAGAGGGCGCCCAATTTCCCAGCGATATTTAAAAAACCATCAGAAATCATAGGCAGTACCTAAGTAAAGAACGATGTTGGCACAATGTATTATTTTTTTTGCTTCTTCTTCTTCTTCCATACCAAGGCACTTCGTATCGATGGAGTTATCGTAAAAACTTGGAACAGGGCTCATTCGATTGGAAATTAGAACGGCTAGTGCCATTTTTAATAGTCGAAAGTGATCGGAAGGCAACTAACACCCCTTCCACGCCCACCAATTCCCCAAACACATCCAATCAAAATTTTGAGATAGTCATTTTGTTCAGCGTATTTGATTTCCAGATAGAAATTATGTTTTTGAGGAGGACACTCCCCCAGAGGCCTCAGGGGAAGGGTTATGCCCTGGGAGCATATAAGGTTTTAATAGAAAGCGTTGTCGTAGAAACTTTAAAAAAGGCGGCTCATTCAATTGAAAATTCAAAGGGGTAGTGACCTTTTTAATAGTCGAAAGTGATTGGGGGGCAAAAACCCCCCTCTCACGCCAACCTTTACCCCAAAAACGTGCAATCAAACTTTTGAGATAGCCATTTTGTTCAACACAGTTGAAAGTTCTGGAAACTAGGTCTTTCAGGATGACAAACCCCCCACAGCCCTCAGACCAAGGGTTTAAGGTATGCCCTGGGGGCATATAAGGTTTTTATAGAAAGCGTTGGCGTACAAACTTCAAAATGGGCTCATTCGATTGGAAATTGAAATGGCTAGCGCCCTTTTTAATAGTCGAAAGTGATTTGAGGACAACTAACCCCCCTCTCACGCCCATGTTTCCCCAAACACATTCAATCAAAAATTTTAGATAGCCATTTTGTTCAACGTAGTTGTAAGTTCTGGAAATTAGGTCTTTGAGGATGACGACCCGTTCCCCTCAGAGCCCTCATAGCAAGGGTTACAAGTTGTGCCCTGGGGGCATATACGGTTTTTATTGAAAGCTTTGTCGTAGAAAATTGAAAAAGGGTGCATTCGATTGGAAACTTAATGGGCTAGTGCCCTTTTTAATAGTTGCAAGCGATTGGAGGACAACTAAGTCCCCTTTCACGCCAACCTTTTCCCTCAATACATCCAATTAAAATTTTTAGATAACCATTTTGTTCAACGTAGTTGCAAGTTTTGGAAATTAGGGCTTTAAGGATGACAACCCCCCACAGCACTCAGGGCAAGGGCTGTAAGATACCCTGGGGGCATATAAGGTTTTTTATAGAAAGCGTTGTCGTAGAAACTTCAAAAACGGCTTCTTCGATTGGAAATTGAAATGGCTAGTGCCCTTTTTAATAGTCGAAAGAAATTGGAGGGGAACTTATCCCCATTTCACACCCACGATTTCCCCAAATACATACAATCAACATTTCGAGATAGCTATTTTTTTCTACGTAGCTGAAAGTTCTGGAAATTATGACTTTGTGGATGACAACCCCCCCCCCTCCCCACCCAAAGCCCTCAGGGCAAGGGTTGTAAGTTATGCCCTGGGGGCATATGAAGTTTTTATAGAAAGAAGTGTCTTAGAAACTTCAAAAAGGGCTCATTCGATTTGAAATTGAAACGGGTAAAGCCATTTTTAATAGTCGAAAGTGATTGAAGAGCAACTAACCCCCCTCTCATGCCCATCATTCCCCAAAACACATCAAATCAAAATTTTGATATATTCATTTTGGTCAACGGAGTTGAAAGATCTGGAAATTAGGTCTTTGAGGATGACAACCCCCCCCCCCACAACCCTTACGGCAAAGGTTTTAAGTCATGACCTGGGGGCACACAAGGCTTTTATAGAAATTGTTGTCTTCCAAAACGGCTCATTTGATTGGAAATTGAAAGGGCTAGTGCCCTTTTTAATAGTAGAAAGTGATTGAAGGGCAACTAGCCCCCCTCTCATACCCACCATTTCCCCAAACACATCCAATCAAAATTTTTAGATAGCCATTTTGTTTAACGTAGTTGAAAGTTCTGGAAATTAGGTCTTTGAAGATGACAACCCCCTCACAGCCCTCAGAGCAAGGGTTGTAAGTTACGCCTTGGGGGCATATAAGGTGTTTATACAAAAGCGTTGACGTAGAAACTCAAAAAGGGTTCTCTCGATTGGAAATTGAAAGAGCTAATGCCCTTTTTAATTGTCGAAAGTGATTGGAAGGCTTGACATTTTTAAAGTAAAGATCGATCTGGGTATAATGCATCTTTTTTTTTTGACGAGGGCACTTCGTATCGAAGGAGTTGTCGCAGGAACTTCGAAAAGGGCTCATTCTATTGAAAATAGAAAGGATTAATGCCCTTTTTAATAGTCGAAAGTGATTGAAGGGTAAATAGTCCCCCTACCATGTCCACCCTCCCATTTGCCCATTATGTTTAAAAACTAAATGTTACCATAAGATTAAACCAAAATGCACTGTGTTAATGCTAATTCCTAATAAGGCATCAATATGTTCTAACTTTCGGGGCTGCTTCTGCTCTTAAAATTTAACCAAATCAAAATAGCGTAAGTGTATCCAAGGTATCAAATAAAGTAAACTGATTTTTTTTTGCGAAGGGTATCAAGTTTTCCATTTCAGGTCAACTAGAGGAGGTATGAAACTAAATTAAACATTACTATTTGTGTCCCGATTTTTAAGAGGGTGTATGTTGTTAAAAATTGCTGAAAATTTTTCTCCAGCATACAAATAGCCGGCCAAACTATAGTCTTAAAAAAAGTAAAAATTTATAGTTTTATTTTCTTTTTCCCTGAAAAGATTTATGTCAATATAAAACGAACAGAAATTAATTAAAAAACGTTTTCCACAAAATAAGTTTTTCAAAGAAAAGTAAAGAACTCCATTAAACCAAAAATGCGCAAAAACTAAAATCAAATAATCTACCAAGCGTGAAACTACAACAAATCAGTATCGATAAATAAATAAAACCCAAAACGAACAGAAAGTGCATTAAATAACCGAGTCGAACTCAAAACGAACAGAAATTAACATGAGTAGGGCTCAAAACCCCTATGCCATCCCAAGGCCAGAACATAATTTGCACTTTACTGAAAAAAATACAAATGGATGTGCATTGTCTGTTTAATACATATACTGATATTTAGTAATCAAAATGTAACTATATTTGATTTATTAAAGTTATGAAAGTAAAAACATTCATGTTTTTTTCAGTAAAGTGCAAATTATGTTCTGGCCTTGGGAAGGCATGGGGGTTTTGAGCCCTACTAATGTTAATTTCTGCTCGTTTTGAGTTTGACTCGGTTATTTATTGTAATTTCTGTTCGTTTTTGGTTTCATTTATTTATCTATACTGATTTTTGGTAGTTTCACGCTTGGTAGATTATTTCATTTTATTTTTTCCTCATTTTTGTTTTAAAGGAGTTCCTCACTTTTCTTTGAAAAACTTATTTAGTGGAAAAAGTTTCTTTAATTAATTAAATTAAAAAAAAACAAGTTTTTTCAGCTGAAAGTAAGGAGCAATATTCAAAATTAAAACTAATAGAAATTGTTACGTATATGAGGGGGTTCTCCCCCCTAGTCAATACCTCGCCCTTTACGCTAAAGTTTTTTTTAGTACTTTCAAAAGAGCTATCTATTCTAATTAACCGGCCGTTTTGATTCAGAGGTTTGTGATTCGAACAAAATTCGAACTTTAGCGTATTGATTGAGATATTGACTATGGGGCGAACTCCCTAATATATGTAATAAAAACATACGAATATAGAAGTTCGTTACGTAAGTTAATTCGTAAGTTACATCAGAACAAAATTTCGAAAAAGCTATTTAGCCAAAAAAAATAACATTAATATGCAAATTTCGTTTTAATTATTCATGTACGTTGAGCCAAAATCAAAGCTACATTACTTCAAAAACGTTCAGAAATTAAATTTAAAAAAATAAGTTTTTTAACTGAAAGTAAGGAGCGACATTAAAACTTAAAACGAACAAAAATTATTCCGTATTCGAAAGGGGCTGTCCTCTCCTCAACGCCTCGCTCTTTACGCTAAAGTTTTACTCTGTCTCACAACTTTATTTTTGAAAACAATAAAAAACTTTAGCGTGAAGAGCGAGGCGTTGAGGAGGGGACAGCTCCTTTCATACACGGGATAATTTCTGTTCGTTTTGCTCCTTACTTTCAGTTAAAAAAATTGTTTTTCTTTTAAATTTAATTGTTATAAGAGGCAAACTGTAACCTAACCAACTCTATACATATATTAAATGTTTAACTAAAATATATACATGTGTAGTAGTTTATATCACTGAGACTAAGCGAAATTATCCCCGAATACAGACACAGAAAGCGGTTTTACTCAGAACAAGAGCTTGAGTGTGGTCGCTGGTACTTACGTCTTACACCGACCACACTCAAGAAGTAGGTTAGGTTAATCATAATGAACTATACCAAAATTTGATGAAAACATAATGCTTAGTAACAAAATTATGGTAACTACAACAAAGAATAATGGAAAGCTGGTCACCCGCATTACATTAAAACCCTAACCGCCTGTATGCATTACATATTCAATTAAAATACACTGTACCTGCATAGTACTTAATCTCGCTCAGGCTAAGCTGATTTATCTCCGAGTAGACACAGAAAACCGGTTTCATTACAGATCAAGAACAAAGTGTGGTCGCTGTAACACGTAAGTACCGATGCATGAAAAGAATAGACTTTTTATACTGATCCTAAATATGTATGAAGTCCATTAGGTTTAATTTAACCCATCAAAAGCTACGAACCTGCGAAAATTTGCCTGGTTTTCAAAAAAGGGTTCAATCGATCTTAATGAAAATCGACCCTAAAAGTTCAATCGATCTTAATGAAAATCACATCATCAGATTCAAACTATTAGAGATTGCCACTGTAAAAGTTTCAAGCTTTTTCAAAAAGTTTCAATTTTTATTTTTTATTATTTTTTTTTCCAGAAAAAAGATCACAGATGGGTGTTTATTCGTTGTTGTTTATTTTTCCAGTGGGTTTCGAATCGAAGAAATGATCATAGAAGATCGAGAGAGAAAATTAGATCAAAAATCAAAAGTTATATAGCCCTAGATTGGAGGGCAACTAGCCCCCCTTCCACACATTCCTTTTACTCCGAAGACAACCGATCAAAATTTTGAGATAGCCATTTGATTCAACCACAGTTGAAAAGTTCAAAAACTAGGCCTTTGGGGATGACATGGTCCCCCATAGTCCATAGAGAAAAGTATTTAAGTTATGGAATTTGTCCATTGTTAACATGCAGTATTTGTTATTAGGAAACGAACGGATTCTTTTAGGGGAGGCGGGTATTTTCTGCGGGAGAGCGGAGGATTTCCCACGAGGAGAATTTCTTGTTGGGTTTTCTGGGAGATTTTCCAGGATTAATTTCACACGGGGGGAGGTAAGGGGATTTCCTGGTAGGATTTGAAAAACGGTCAGAAATCAAATAAAAAAGAGAAGTTTATTCAACTGAAAGTAAGGAGCAACATTAAAACGAATATAACTAATTTCGTACATGATGGGGGGGCTGCCCCTTCCTCAACCCTCGTTCTTTACTCTAAAGCTTGAATTGTTATCACAATTCTTTAAAAAAGACTTCTCAAAGCAAAGTTGAGTTTGAGTGAGTTTGAATATATGAAGAACTTTAAGATTTTAGCGTAAACAGCGAGAGTTGAGGAAGTGGCAGCCACCCTCAGATACGGAACATTTTTTCAATATTTTTTTTCTTCAAGTTTTAAGGTTGCTGCTTACTTTCAGTTGAGAAAAACTTGCTTATTAAATTGCCTTTATTAAGAAATGATTCCTTCCATGCCCAATCAAATTAAAGAATGATAAGGGTTTGCTGCCGTAACTAGTCATTCTTTAACTCATTCCTTAAATTATCATTCCTTAACTTTACTCTTACTAGGTTGCAGCTACTGCTGCCACCACAATATTTGGACAAGGAAAAGAATCACTCTTTATTATTGCTTAATAAAACCCAGAAAAGTTTGCCTTTCTTCTTTAGATAACTAAATTTAGCATCGTTAACATCATTACTTGATAGAATTAAATTTAAAAACTTTTCCAAATAATAAGTTTTGAAAAAAAATGTAAAGAACCCCATTAAACTCATGAAGAATATCATGTCAATATAAAATGAACAGAAATTAATTAAAAAAAACTTTCCCACAAATAAGTTTCCAAAAAAAAGTAAAGAACTCCATCAAACCAAAAATAGAATCAAATAATCTACCAAGCATACAACTACCGCAAATCAGTAACAATAAATAAATGAAACCCAAAACAAACAGATATTAAAATAAGTCAAACTCAAAAGGAGCGGAAATTAATATGAGTAGGGTTCTAAACCCCTATGCTTTCTAAAAGCCAGAATATAATTTGTACTTTACTGAAAAATTCTTTTTAATTGTTTTGATTTTTATAACTCTAAGAAATCAAAAATTAATTAAGATTTCAAGGAATAAATATCAGCATATGTATATTAAACTGACAATGCACATTTGTTTCAGTAAATTCATTTGAGTTTTTTTCAGTAAAGTACAAATTATATTCTGGCTTTTAGAAAGCATAGGGTTTTAGAACCCTACTCATATTAATTTCTGCTCGTTTTGAGTTTGCCTCTGTTATTTATTTTAATTTCTGCTTGTTTTGGGTTTCATTTATTTATTTATACTGATTTGCGGTAGTTGTATGCTTTTATTTGATTCTATATTTGTTCATTTTTGGTTTAATGGAGTTCTTTACTTTTTTTAAAAAAACTTATTTTGTGGAAAAGTTTTTTTTAATTAATTTCTGTTCATTTTATATTGAAATGATCTTTTTCAGGGGAAAAGACAGAGCCTCTTCAATTATACAACCATCCCTTCAATAAAAACCTTAAATACCCATGGGCATAACTTACAACCATTGCCCTTAATCTATGGGGTTTGTTTAAACCCCAAAAGCCTTGTTATGTGATATTTAGACTATTTTGAACAGAATGGCTATCTCAAAATTTCCATTAGATGCATTTAGTGACAATACGACGTGTGTGTGGTAACCGCCCTCCGATCACGTTGACTCTTAAAAAGAGAACTAGAGCGTCTGATTACCAATCCAATGAGCCCCCACAAAAGTTGATATGACCACGCGTTCCATAAAAACCGCATATGCCCCCAGGACATAACTTATAGCCCTTACCCTGAGGGCTATGGGGATCTGTTATCCTCAAAGAAGTAATTTCCAGATCTTTCAAATACGTTCAACAAAATGGCTATCTCAAAATTTTGATTGGAAGTGTTTGGGGAAATGATGGGCTTGGAAGGGGCATTTGCCCTCTGATCCCTTTCGACTAATAAGAAAGGCACTACTCCTCCCAATTTCCAATCGAATGAGCCCTTTTTTAAACTTTTACGACAAAACTTTCAATAAAAAACCTTATATGCCTCAAGGGCATAAATTACGACCATTGTCCTGAGGGCTATAGGGGGAGGGTTGTCATCCTCAAAGACATGATTTCCAGACCTTTTTACTACGTTGAACAAAAAAAGCCATATCAAAATGCTGACCGGAAATGCTTAGGGAAATGAGGGGCATGGAGAGGGAGTGATTCTCAGTCCGATTACTTTCGACTATTAAAAAAGGTAATAGCCCTCTCAATTTACGCTCGAACGAGCCCTTTCTGAAGTTTCTAAGACAATACTTTCTATAAAGATCTTATATGGCCCAGGGCATAATACACAACCTTAGCCCTGACGGCTTTGATGGGAGGCATAATTTACAGACCCTTCAAGACATAATTTCCAGACCCTTCAACTACGTTCAACAAAATGGCTATATTAAAATGTTAATTGGAAGTGTTTGAGGAAATGATGGCCGTCGGGGGGGGGGGGGGACTTTCGCCCTCCGATCGCTTTTGACTAAAAATAAGGGCACTAGCCCTCTTAATTTCCAACTGAATGAGCTCTTTTTCAAGATTCTACGACAACACTTTCTATAAAAACCTTATATGCCCCCAGGGCATATAAGGCAAAACTTAAAGCTTTTGCCCTGGGGGCTGCGGGGGGTTTTTCATCCTCAAAGACATAATTTCTGGACCTTTCAACTACGTTGAACAAAATAGTTATCTCAAAATTTTGATTGAATGTGTTCAGGGAAACGGTGGGCGTGAGAGGGGGATTAGTTGCCTTCCAATCACTTTTGACTATAAAAAGGGCACTAACCCCTTCAATTTCCAATCGAATGAGCCCTTTTTGAAGTATCTACGACAAAATTTTCTGTAAAAACATTATACACCCCCAGGGCATAAATTACAACCCTTAACCTGAGGGCTGTGGTGGGATTGTAATATTCAAAGACATAATTTCCAAAACTTTCAACTACGTTGAAAAAAATGGCTGTCTCAAAATTTGATTGGATGTGTTTGAGGAAATGAAGGGCCTGGAGGGGGTTAGATGCCCTCCAATCACTTTCTACTATTACAAAGGGAACTAGCCCTTTCAATTTCCAAAATGAGCCATTTGAAGTTTCTACAACAAAACTCTATAAAAACCTTATATATCCTCAGGGTATAACTTAAAACCCTTGCCCCGAGGGCTGTGGAGGGTTGTCAGCCTCAAAGACATAATTTTCAGAACTTTCAACAACGTTGAACAAAAAATGGCTATCTCAAAATTTTGATTGGATGTGTTTTGGGAAATGGTAGGAGTGAGGAGGGTTAGTTGCCCTCCAATCACTTTTGACTATTAAAAAGGGCACTAGCTCTTTCAATTTCCAATCAAATGAGCCTTTTTTGAAGTTTCTACGCAAAACTTTCTATAAAACTTTATATGACCCCAGAGCATAACTTACAGTCCTTGCCCTGAAGGCTCTAAGGGGGGTTATCATCCTCAATGACCTAATTTCCAAAATTTTCAACTACGTTGAACAAAAAATGGCTATCTCAAAATTTTGATTGGATGTGTTTTGGGAAATGGTGGGAGTGAGAGGAGGGTAATTTGCCCTCCAATCACTTTTGACTTTTAAAAAAGACACTAGCCCTTTCAATATTCAATTTGATGAGCCCTTTTTGAAGTTTCTACGACAACTCTATCTGTAATAACCTTATATGGCCCCGGGGCATAACTTACAACCCTTGCCCTGAGGTGTGTTGGGAAGGGTTTGTCATCCTCAAAGACATAATTTCCAGAACTTTCAAGTACGTTGAGCAAGATAGCTATCTCAAAATTTTGATTGGATGTGTTTGTGGAAATGGTAGGCGTGAGAGGGGGGGTAGATGCCCCCCAATCAGGTTCGATTACTAAAAAGGGCACTGGTCATTTCAATTTCCAATCGAATTAGCCCTTTTTGAAGTTTCAACGATAACAATTTCTATTAAAACCTTATATGCCTCCAGGGCATAACTTAAATATCTTACCCTGAGGGCTGTGGTGGGGTTGTCATCCTCAAAGACCCGATTTCCAGAACTTTAAACTATGTTGAACAAAATGATTATCTCAAAATTTTGAACGAGTGTTTGGGGAAATGGTGGGCGTGAGAGGGGTGTTAGTTGTCCTCCAATCACTTTCGAATATTAAAAAAAGGCACTAACCCTTTCAATTTCCAATCAAATGAGCCGTTTTTGAAGTTTCTACGACAGCACTTTCTAGACATAATTTCCATAACTTTCAACTAGGCCAGTAGTATGTTAACTTATACTTTGCCGAGACATATAGCAAATACCATGTTATTCTACCAGACATATAGGAAATATCATGTTATTCTACAACGCCCCCGTACAAACAGGTTCTTCTAGTAGGTAAACAGGTCATCACACTCTTTCAAAGAGATTTACGCGATTTCTAGTTCAAGGAATATACATGTTTTTTTTATTATGACATCGATTTTTTTGTGTGTCAGTCGATTAGAGAAAGTTGGCTGTTTGTCCAATATAATAACTTGATTAGTCGGTTTTCTAAAAAAAAAAAAAAAAAAAACTTGTCATGCTACAATGTACTTAATTTAAAAAAAAACCGATATAATGTCCCTACACTGCATTCCAATTTTCATTATGCATTAAGACATTGTTTATAGTACACCATATATTTTTAACTTTTGAAAACAATGGATTTGTCTATTTTCAATGTGAGTACACTTTTCATTCTTTTATTTCCCCCCCCCCCAAAAAAAAATAAAGAAAAACGTTTTACTAGTAAATTCAAATTTCAGAGGGACAGCCCCCCTCCCCTCCAACAATACAAAATCTTAAGAATATGACGAATGTATTCGATAGAAATGTCAAAGCACGCTTTTTTTCTATTATGTAAATAAAATCTATCCATCATAGGTATGTTTACAAGTTTTAATTGTTTTGAAAAACAGTTCTTTATCATTCAGAAATAAAGCTTTTTCCTAACATGATGTATTTTTCTGCTTTGAATGAAAAGCTTGCGTGTTACAAAGAGTGTGAGAGTTTTTTTTTTTTTGGGGGGGGGGGGGTTAAATTTCACAGGCTCTTGCTTTAAACGGGTTTTGTCTAATTCCGATGTCACGGCGGATGACTTTGGGAAAAAATTAGTGTGGGAGGGGGGCCTAGATGCCCTCCATTTTTTTTTTTTTTGGGTTACTTAAAAAGGACATTAGAACTTTTAATTTCCGTTCGAATGGGGCTCCAGATAGGAGCTTTTAACTTCTATAGTAGGGTTCTCTGATGATGTGATTTTCATTAAAGTTCTATGAGTTTTAGAGGGTGTTTTCCCCCTTTTTCGAAAACAAGGCAAATTTTTCTCAGGCGCGTAACTTTTGACCGCTATAGCTAAACTTGATGAAACTGATATATTTGAAATCATAAGGATTCGCTCTTTACGCTAAAGTTTACGCTTTTTTTCTATTATGTAAATAAAATCTATCCATCATAGGTATGTTTACAAGTTTTAATTGTTTTGAAAAACAGTTCTTTATCATTCAGAAATAAAGCTTTTTCCTAACATGATGTATTTTTCTGCTTTGAATGAAAAGCTTGCGTGTTACAAAGAGTGTGAGAGTTTTTTGGGGGGGAGGGGGTTAAATTTCACAGGCTCTTGCTATAAACGGGGTTTGTCTAATTCCGATGTCACGGCGGATGACTTTGGGAAAAAATTAGTGTGGGAGGGGGGGCCTAGATGCCCTCCATTTTTTTTTTTTGGGTTACTTAAAAAGGACATTAGAACTTTTTAATTTCCGTTCGAATGGGGCTCCAGATAGGAGCTTTTAACTTCTATAGTAGGGTTCTCTGATGATGTGATTTTCATTAAAGTTCTATGAGTTTTAGAGGGTGTTTTCCCCTTTTTTCGAAAACAAGGCAAATTTTTCTCAGGCACATAATTTTTGACCGCTATAGCTAAACTTGATGAAACTGATATATTTGAAATCATAAGGATTCGCTCTTTACGCTAAAGTTTTTTATTGTTTGAAAAAAAAAAGTTGTGAGACAAGGTCAAACTTTAGCGTAAAGAGCGATGCGATGAGGAGGGGGACAGTCCCCTTCATATAGGGAATAATTTCTGTTCGTTTTAATGTCGCTCCTTACTTTCAGTTTAAAAAAAAAAAAACTTTTTTTTTATTTAATTTCTGATCGTTTTTTAGTTAATGTAGCTTTTATTTGCACAAAAATTTTACTTTTCTTTTCCTAAATGGATATCTTTACAAATTAACTTCTATATTCCTGTATTTTTCTTCTGGCAAAAAATACAAAAGTTGCAGATTTTTGCAGATATGAGCTTGAAAGCTATGTAATAGAGTTTTCTGATACGCTGAATCCGACGGTGTGATTTTCATTAAAATTCATTCACTTGTAGGGGGTGTTTCCCCCCTCTTTAAAAAAAAAAAAAAAAAAAAAGACTCAAGTAAGGTTTTGTAAAATTTCGTGGCAAACCCAGTTTTTGTCGAATTAAGATTCAATTGCTCAAAAAAGTAATTGAAAACCCCTGATTTTGAAATCAAGATGTTTTTTACACTACTTTAGATGTGTAACATAAACTGAATTATTTTCCAAAAACCCAAAATGCATTTTTGCTACATGCTAAATTTTTTGTCTTTTTTTAAAGGAAGAAGAGACGTGCAATAATCCCCCTTCTGAGAAGAAAGCGAGATATGGCGAACCTTCATTAATACAGGCCACAAGAGCGTCTGTTATCAAATTCGCTAGAAAAGTTACACACGATCGGGATCATGCATCGAGCACCCAACTTATAGTGACAGAGCCCTCTGACCCCCGCGTTGGCTCCATGGCAAACCCCCCTCAAGTATTGCAAAGGAGTTCAGATATAGAAGTCCAGTCAGAATTTGTAAGTATATACATAATTTTTTTTCTATCCCTATTTTCAAAAAATAAGACAAAATTTTCTCAGGCGCATAGCTTTTTAAAAACTTAAAATTTGTTTCTAAGCTATTTAATTTTCTTTCATTAACCAAATTAATGATATTTATGGAGTGCTTATCACGCATTTCTAAATATAAAAAAAAACCTTACCTCGTAACTTATAACCAAGATACATTCTAATGCAATAATTCCAATATTCCTTTTAGACAAAAAAAACTAACTATTTGAAAAAAAAACGAAAAGCGAAAACAATTGCTACTATACAGTTAACACGCACTTTTAGACTGGTATTATTGTGCTAAAACCATTTGTGCCTTATCAGATCTACCATCGCTTTTTAATCCGATTTGAATTCTAAATGGGGTCGCATGCAAAGCGGACTTTAAATAGCAAGATGTATATCTTCAATAAGCAATTTACACAGGGAAAAAGGTTTTTTGATAATTTCCAAATATGTCTTCGCAGCAATGTTAAGAAACATTATTTGGATGAAGCCGTTTTTGATCATTTCATTGAAACACTTAGGTGTTTTCAAGAAAAGAATTTGAGACTCTTCTATTTGAACAGTGTTGTGAAATCTGATACCCCTCCAACTCGGAAAGGGTATCGATCCTCCTACATCGAAGGAAGCTCCCGGTTCCCAAGGGTTCTCCCCGGGAGGGGTTGGGGGGGGGGGGTAACTTTTAAGTAAAAAAAAAAAAAAAAAAAAGTGTATTATAATTGTGATAAGACTTTCGTCAAAAGAAAAAAAAAACTTAATCCATTCATTTTCTAGTTTCAGGGGGAAGCTGTGAAAACTTCTGCCTTCCCTGGTCCAGGACTTCAAAGTATTATGGGTAATTGCCCCCTCTCGCCAGATGTTAGTGAAGGTATGTTATTTGATATCCCCCTGGATTTTCAATTTACAGCTGAAGAAATGGACAGTCTTATTCAAATTGTTGGCCCTAATTCTTCCGGGGACATTTTTAATGAGAACTTTCTAATTAGTGAATTGAGTCCTGAACAAACAGGGTCAGGACATCAAAACAGTACTACGTCCCCGGAATTGCCTGATTTTTATCTGTTAGAATCTGCTCTAGGTCATTTGCAAACATACAGGGTAGATTTTAGCCTTCCCGAGGAAAACGCTGGCATTATTTTAACTGACCCCGTGAAAAATCTCCATAGCTATATCGACAAAATTCGAGCACTTATTGATATTCAGATCCAGAAATGGGGAGGTCAAGGGGGAATTAAAGCATCAGTGAACCAAAAAGTTTATTTACAAAAGGGGACATCTGGGGACATTTTTTATTTTCATTTTTCGACAGGCAACCAGACTTTTTACCCAGGTCTAAACGAATTTGAAGACAACTTTTTCAACTGGGTAAATAAACTAATTTCAACTTTGGATACATTTAGCGAGAGGGGGAGTGGGTCCACCATTTTATACATTGAACGCATGGATCTGAATCTCAGTAGATTTAAAAAAAAACTTTATTTTAAGGGGTGGGAGGGGTAACAAAATAAAATGCCACCCAGATTTGTCGACTACAGGAGGAGTTCAGGGTTTCAGATTTGACACTGGACTTCAATGCTTTAAGTATGCATTTTTAGCGGCGGCCCATAAGACATTATATAATGAGTCAACAATGAAAAATCTCGACAAACTTGCACGTAACGGTGGAAAAAATTTCCCTAAAGTAAATTTTGATTGTTTAGAGGGAAAATATCCGGTGTCCTTTAAAGAAATAAGCATATTCGAGAAAGCAAATGAAAATCTTGGGGTGGGGGTAGTTGTTCTCCAGTATGACACTGAATTTGTAGATGGGGGGAAAAAACCGAATAAAAAAGGGGTTTTGTACTCAGTGAGGACACCGATGGTGGAAAATGTTAAAAATTGGGTATGGATTATTTACCAGCCTCCCAAAGATGTAAATTCTTATGGTCATTTTTTCCCCGTTACGGCGATAAGTCGACTCCTCTGTCAAGGCATTCATAAAGGTGAACGTTTCTATTGCCCCATGTGCCTCTCCCCATTCACATCTGAGCGAACTTTTTCAGATCACATGGGGCATTGCAAAATTCACGGAAATCAAAGAATAGAAATGCCGGCAGAAGGCAAAGACATTTTACAATTTAAAAATTTTCAAAATTCTCTTCTGCAATCTGATAAAGTGTCTTTGGATTGTGAAACAAGACTGGTTGAGGTATCAGACCCATCAAGGCCAAATATAGTCAAGGAACACAAACTAGTTGCGTGTTCCTATGCACACGCCCGTCGCGACGTCAACAATAAAATGCAATTGGAAGAGTTTTTTTTGACTATGGACGAGGAGGGCAGTAGGGAAAAGTTATTGGTTTCTTTAATAAAAACGGCAAACAGGGCAATTTCACGATTACGTCATACTAATTATCCGATGACATTGTCGGATAAAGAGCAACTGGCGTTGGAAAAGGGAACAACGTGCTGGGTGTGTAGGGGTGCCCTTGCCCCAAAAGACGCGGTGCAGGACCACAATCACCTTATTGACCCCAATTCAACGGGAAAAAGTAACTTTCGGGGGTGGGCTCACAATTCATGTAATTTAAAAATTAAACAACAACTTTTTCTACCGGTTTTTATACATAACTCTAACTACGATCTGAAGTTTGTGCTACCTGCATTGGCACATCTTCAAAGAAATGGAACAGTGGATGATGATGATGATGATGATGATGCATGGGTGATAGACAGCTTTACGTACAAAATCATACCTAAATCCGCGGAAAAGTTGCTTGTTTTGGAATTTATGTGGAAATTTGTTGAAGCCGGTGTTGAGTACACGAATAAAATTCACTTTTTAGATTCCTACAGTTTTTTCCCCAAATCATTGAGCGAATTAATTCAAGTGCAGAAAAACGATGACGGCAGCAATGCTTTCCCCCTTCTCAAGCAACAATTTCGAAATGATTTATATGATTTGTTAACGGTCAAGGGCATATATCCTTATGATTATTATTGTTCCATGTCGAGATTCGCCGAGGAGGCTATTCCTTGTATTGAATCGTTTTACGACAGTCTTCACGATCGTAGTTGCACCCCCGAGGAATACAGTTTTGCTAAAAAAGTTTGGGCAGCGGGAGGGTGTAAAAATGGATTTGACTACTGCAAGCTGTATTTGTCGAGTGACGTGTTAACTTTGTTAGACATTATGTGTAAAAATACGGATAAAATCTATGAGGAGTTTAATCTTGATTTGGGGTATTATTATTCTTCGCCTCATCTAGTGATGGACCTCATCCTGAAAATTAGTGGGGAAAAAATCGGGCTGATCACTGACATTGATCAGCATCTGTTCATCGAGAGGTCAATGAGGGGGGTTTTGTTTTTCACGGAGACCGTATCTTGGAAACTGATCCAACGGGGGAGAAGACGGGGACAAAATCAAATGCAGTTTTCCTCGATATGAATTCTCTCTACCCCTCGGCCATGTCCCATTATGCACTACCTTGCGGCGACTATAAATGGCTCAATGACCCTCAAGCTCCCCATTTCCCCAACATTGGCGACGACAGTGTTGAGGAGAATGGACCGGTTGGATGGTTTTTTGAAATTGATGGAGAGATACCAGTCGAGCTTCACGATTCAGTAAAGGATTTTGTTTTCCCGTGTATCAATAGACCTGTGACTAAGGACTCTTTGAGCCCTCGCAATAGGCGTTTAGTCGAGGTGGACGGATTGCATTGGGCGCCTTCAAAACAAAAACTTATTGCTGACCTTCTGCCGAAAAAAAAACATAGTTGTACATCATGTAGCGTTAAAATGGATGTGTAACAATGGTTTCAACGTCACAAAGGTTCACCGAGCACTCGAGTTTAGTCAAAAACCTTATTTGAAAACATTTGTTGACACTTTTGTCAGCAAACGTTCTGCAGCAAAGACGAAAGCTGAAAAAGAAATTTATAAACTCATTTTGAATTCAGCTTTCGGCAAAATGTGTGAGTGTTCGTAATAGGAATCGTTGCGACGTTGTGACCGATCCAGAACAATGTGCTCGAATTATTGCCGATCCCAATTACACTTCCTTTACAATCATTGGCCCGGACATGGTACTTTTGAATAGGAAAAAAAGACGCATTGTCCTGAATAAAAATATTGCTGCAGGCAGTGCTATCTTGGAGATCTCAAAAAAGCTCATGTTGGAATTCTACTACAATGTGGCTAGGGTACAGTGGCCGGAAAAGGGGCAAGTAGAGGTCTGCTACGGTGACACGGATTCTCTACTGCTCAAAGTAAAAACATCAAATCTAATTGATGATTTGGCGCACGGTGAAATTATCAGCTCACGGATGGACTACACCAATTGGAGTGTTGGTCTTTACCCTGAGCTAGTAAAACGTCGGGCGCCCAGTCAACTTTTATTTTTAAAATCTGAAACGGGTAGCGACTTGATTTCCCGTGGTATGTTTGTAGGTCCGAAGGTGTACTTTATACAGACACACGACGAGGAAATCAAGAAACGTTGCAAAGGAGTACCCACGCGCTATGTGGACAAGAATTTCAATATGGACATTTATAGGAATTGTATTGTTCAAAATGCAATTCCACGAGCCAAATTGTTGGCAATTCGTTCATTGAAGTACAAGAACTATACTGTAAATGTAGAGAAAATAGCCATGAGTACCATTTCCGACAAGGTCTATGTTTGTCAAGATGGTGTGACCACCTCCCCCTTGGACACTATTTAACTTCAGACCGGACCGAATGTATTGCCCACCGGGAAAGTCTCGGTTTAAATAAAGTCCTGTAACTAATTTCCTAAAAACCTTTGGGGGGGGGGCCTCGCGGCCTTTGGGGGGGGGCCTCGCGGCCCGGGGGGGGGCGGCCGCCGCCAGCGCGGGGGGCGCACCGTCACCAAAGTTATCTTTTTTTTTGGACTTAGAGCAGATTTTTTTTTTTTCAAGTGTCATCTCTAATTTAATGTTTTTTTTTCTCTATAAACAAAAAAAAAATGTGTTTTTTCTCTCTCTCTCTCTCTGTACCTATGTAAATGTTGCTGTTGTATTTTTTTATTATAAATAAATTAAAAAAAAAGTGTATTTTTTCAAGTGCTCTCTCTCTAATTTAATGTTTTTTTTCTCTCTATAAATAAACAAAAAAAAAAGTGTTTTTTTTTCTTCGTGTGTATACCTATGTAAATGTTGTTGTATTTTTATTATAAATAAATTTAAAAAAGTGTATTTTTTTTTCAATGTATTGTTACTTTTTTTATGTGCATATAATAAAAGAAAAAATATGATTCTTTATTCGTCTTTGTCTTTGTCTTTTTCTTCTTCTTCTTGAAGAACAGAGTAGTAGTAGTAGTAGTAGTAGTAGTAGTAGGGAAAAATTATTTAGTCATTAGACAATTAGGGTCTACAGTTAGTTGTCCAGGTGAACTGTTGAAAGGAACATGTATCAATTTAAAACACCGTTCAGATCGTTTCTGTGTGGGCCCTCAATGTCGGGCAAAACAACACTCTTAACTAAAATAATTAAAAATTGTGATAAAATGTTTGCAGAAAAGCCGAAAAAAATCTACTATTGCTATAGTATTTGGCAGGAGTCATACAATAAAATAAAAGCAATTGCTGCCACCACCACCACCATGGGATCGATGCAGATACAGTTCATACAGGGACTTGATGTTTTCAACATTATTGAACCAAACTCTTGGCTGATCATTGACGATCTGGCTGAATCTATTGAACAATGGTCCCAGCAAATGCTGCAATTGTTCACTGTTCGCTCTCATCATGAACAGATTTCCGTTACTCTGGTTCTACACAATCTCTTTCATCAGAGCAAATGTATGCGAACACTTGCTTTGAACTGTACCTACTATATCATCTACAGAGTTGTTCGTGATTCTAGCTCGCTAATAACCCTCAATAAACAAATCTATCCAGGTGCCCCTAAATTTCTGCTCTCGGCATACAATCAGGCAACTAATAGACCCCACGGTTATATCCTGCTGGATCTTAATCAAAATACACCCGAGGATCTACGTGTAGTCACAGATATTTTCGACAATGAAATTACAGTATATCTCCCGGTGAACACTAAAAAGACCTATTAGTCGCTATCATGACACTGAAGAAACTACATGAAAATAGACATTTGTTTTCAGTTCTAAGCACTTCAAAACCTCCGCTTAGAAAAGCAATACTCAAACATGGTATTGACAATGATTTCATTAATCTAATATCTGAACTTTGTTTAAATTTGACCGAGGGTAATGTTCAACTACCAGAAGTAGTTAAGCAACAGGCAAAGCAACATCGTTCCATTGTACGTACATTGGCTTCTAAAAAGAAAGGAAAGAATTTTAAAAGGAAACGACTTCTTCAGGCGGGCGGTAGCTTTTTCACACTTTTACTGCCAATAATTGCAGGACTTGTAAACAGTTTTCTCTAGTGAGAATGGCAAAACCCTATAAATTGACTCCAATAGAACTCGCTCTCTCACCCGTCGAACACTTTGAGGACAATCTGAGTAAATTCCTCGACAATGAAACTATTGATGATGATAAAAAACTGATTTTACTTCAAGATGCACTTCGTCGAGTGGACAAACACTATCGATCAAAGCCCACTGCTGCTGCTGCTGCTGCTGATCCCAAAAAAGAATCATCTTCTCAAGAGTCTGCTGCTGCTGCTGCTGGAACACAATTAAAGAAGGAGGAATTGAATTCAATTGTATTGAAAATTGGAAATCTAATGCCCCACTCATATCGTGAACAAAGTAAACGACTCCTAATCTATCTCTTGGAAAGTGATCAAATTCAAGTTGAGAGCAATGGGGAAAGGATTATAATTCAGGGCAAGAGCTATAATCTACTTGATTTAATGTATGACATGGTTACAAATCGTAAAGGACTATTATCATTTGACACTTGTCTATACAACTTTCTAAATACATTAAACTTCCCCAAAAGTCTTATTGGCAATAGACAAATTCTAAAAAATCTAAATGAACGTGCATCATCATCATCATCAACATTAAAATATGAACTTGAAGAAGAAGATTTTAAATCAATTTTGGAAAATACTAGCACACCACTGATAGCTAGACAAAAGCGAAGACGTATCAAGTCAACGTCCCCACCACCAGCAGCAGCCAGTATACAAAAGGGTAGCGGACGTTACACAACGTGTTTACGTTCAAAATGGCTGAAGTTCTGAAAGGTGTTTATGAAAATATTGGCGAGGCGGGGAGTTTAAGTTCCCCCACAACTCTTTCCAAAGTCACGGGTGTTCGCACTAAAATTGTACAAGACTATCTACAAAATGAACCAAGTTACACTCTGCATAGAAATCATAGACTTCGTGCCAATCAATATCGAAAAACTAAAGCCTTTTACCCATTGGATATAATGCAAGCAGATCTCCTGACTCTAGATGAGCTTCAAAGACGTCACAATACACCGTACAAGTACATTCTACTTGCAATCAGTTTTTTTAGTCGCTATGCATATGCAATTCCATTGCGATCAAAGAGAGGTGTTGAAGTTGCTCAGGCCATTGAAAGTATTCTCCAACAGGATTCATATAAAAAAATTCAAACGGATCGCGGTAGTGAATTTGTTAATCCTCATGTTGCAAAAGTACTAGAGAAGTATAGTACACTGCTCTATCATACGCACAGTCCTATAAAGGCTGCATTGGCCGAACGATTGATAAGAACTATTCGACTTTTAATTTCAAGATATTGTACATTGAAAAATACGCCGGCTTTTATTCATGATCTAGATAAAATCATGTTGATTTATAATCAACGACCTCATCAATCATTGTCCAACTCTACACCAACGGAAGTTCATCATTCGGATCATAATACAATTGACACCTTTCTTAAACAATATTCCAATGAATCAAAAGTCAAGAAGAAGAAAAATAAATTCAATGTTGGTGATACGGTTCGAATTAATAGAACAACTAATGTTTTTGAAAAGGGGAATTACTTGTGGTCCACTGAACTTTTTAAAGTGGCAAAAATCCTAGACACTAAACCCATAACTTATCGCCTGCGTGATACCAAAGATGAAGAGATTCTCGGCGGCTTTTATGACTATGAATTGCAAAAAGTTAAAAATGCTAGTGAAATCTATCAAATTGAAAAGATATTAAAGACACGTACTCGCGGGGGTAAGAAACAGTTACTTGTTCGCTGGCTAGGATACAACTCTGATTTTGATTCTTGGATTGGTGTTGAAGATATTGACAATGCCCAATGATTTCTATGTAACTTTCATGTCCAACGTTTCCGATCCTCTCTACAATGACTTGAATAGGACAAGTGATTTTTGGACAAAACTCTCCCCCGCCATCAAATTTGACGGTGCATATGAAGTGGCTCTTGTCGACTGTATTCTCAAAAATACCTATGACATCCTGAGAAAGGATCGTAAATATGAAATAAAAATACGACCGTTTGAATTCGGTGATGAAGGTGCAATGGCAACTTTTGACTCTAATCAGTACCCTATTGCTAACATCCCCTACAGGGAATACAATAACATGCATGAACTGTGTCGAGTTATCAACAAAAAAATTGCAAGTCGAAAAAAAGGCGGTTTCACTTTCAATTACTCGACGGAACAAAGGAGAATTTATATTACCAATCCATTTGAGAATGAAAGAATTTTCCTCAATGAGAATTTACGTGAGGTTCTTGGTTTTAAAAAACGTATTATTAAGACAGAAAATTTCAGTGGTATTGACCATGTTATCTATGCAGACTATGCACCCAGCTTCTCCACGGACACTTGTATATTTCTCTACGCTTCATTTGTGGAAACATCTCGGGTTGGTAATTCAAATGTTCCTCTCCTACGAGTTCTTGAACGAAAAACCAATCAAGAACATGTTCACCACTACAATATAAAGCATCTTCAGTATATTCCCGTAAACACTTCCTATTTGGAACTCTGTCAGTTAACACTAAGAACTGAATTAGGTGATCCAATAGCAATTTCAAAAGGCTTAGCAGTGATTACATCTCATTTTCGACCCATTGTCAACGACAACGACGGTACAATAACCTAAAAAATGAACAATAGAAGAATTCCATTTGTCTGTCCCGATATTGACTGTTATGTTGGTGCTTTGAGTCCACGTCAAATAGGCAATGGATTGGACTACTACAAGGGGCGTACTACAATGTCTGGCTATGGTCTTGGTAGCTGGTTTGCTAGGCTATTTCGTTCTGCACTACCCCTTGCCAGAAAATATCTTGTATCTGCTGCATCAAATTTTGCTGCCTCCACACTACAGGACTGGGGGTCGGGCAAGAATTTCAAGGAGAGTGTTAAGGAAAATATTAGATCTTCAGCAAGAGCCGTTGGTGAACAATTAAAATCTCGACAAAATGGGGAGGGATTGAAAAGGATGCGTTCGCGTCATTCACTCATCAGTCTCCACCCAGGCAGGAAGCAAAGGACATCAACAAGGACTTTGAGAAATAAAACAACGAAGGCCAATAAGCAGCAGCAGCAGAAGAAGAAAAAGAAAAAGATTGTTAGATCAAAGAAGGATTTCTTCTCTTAAGATGACTTATCTCCCCCACAAGGAATCATATCCATCAATCAGTTCCTCATTGAATCTATTCAATGCTGAAAATGTTGATGTCAGTGTCAAGTATGGCTACTATGAACAATTTCACCCTCAACAACCCCTCTCGGAAAATATACACTTTCAAATATTTTCCAATGAAGACTATTTCATTGATTTGTCATCAACATTTATTGATTTAAATGTTGTGGTGAAGAAAAAGTCAGATAATACAACTCCAAATGCCGGCGATGGTCTCTCCTATGAAAACTGTATTCTACACAACCTATTCAAACAAATTAATGTATTTATTAATGGGACATTGGTGAGCACTAGCAATAATTTATCCAACTATGCAAGCTACATACAATTTATGATGATGACGCCAAAGGCGTACAAGGAGATGAGAGGACAATCATTGGGCTATGAATATCGAACAGGTGTTGATACTGACGGTGAGTTGACTACAGCAGTGACCCAGGAGTATCATCTAGTTGGAAAATTAAATCATGAGATATTCAATATATCCCAATGGCTACCCCCCAATGTCAAGATTGACATAAAGTTGCAGATGGCCCCATCGAATTTCATTTTGAGAAAAACACTTCCTGCAGCACCCGATGCAAATGTTATTATCACATCGGCAATTCTCCACGTCCGAAAACAACAAGTTATGAGCTCTGTTGCATTGGCAGTGGAAAAGCTAAGAGCCAATGGTAACAACATTAAACTTCTTGTCCCCCATACAATCACCAATCAACGTCACATTGCCACCGGTTCTCGTAGCTATAGCGATTCATCATTTATCAATGGAGAAATCCCATCAAAATTGGCTTTGGCCTTTGTGAAGAGTGGCAGTGCCGTTGGATCCTGGACTGAATCTCCCCATGATTTTAATTTTTTTCGGTCTATCTAGCCTCGTGTGCAAAGTGAATGGTATTCCACTGTACACTCTATCATTTGACAAAAAATCCTATAGAAATCTGTACGAGTTGACCATGCAATCCCTAGATCATGACTCTCAACTATTTGAAAATGGAATAACCGATTCAATGTTTTCAAAAAATCATGGGGTTATTGTTTTGGACTTGTCAGGCATGCAAGATATGACCATAGTACGAACAGGGAATGTACGTTTAGAGTGTACATTTGCCAATGCTCTGACTGAGAGTATCACGCTAATATCACTGAGTCAATTTGAAACCTATTGGGAAATCACACCCGACGGCAGTGTTCTACTAGACCTAGCACCATGAACACAAATCAAATAATCAATGTATTTAGTATGGATCCATACATGTCCCAGTACAAGTCCTATTGCATACCCTCGGACTTCATTGAAAAAATTCCAAGTGTTAACAATACCCTAATCATTGTTAATAGCAGTCCATCGACTTTGAAGACTGGCCATTGGTTATGCATCTTTCAAACAGCGAAGAATATTGAATTTTTTGATCCTCTTGGCCTATCGTATAAATTCTACGCTCCATACATCAGCAACTTTATTGAAAGCAGTGGGAAAACCATTATTCAAAATCAACGAAGAGTACAGGATTTAACGACTAAGACATGTGGCTTTCATGCACTACTCTTTTTCATGTTCAGATGTCGTGGCTACACCTACAAGCAGTTTCTCAACATCTACGTTGACTTACCTCAATTGAACGACTTTCTAGTGGAGAATATACTTACAAGTGTATTTAATATTGATTTTAGTGCCCTAAGAATAAAATGTTCCAAAGATGTATGTGAAATTGTTTATTAATAAAAAAAAAATTATATACATGATAAAACGACTTTTCTACTCTTTAGATTTCATCCACTACTAGGTATTTGTCGACAACAACTAGTGCAGGTAGATTATCTGAATTCACAGTGTACTGATCCTGATGTAGTGCAATGTCAGGGTCACATTTTCTACAGTAGAGTGTGACTTCACTCTTGTCATATCTCTTTGTATAGTCAATGATACTATTCGCATTCATTCTATAGAATTCACATGTTTCAATTTGCCTATTTGAAGCAATTTCACAAACAGTGTCCTCAAGTGTCGAATCACATTCCATCACAGCCAAATAAAAATCAGTGGGCTTATAATCATAACACCCAGTGTCTTCACAACGATGACGTAGAAACCATATTCTTTTGTTGTTCCAACAGTTGAATCGTTGACCCGGTTCCTCCTCCCAGAACAATCTAAAACCACGACGATACCAATCTCGTAGCAATAAACTAAAATCACGGTTAGGATTCTTTCCAATCATACCGGGATATGTACTCTCCCACTGCTTACATTTATCATAATGACAATTGGAGCATAGGTGGCCTCTAGGATGAGAGTCACACACCTCTTCAAGACAGGAATTACAACCTTTAATTTGTACAGCATATCCTCTATGCAATTTACACGGGTTGCATAATCTACACTTTTCATCATACTCCTCAATCATTGTGCAATTCTCACATGATGACCAGCTGCCCTGTGTGTACATACATAACGGACATGTATGGAACATTTTGTCATGTGTTAACGCTCTCACTGCCACAATGAAACTGAGCTAGCAACAAAAAAAAAATTGTCTGAGAGAGAGAGAGAGAGAGGAGTAAATCATCCTTGAGCACCATCTTTCTTATGAAAAAAAAAGTCCTAAATTTCTAAAAACTAATGTTTAAAAGCATATCCACAATATCATTTTCTCGTGTCGTGATCAATATATCAATAAATTGTGTAAATGCATTTGGACCACGATGTAGAAGCTTCATACAATAGTCTAATGATGGAGAATCAGTTTTCATTATATCGACAAGCATTCCCCGAGAAAATATCTTCCTTTGAATAGACAACTCTAGAAAATCATCGTCTAGAATCAAACGCTTTTCCATAAGAACTAGATTCCTCATGATTCGATCTTTCTCGAATCTATCCATTTCTTAGAGTCCTAACTCTCTCACAACCAACTTCAGACTAAACAGAATTTCTTTTTTCTACTCTAAAAAATATACGCTAGTCTACTATAGAAAAAGAAAAAAATACCATTGATTTAGAAACAGTTTTATTGAACATAATTACAATAATAATAATATTCACTGATGCATTTTGTTCTCATCAATATATTTCGATAGGACATCTAATGCTGACCGAAGTTTATTTATATGGAGAATATTTACTTTTCCAGCAAAACACAGCTGCTCCTCCTGCTTAAATTTGCTTAATGATATCACATATCTAGCATACATAGTGTCCCATTCAAGACATAGTCTACAGCCAGCAGTTATTTCCACAGCTACATTAGGTACTCGTATATCGTTGCTGCTGCTGCTGTCGGTTCCATCATTAATCTCCAATAGTGTAAATGCACCACTCATTTTTTTTTCTCCACTAATATCCTTGCAAATAAAAACTATTCTCTTTGAATTCAATTCTCTTACTAATATGAATTGTAAAGAAAACTATTCCTTTTATTCAAATCCTAATCACCAATCAAGTTGTACTTTGAAATTGCGTAAATCCTCTTGACAAAGAGTGTAATGACCGAGTGTAATGACCTGTTTACCTACCAGAAAAACCGGAAGGAACGTAAAGTCCCTGAAGTAGTACCTTGGTATATACTTAGGCCTACATTGAAAAAAAATGGCTATCTCAAAATTTTGATTGGATGTGTTTTGGGAAATGTTGGGTTATTTGCCCTCCAATCACTTTTGATTTTTAAAAAAGACACTAGCCCTTTCAGTATTCAATTTGATGAGCCCTTTTTGAAGTTTCTACGACAACGCTATCTATAATAACCTTATATGCCCCCCGGCCAAAACTTACAACCCTTGCCCTGAGGGGTGTGTGGGGTTTGTCATCCTCAAAGACATAATTTCCAAAACTTTCAATTATGTTGAATAAAATGCCTATCTCAAACTTTAGATTAGATGTGTTTGGGGAAATGGTAACCCCCGTGAGAGGGGTTACCATTTCCAATCACTCCCGACTATTAAAAAGGACACTAGCCCTTTCACTTTCCAACCAAATGAGCCCTCTTTGAAGTTTTTACAAAAATATTGTCTATAAACAAAAAAAACTCATATGCCCCCAGGATATAGCTTAAAACCTTTGCCCTGAGGGCTCTGAGGAGGTTATTATCCCGAAAGACCTTATTTCCAGAACTTTCAACTACGTTTAACAAAATGGATATTTCAAAACTTTGATTCCATGTGTTTGGGGAAATAGTGGACATGAGAGGGGGGTTAGTTGACCTCCAATCACTTTAAACCTATTAAAAAGGGCAATAGCCGTTTCAATTTCCAATCGAATGAGCCCTTTTCGATGTTTTTACTACGAGGCTTTTGTCGTCCTACGAGGCGGTTCTCGTCCTCAAAGACCTAATTTCCAGAACTTTCAATAGCGTTGAACAAAATGGCAATCTCAAAATTTGGATTGGATGGTTTTGGGGAAATGGTGGACGTGGAAGGGGTGTTAGTTGCCTTACAATCCCTTTCGGCTATTAAAAAGGGCACAAGTCCTTCCAATTTTTAATCGAATGAGCCCTTTTCGAAGTTTCTACGAGAACTCCTTCGATACGAAGTGCCCTGGTCTAAAAAAAACCGAAAACCCAAAACGAAATCATTGGCAGCGCAATAGCGCTGCCTAAGTAAAGAACGATGTTGGCACAATGTATTGTTATTATTTTTTTTTCCTTTAGACCAGGGCACTTCGTATCGAAGGAGTTGTCGCATAAACTTCGAAAAGGGCTCATTCGAATGGAAATTAGAGTGGCTTGTGCTCTTTTTAATAGTCGGAAGTGATTGGAAGACAAATAACACCCCTTCTACGCCCACCATTTCCCCAAACAGATACAATCAAAATTTTGAGATAGCCATTTTGTTCAGCGTAGTTGATTTCCAGATAGAAATTATGTTTTTGATGAGGAGACTCCCCACAACCCTCAGGGCAAGGGTTGTACGTCATGCCCTGTGGGATGGTATGAGATTTTTATAGAAAACGTTATCGTAGAAACTTCAAAAAGAGCTAATTCGATTGGAAATTCAAAGGGCTAGTGCTCTTTTTAATAGTCGAAAGTGATTGGAGGGCAACTAACCTCCCTCTCACGCCCACCTTTTCCCCAAACACATCCAATCAAAATTTTGAGAGCCATTTTGTTCAACGTAGTTGAAAGTTCTGAAAATTAGGTCTTTGAGGATGACAACCCCCCTCCAAAGCCCTCAGGGCAAGGTGTATAAGTTAAGCCTTGGGGGCATATATGGTTTTCATAGAAAGTTTTGTCGTAGAAACTTCAAAATGGACTAATTCGATTGGATATTGAAATGGCTAGTGCCCTTTTTAATAGTCGAAAGGGATTTAAAGGCAAGTAACACACCTTCCACGCCCACCATTTCCCCAAACACATCCAATCAAAATTTTAAGATAGCCATTTTGTTCAATGGAGTTGAAAGTTTTGGAAATTACATCTTTCAGCAGGAAAATCCCCCCACAGTTTTCAGGGCAAGGGTTATAAGTTATGCCCTAGGGGCATATAAGGCTTTTATTGAAAGATTTGTCGTAGAGACTTCAAAAACGGGCTCATTCGACTGGAAATTAAAAGGGCTAGTACCCTTTTTAATAATCGGAAGTGATTGGAGGGCAACTAACCCCCCTCTCACGCCCACTATTTCCCCGATAACATCCAATCAAAATCTTGAGATAACCATTTTGTTGAACGTAGTTGTAAGGTCGGGAAATTATGTCTTTGAGGAAGACAACCCCCTACAGCCCTCAGGGCAAGGGTTGTAAGTTATACCCTGGGGCATATAAGGTTTTTATAGAAAGTGTTGTCGTAGAATCTTCAAGGGCCCATTCGATTGGAAATTGAAAGGGCCAGTGCCCTTTTTAATAGTCGGAAATGATTGGAGGGCAACTAAGCCCTCCTGTCCCGCCCACCATTTCCCCAAACACATCCAATCAAAATTTTGAGATACCAATTTTCTTCAACGTAGTTGAAAGTTCTGGAAATTTGGTCTTTGAGGATGACAGCCCCCAGCCCTCAGGACAAGGGTTGTAAGTTATGCCCTGGGGGCATATAAGGTTTTTATTGAAAGTGTTGTCGTAGAAACTTCAAAAGGGCTCATTCGATTGGAAATTGAAAGGGCTAGTGCCCTTTTTAATAGTCAGAAGTGATTGGAGGGCAACTAAGCCCCCTGTCCCGCCCACCATTTCCCCAAACACATCCAATCAAAATTTTGAGATAGCAATTTTCTTCAAAGTAGTTGAAAGTTCTGGAAATTAGGTCTTTGAGGATGACAGCACCCCAGCCCTCAGGGCAAGGGTTGTAAGTTATGCCCTGGGGGCATATAAGGTTTTTATTGAAAGTGTTGTCGTAGAAACTTCAAAAGGGCTCATTCGATTGGAAATTGAAAGGGCTAGTGCCTCTTTTAATAGTTGAAAGTGATTGGAGAGCAACTAACGCCCCTCTCACTCCCACGATTTCCTCAAACACATCCAATCAAAATTTTGAGATAGCCGTTTTGTTTAATTTAGTTGAAAATTCTGGAAATTAGGTCTTTGAGGATGACAACTCCCTCACATCCCTCAGGGCAAGGGTTGTAATTTATGCCCTGGGGCATATTAGGTGTTTATAGAAAGCGGTGTCGTAGAAACTCAAAAAGGGCTCATTGGATTGGAAATTGAAATGGCTAGTGCCCTTTTTAATAGTCGAAAGTGATTGGAAAGCTCGACATTTTTTATAAAAAAGATCGATGTGGGTACAATGTATTATTATTTTTTACTGTTTGTTTACACCAGGGCACTTAGTATCAAAGGAGTTGTCGTAGGAACTTCGAAAAGGGCTCATTCGATTGAAAATAGAAAGGGCTAATGCCCTTTTCAATAGTCGAAAGTGACTGGAGGGCAACTAGTCCCCTCCCACGCCAATCCTCCTATTTGCCCATTATGTTTAAAAACTAAATATTGCCTTAAGATTAAATCAAAATGCACTGTGTTTTAGTGCTAGTTCCCAAAATTTACTGAAAAAATACAAATGAATATGCATTGTCAGTTTAATACACATATACTGATATTTAGAAATCAAAATGTTAATATTATTTGATTTATTAAAGTTATAAAAGTAAAAACTTTTATATTTTTTCAGTAAAGTCAAAATTACGTTCTCACCTTGGGAAGGCATAGGGGTTTTGAGCCCTACCCATGTTAATTTCTCCTCGTTTTGAGTTTGACTCGGTTATTTATTGTAATTTCTGTTCGTTTTAGGTTTCATTTATTTATCGATGCTGATTTGTGATAGTTAAACGCTTGGTAGATTATTTGATTTCATTTTTGCTCATTTATGGTTTAATGGAGTTCTTTACTTTTCTTTGGAAAACTTATTTTGTGGAAAGTTTTTTTAATTAATAAATAAATAAATAATACATTGTGCTAACATCGTTCTTTACTTAGGCAGCGATATTGCGCTGCCTATGATTGGCAATACTTATTCCATGGTGTACTTCTTGTTCCGATTCGACGCCATTTGGAAGAATTTCATGCTAAATTTCAAAATCAACATAAATTTGTTTTCGTAACAAACTTTAAACATTAAGACCAATCAATATAATAAGTACCATTACTGAATCAAATAATAATGACAATTTTTTCACTAGCATGTTTGTTTTAAAGTTTTTTTTTTTTTTTTTTTTTTTTTTTTTTTTTTTTTTTTTTTTTTTTTTTTTTTTTTTTGATTCGTTCCTTAACAATTGCAGTCTTGGAGACGGTGCAATGTTTTTTTTCTAAAAATGATTTTATGGTGATAAAAAGAATTTAGATAGGTCCACGACTCTTCAGGAGGCCCTAAATGGTCAATCATTTTGGTCAAAATCTTCTGTCAATCGATTGACTCAAGCATGATTGACCATCTAGGAGCCTGTTTGACGCTTGAGTCAAGCATAGACGGTGATTGATAGAAAGTTTTGAATGACTCAATCATTTTGATCAAAAGCAGTGTGTTAGATTAGCTTTGGTCGAGATTCAAGAGTTGACTCAAAGGTCGATTGAAGATTGATTGAAGCAAACGTAAATGGATTGACGGAAACTTTTGATCAAAATGATTGACCGTCTAGGACCCCCTTTAGAAAATTCCTTCCCTCTCCCGGCACCCCTAATATATTTTACTTAAAACCTCTGCCTATTGAAATAAGAGACCCAACAACCGCAAAAAATAGTCAAATGAAGATTGAAAGTTATAGAAAGGTGAGTAAATATCAATCACATCATTACTTTTCTTGAATCCTCTGAAATAAGTTATTTCCATTGTATTTCATCACCTATTTTCATGGAATTTATATGCAGCGACTGTTGAATTAATTAGCCATCTTGCAGGGCAGTTGAAACTTGCAAGTTCATAGAACAGGCAAATCAAACTTTTAGAGTGATCTTAACAAACACATATTGTTTTTTTTATGGGTTTTTAGTTAAGAGTTTGTTTTTTCATTGTATAATTGGGGGACGTTAATTTACAAATTGACAAGGAAAAAAATTAATAGAACTAAATCAAGCAAAATTATACAAAATATGTTTTCTGGCTTAAATCTTAGAGTGGGGGGATCGACTTTACGCGGGGAGGATTTTCAAAGAGGGATGGGAACACACCAGACACCTTTGTATGTCTAATATTCGATTCACCGAGCAAAACTCCCAACCTTGGTACTAAGCCTAAAGCAATTTCAAAACCAAACTTTCAATTTAAAAAAAAAAGAGAGAATGAAAAAAAATTGAAAGAAAAAAATGTGTATCAAAACGTATTTGAGTAGTGTTTCAAAACACAGCGGTTGGTCACGTTGTGGGAGAAACACTTGGGTGGTTTTGTCGTGTTAAAGACCAAAGTTCATTCAGCCTGGTTCGGAGACTCGTCGTCTCTTTCTCCAGTGATTTACTAAGGTTGCTGCGTTGTCTTCCACTCCTTCGAATGCCGGGTGGGGTCCAACACCATACATCGTGTGGCAGGCATCCTTAGCTCATGCGGGTTAAATGCCCCTAGTATTTCCATCTTCTCATTCTGATCTCGTCGGTCACCAGTGGTTGTTCGGTATCTGCCCTTATCTGGGCATTCGTTACTCTGTCGCTCCAATGTATCGCAAGAATTTTACTCAGGCAATTGTTCTCGAAGCCGAGTAGTTTTTTCTCAGCATCTTTGAAAGGCTCCAAGACTCGCATCCATACAAAAACACAAAGAGTAAATTACTCCAAAACAATCACAATTTCAACTTCTGAGAGTAGTTTCTACATCTCCAAATATTCTTCGGCTGAGAAAATGCTCCACCTGCATACGCTATGGTTAGCACGACTTCTCTATCACAATTCCCATCTTGGCTCACTGTACTACCGAGGTATTTAAATTCCTGACCTCTTTTACATCAGTGCCTTCCTATCTAATACCAGCAGCAAAGGTCATCACAACTCCAATTGACATACTTTTCGTTTTATCAACATTAATCTTCAGGCCAATGATTAATGGGCAGCTTTCGCTGCTAGTCCATTCAGATTATGTTGAATATCCTCTTGGTAGTGAGCCGCAAGAGCGATATCGTCAGTGAAATCGCAGCCGTGTATTTGACGCTCGGGCTTAGTTGTATGCCTCCTCTAAATCGGCAAGCTCGAAGTCTATAAGTATAGGGAATAATATTGGAGATAGTAAACATCCATAACGTAGCCTACACCAGACTCGACAGGGAACCAATCTGACAGCCCATTCTCCGTCTGGACTGCGCAAACCTGCGCAGTACACAGGGCTTTGATCATATTCACAATTTTTGGAGGCATTCCATACGCTATAGTCCGGGGGTCACTAAAGCGTATCTCGTTTATTTTTGAGTTGATGTGGTCAGAAAGACAGAGTCAGTTTGACAATAGTCTCCGGCTATATCGACCACTCTGAATCTGTATATGGGTAGTGGCAAAGTTGGAGATCTCGGCTTGACCTTGTAAAAGCAAAAAAAACACCCTTTTTAGGCCTATAAAACATGTACAGACTGTTTTTTTTCTAAGGTTGTACCACCCCAATTTAGTGGCGCGACATCTCATTTTGGTCCTAACATGGTCTTTTCATAGAATATGTTAAATTTTACCGATATCTTGTATAGCCCAGGAGCTATAGGCTAATATTTATTAATTTTCCCCAAAAATCTCAAAATTCAAAGGTTCATTTTAAAATAAAAAAACGTATCTCGGACCTTTCTATAATTGTTGTTTTTCATTCTTTTCCAGAATTTAGTTTTTGTATTTAGCTTCACATTGCCGTAAAGTTCAAAGCTTAAACTGTTCGGTAAAGCCATCTAGAATTTTTTGAAAAAGTATAGGCCAAAAAATATATGCAAAAATACATTTTTTCCAAAATGATGACGTGACACATTTTTTATGCTAGAATTTAACACCGAATCCGAATATGAACTTTACTTTTCAACCAAAAAAAATTTTTTTTTTTAAATTAAAATTGCATTTACAATGCTGACTGATTTTCAGTTTATCTGCTGATAAGAATGGGACAGTGACAGTCTCCCTACAAATCCTATGCCAAGAACCTGCCCTGGTTATCTTCAAAGATTGCCCTCTTTTAAGCCAACCCTTCATTATAGTTGTGAAAGATTAAGCGAGGGTGAGTATTTGAAAACATTGTTTATGTCACGTGTGCAGTGGGCAACAGCCTGGAAGCACTATCAACAACAACCACAACAACCATTTTGTGAACTCTGTTGCTGATTAAACTTGAGGTTGGTAGTGTGATTGAGAAGCTGTACTGTTAGTGGTTAGAGCTAAGAATAGGAACTGAATGACGCATAATGCCTGCCTTATGGGACTATGTAATGTCATGGACAGGTAGGCTAAATAACTTTAAGATTGCTGGAAATGAGTAAACAGAAACTGAGTATTAGGATTCAAGATGAAAACTCAAGACCAGGTTGGAATTAAGAATGAGTTTTTATCTCAAACTGTTTGATGAACATGTTGTGACATTTCTATGTAGACTTGGCCTATACTGTAATTAGGCCAAGTTAGATCGGGGATTTTATAGGGTATGTTAGTCTTGATGTTACTGAGACCACCTTAAGCCAATCTACTATAAATCCAAGTCGCATGGACTACTACATATCTACATATACTACATATACTACAATCTATAACAAGTCGCGTGACAAAAACCTTACAACGAAGTTGTGGATGGAGTATATGAATCTTGTGCTGATTCTTCTCCAGTTCCTGATGGCAGAGCGTAGGGGAGACTGGGAAAGTCATATTATGGGTGTAACCATCATGTTGCCGTATTTGACAGTTGCAGGGCATTATAAGTACACTGCATGCCTAATCCAGTGTTTGAGTGACTTGAAAACCTTGCCACCTAGCTTGCATGATATCTTTGTCAAAGGACTATTCAACTTGAAAAATTGCAAGATGAGTTGTGTTTCTCCAGATCACGCACTGCAATCCACACTCAACCTTGAATAAAAAAAAGGGAGAGGAATAAAGGGAATTACACTGAACTCAATGGCAGTTGCTAAGTGGACTACCACCATACCATTCTGTGCTGAGGTTTCCTCTGCCCTTTATCGACTTGCTGGAATTGAGAGCATGAGTGAATTTGATGGTGAAGGAAGCTAAAATGAAACCATTGAGAAGTGCCGAGAAAACCTTGTCAGTAATGTGGTCTCTGTAGTCGGAGACCATATTGATCCCTTTACATGTGACGAGGAATCGTTGGTGAATATCATTCAAATCAAGTCGCTGATGAAGTAGTGGCAAAGAGCCTCCTGAGTGCACGTACTAGTGGTTTAAAAGCATTGGAAGCATACTTCGATGGAAAACCCAGCCCCTTTTCCAAGGTTAAAGTAAAGACTATGGATTGCGAAACAAAACAGGCCAAACGTTCAACGACCAATACCGGTAGCAGCGTTTATGCTGAATTGGAAGCTGTTAATAGGATTTTGGTTACTGTTGACACTAGTCAAGGATCTACGCTAGAGATGCTAAGTCAGATCGTGCCACACGAACATTTTGCCTTACGCCCCAGCAATATTTGAACCAGTAGCTAGTGAACGTACTAAACTTCGATCGGGTACGAAGTCAAGTTTTCTCGAGTTCATTCGCACCACTGCAAGTTTAGAAAGTTGACCTAGCGAAGTACCGATTAACGCGGTCACGGGAACTGGTGTGGTGGTAGATTTCATGCCGTTAATCCGGTCGCAAGTGCCAGACAAGACCGAAACCGTTTAGGTATTTTCAAACAAATCCTTGCAAGGCTCTTAAATCGACTCCCAAAATCTACAACCGAGCTGCATATTGTAACTGATCGGCATGACGGAGTGTTCGGCCTTGTAAACATTTCCGGTAATCTTGTTGTTCTAAAAGACAGTAGTGGATGTCATGAGCGGAGAGGAAATACAGTGACGAAAAGTTTTATCGTTACGAAGAGCATGGTGCTAGAAAACTGGGATATTTTGCTTATGCAGTCAGAGAGTAAGGCAAGACTTATCGAACGTATTTTTGAATTGTGGAGCTATGTCTGTCTTTCTGAATTAAGATTTACCATTTACCTCTCTGGTGGATTCGTTGAGAGAATGAAGGTCCTAAAACTGGTCCCATTCAAAATGACTTTAGATCCAAACCCGGACTACGAAGCTAACTTGTGCAGCACACATGAAGAAGCAGACACGCGTGTTGCTCTCCATGTTGCCGAATGCTACAGAAATGGATGTTCCCAAGTAATTGTTGAAGCGAATGACACAGACATTGTTGTCATTTTATTACAGAACTACCGCGAAATATTCCTCTGCAGGTGTGACCCAGGCTATGAACCCAAGCTCTACGTTCAGTTCCGTGACCAAGTCTTCCCGGTCCATAAAATTGCGAATAGTACATCGTGGGCTGTTGTAGAGTCAATATGGCTGCTACATTGCATTAGTGGATGTGATACGGTCAGTTTTTTCTTCTCGAAGGGCAAGAAAACATTTGCTAATTCTGCTGTTAAATCACAGCTCATTCAAGAAATTGCTGATCTTACACTGAAAGTGAGGAGTGAAATCAATAACATCATTATGTACGAGCCCGAAATCTTGCCTATCTGTACGAAATTGGCTGTATCGGTATATAGCAAAATACAGTCCGAATTTGATTCTCTCCATGACTTCCGAATTCATTTATTTCCCAGAAAAAAAAATTTGAACAGCTTACCTCCAGCAGATGGTTCTTTTGTATATCACGTCAAGAGAGCTATACTTCAGTGGTGCCTTATTCTTCAGGCTGTGATTCCTAAGCCCTATGTCTTCACCCCACTTGAGTTTGGCGGGACCCATCACGACATTTTAGGAGTCAGTCCAGTGACTTTCAGTGCTGACCCCCTGGCCTCAATCTCTCAACAAGGCTTCAACCTTTTGTTACTGTAAAACTGTGTGTGGTAAAAAGTCTCCTTGTTTGGGGATAAAGCCATGCGACAGTCTTTGCGCATGTATTGGGCGATGTGGTGCCGAAAGCAACGATTCGGACGAGGATTAGCGGGATTTTTTGGTATGTTTGAGGAAAACCGTTGGGATGTGCGGGAATTGTATTTTGACAGGCTATATCTGTAGCTTTACTAATGTAATTTCAACACAAGTATTTTTATATAGATGTACAGTACTTAAAATAATAAAAACTCTTTAATCATGTTACCGGTTTAAGCTTTCAGTTTCTGTCGAGCATGGTTCTTCCGTGTCCGTTTACTATCTTGCAAAGCTTCGTAGGTTCATTATAATCTGGATTTACAACTATATTTGCAAGAAAATCAGAGCTTATAGCAAATTAAATAGCATATAGCAACTAAAGTTGAAACACGATGACCAAGTCAACACTACCCTTGGACTCGGCGTCAAAATTTGGCATAAAAACATGTCCTGCAATACCATTTATCAACCAAAAAATTTTTAGGCCTACAAATAAGTAATTAGCATATAAAAAACGAAGTTAAGATTGGGCTGCAAAGTAAAGTTCATATTTGGCGTTAAATTCTAGCATAAAAGATGTGTCACTTCATCATTTTGGAAAAATGTATTTTGCACACATTTTTTGGTCTACAATTTTTCAAAAATTTCTAGACGGCTCCACCGAACAGTTTAAGCTTTGAACTTTATGGCAATGTGAAGCTAAATACGAAAGGTAAATTCTGGAAAAGAATGAACAAGAAAAAATTATTAGAAGATCCGAGATACGTGGTTTAGTTGAAAATGAACCTTTGAATTTTGAGATTTTCGGGGAAAACTAATAGATATTAGCCTATAGCCTGGGCTATACAATATATCGGAAAAAAATTTAACATATTCTATGAGAAGACCATATTAGGACCAAAATGAGATTTCGCACCACTAAATCGGAGAGGTACAACCTTAAAAAAAATAAACAGTCTGTACGCGTTTTATAGGCCTAAAAAGGGGGTTTTTGGCTTTCACATGGTCAAACCGTGATCTCCAGCTTTGCCACTACCCATATTCAGATTCGGCGTGGTCGATATAGTCGGAAACTATTGTCAAACTGACTGTGTCTTTCTGACCACCTAGTTCTCACATTATAGCGGTCTGGCCCCTGGACTACTAGGAGAATTTTCCACATTGCCTTTCGGTGCACAGAGTCAAATGTTTTCAAGAAGTCTATAAACACTAATATAATTTTGGAATTTATTTGGAATAAAAACATATTTTGAAATTAGGAATTCTGAGAAACTTGAAACTTTGGCAATCAAAAACAAACAGAATTTTTTTTTTTTTTTTTTGTTTTAATCCAAAAAGACGTTTTCTAAAGAAAAGTAGACTCCATTAAACTTAAAATCAAAATAAATATAAAATTACAATAACTCAAAGTCAAAACGACCAGAAATTACTATTAAAGAATAAATGAAATTCAAAACGAACAGAAACTGAATAAACAATCAGCGCAAAAAACATACAACAAGTACTAATACAAATGAATAAACTAATCTTAAAACGAATAAAGCTGAAATTGAATACGCAAGCCAAGGTTAAACCAAAAAAAAAAATTGCTAATGAAGTATAAATGAAACCCAAAACGAACAGAAATTAAATAAACAATCATAGCAGACAAACATACACTAGGTACTAATATAAATGAATAAATAAATATTAAAACCAGTGAAACTTCAATTGAATTCGCAAATTAGGCTTGAAATGAACAAACATCACTACAAACAAGAGTTTGGGTACTGCCTCCTTCTCTCACTGTAAAAGTCTAAAACCTACTGCATCATTGGAGCTTTACTAAAAACTATATGTGTCTTAACTATTAAACTATATAGTATATAGTAACTATATACTGAAAACTATATAGGGGAGGAGCCAGTGCTCCTTCACTGGCAACCGGAAGGCACCCGTCATCGTGGAAGACCAAAGAACACGCTCCTTAAAACGTACGAACGTGAGAGAAGAGCTCTCCAGACGAGTCTCATCCTAGAGCGAGAGGATATCTACGCAGCAGCAGTAGGGAGGCCATAACGACTCCCAAGCGAACACCGTGCTGCCATCTATAATTGAGTCTAACGCTGACAGGTTATAATTTATCCAAGGATTATTGATCCAATAACAGGTCAATGACACCTAGGGGAACTAGATTTCTGAGAAATAGATTTGCATAATCGAGGGGAATTATTGATCCACGAAAGGGGAATTAAGAAACAATATGGCTCCTTTTTTATCTTTAGGTCTGAGGGATAAATGGTCTTTAGTGACAGAGATAAATTAATATTCTATTTTTTAAATATGCCTTCTCAGGTCATTAGATTTAGCGATAACAGGATTGTGATAAATGCCTAAACAAAAAACTCAAAACCTTATTAAAAGTGTGAAGTACCTTGGTGATATTTAAATCGTTTGTAGCTAAAACAGTTTGTAAGTTAAAACGTGGAAAGGCACTTGGTCTCGATGGTATTTGTCCGGATAACCTAAGGCATGGCAGTGACCTCTTGTTTGAGCTTATCACTCTTCTGTTCCAAATGTTTGTAGATTGCGCTATGGTCCCCAGCTCATTTTCTGCTGGTATTATGTCAAATATTCTCCAAAAAGGGAAAAACCAAAATCAATGCACAGGATATAGACCAATAACCGTTTCAGGTTTTCTCAGTAAAGTCCTTGAGCTACTTCTCCTTCCAGAAATTTCGGGGAAGTGTAGGTTGGATTATCGTCAGTTCGGATTCCGCCAAAACCTGAATTGCGCGTTTGTACATAGGCTTTTAAGGAAAGCTATTGACAAAGCCCACAGAATGGGATCATCCCTCTTTATGTGCAGTGTAGACATCTCAGCTGCATTCAATTCAGTTGTGCAGTCTCAGGTGTTCCTGAAATTACTCGAGTATGGTGTGAATACTGATGTCGTGGCACTTTTATTTTTCTGGTATTCAGTCAGTTTTGTGAAAGTTAGACTGACAGAGGATGACCTGAGAAGACCGATTAGACGTGTTCGAGGTCTTCGAAAAGGATCTGTGTTAAGCCCCATCCTGTTTAATACCTTGACATCCGGAATAACAAAAAACGTTACTGGAGGATTCAGCATCGATCTATGCGACCTCAGCCTGCTCTCGTATGCTGACGACCTGCAAAAGTTAAGCTACAACCTAACTTCTCAACAAGAAAATATTGACCGCCTGATAACTGGTTTCAAAAATATCGGTCTAAAGGTCAACCCGCTAAAAATGAAGTTTGTGGAATTTTGTTCCTCGGCAGGCAAGTAGCAAAGCAGTGGCCCTACATATGTGATAGTTGAGCAAATGAAAAATTCCCCTGGAAATACAATGAAGTACGTGGTAATAACGTACGGTCATGATGTCAGAAGTTTTCGTTTACTAATAATGCTGAAAATTACCAAGAGTATTCGTTCAAGTTACGGGAAGCTTATCTCTCTCTCTGAAATTTAGCTTAAACAGGAAGATTCTTGCAAATCTTTACGCAGCGGTTGCTCTCCCTCACCTGCTTGTGTCTCCGCTATGGGACTGGTTCCCGCAATTGACACACTACAACTCCGTTCTGCATACTGCAAATACCTCAAGTTTTTGCTTAGATACCCGCTCTACGAGAAAAACCCATTCGTTCTAAGATCTCAAAATATGGTAGACCCATCTACAACTGATCTACAAATAAATCTGATCTACAACTGCGAATGAAGAAGTTACAACTTAATTTTGTTCTTTGATATAGAGTGTTCTTGTTTGTTTTTTTTCCTTTTCTTCTTTTGTATTACTCCGCTTTTTATCTTTTTTTTTGTATGAGTGGGCAAAACTAAAACTATTATTATTATTATTATAATTAAAATTTCTAATACCCTTTTAAAGAGACCAAAAAACTTGGAGGGCAACTAGGCCCTTCCCATGCTCATTTTTTCCCAAAGTCACCGGATCAAAATTTTGAAAAGGCTATTTTTTTCAGCATAGTCGAAAAATTTAATAGCTATGTCTATGAGAACGACTCGATCCCCCCACAATCCCCGGGGGAAACGCTGCAAGTTATGAACTTTGCCCCTTATTTACGTATAGTATTGGTTATTGATAAGTATACAGACGTTTTCAGAGTTTTTAGTTCTGGTGGCGGTGGGGGGGGGGGGGGGGGGGGTTACGTGGGATGATCCTTTCATGGAGGAATTTTTCATGGGGGAAGAGAATTTCCAGATTTCCCAGTATTATTTAAAAAACAATCAGAAATTAAATTATAAAAAAAATCAACTGAAAGTGAGGAGCAACGCTAAAACTTAAAACAAAAAGAAATTATTACGTATATGAAGCTGTGGTCCACTCCTCAATACCTCGCTCTTTACGCTAAAGTATTTTTAGTAGTTTCAAAAGAGCTGTTTATTCTAATTAAACGGCCTTTGTGATTCAGGAGTCATTCTTAAAGAATTGGAACAAAATTCGAACTTAAGCGTAAAGAGCGAGGTATTGACGAGGGGCGAACCCCCTCATAGACGTAATAAAATGATACGAATATAGAATTTCGTTACGCAAGTGACGTATATTTATTACAAATAAAACGTCCGTAAATAAAATTAAAAGTTTTACAGGCCTTTTTACGTAATCAAAAAAAATTGGAGGGCAACTAGGCCCCCTCTTCCATCCCTTTTTTCTCAAAATCATCCGATCAAAATTTTGAGAAAGCCATTTAGGCAAAAAAAAAGTAAAATTATTATGCAATGTTTTTATTATTACATATACGGTGAGCCAAAATCGAAACCTGCATCAATTCAAAATATTCAGAAATTAAATAAAAAATCTTTTTATTTAAACTGAAAGTAAGGAGTGACATTAAAAATTAAAACGAACAGAAATTATTCCGTATATGAAAGAGACTGTCCCCTCCTTAACGCCCCGCTATTTACGGTAAAGTTTTTATTGTTTTAGACAGTATAGTTGTGAGAAAAGACTCAAACTTTAGCATAAAGAGCGCTGCATTAAGGAGGGGACGGCCTCTTTCATATATGGAATAATTTCTCTTTGTTTTAAGTTTTAATGTCGCACCTTACTCTCAGTTGAAAAAACTTGTTGTTTTTTTTATTTAATTTGGCTCATAGAAGCAAGAAACTTCTACAGTACGCTCTGATGTGCTGAATCCAACTGTGTGATTTTCATGAAGATTATTTTACTTTAACTTTTCTTGTAATTGATTACCCAACAAAAGGGAATTGTCTTTAATGATATTAAATTAAAAAAACAGGTTTTTTTCAACTGAAAGTAAGGAGCAACACTAAAATTTAAAACGAACAGAATTTATTCCATATTCGAAAGGGCTGTCGCCTCATCAAGCTCTTTAGGCTAATGTTTTTTATTAGTTTAAAAATTAGAGTTGTGACAAAGAGGCAATCTTTAGCTTAAAGAGCGGGGCGTTGATGAGGGGACAGCCTCCTTTCATATATGGAATAATTTCTGTTTGTTTTAATGTTGTTTCACATTAAAGTTTTAATATTGCTCCTTACTTTCATTTGAAAAAAACTTGTTGTTTTTTTTATTTAATTTTGCACATAGAAGCAAGAAACTTCTACAGTACGCTCTGATGTGCTGAATCCAACGGTGTGATTTTCATGAAGATTATTTTACTTTAAGGGGTGCCCCCCCCCCTTTCAAAAATCAGGCAAATTTTATCAGGCCCGTAGCCTTTTCTGAGTAACACTAAGCTTAATGAATCTTATGTATTTGGAATCAGCACAAGGAGGTAGCTCCAGAATTTTTATTGGGGGAGGGGGAAGAGGGTCTATAACTGTATAGTCAAGTGACATGGACTATATAATAGTTTTTTTTCCAATTACCCCCCCTCCCCAAAAAAAAAAAAAAAACATCAACCCTGACATCAAGTTCAACTTCTTTTATTCAATAAATATAAAAAACACTACAATCCAAGAAAAAAATTCCAAAGGACCCAGAGACCCGTTAACTGGAAAAAAAAATAAAACTACATATTGATCATTTACAGGTTACTGAAGTAGGCCTAGAAAAAAATAAATAAGAATGACTACTCATATGAATGCTCACACGATGACAACCGATCTCCACATCGCCAAACACCAACAACAAATCATACTTTATCATCGACATAAAGAACCAACGCTAAAACAAACAAAATAAAAAAATGAAACTACAAAAATTTAGAAAATAATTCAATCATCCATTTTTTTCCAACACAATTTTTTTTGTGCTTTTAAAAAAACCGAGGGTATGGGAATTCCGAACCCTAACAGGAATAGAGTTCCAGGCATGCCCCACAGCAACGACAAGACCAAAGTCTGAACGCACTGAGGGGTGGAAGGAACCAGTATATCCTCCTGATTTCGAACTGAATATGGGTTGACTTCACTCACTCGTTGAAACATGCCAGAAAAACATTTTGGGAGATCTCCGTAGAAATAAAGGAATGTCATTGAACACAGCGAAAGCATATAGATATCCTTCAGCTGTAAGATCTGGACAGGAGTAGAAGTGGTGGACTGGAGGACTTTTGCTGCTTTCAACTGGAGATTACGAATGGGGGAAAGTAGAAATGGAAAAATGGACATCCAAGCAGATGAGCAATGGTATAGATAAGGATAAAAAAGAGAGAAGTATAAAAGAAAGAGAATAGAAAAGGGAAAAAATTTGTTTGAGTTTCCTTATGATCCCCAGTCCTCTTGAAACCTTGACTCTTATCATCTGAATATGCTGCTTGAATGTTAGATTTCCATCCAGAAAAAGTCCAAGGAATCACACAAATCGGTCAGGTGGCCGGCATATAGGACCTCTTGAAGAAAAAAGGGCCATTAGTATAGGACAGCTCTTACCTATACGAGAAAAATAAGTAGGTGTGACTTTTTTACATTCATAGCTAAACAATTACTATCAAACCAATGATAAAGTTTCTCAGCCAACGTTTGTAACTTTAGTGCAAGGGATTGTTCATCTGTAGCTGATGTACCTAACATACTGTCATCAGCGAATGTGATTAATTCTTCATGGTTATTGGATGCAGCTATTGGTGCGATTCGGTAATCATATTTATGACATAATCCATAGCAGAGATTTGGTTTCGTGGCAGTAAAAAGCCGATAGAGGTCATTGATGCAAATGAAGAACAGTGAAGGCCCAAGAATTGAGTCCCGCGGCACTCCATAAGTAACTGTAACTTGGTCATCTGAAGCTTCAGTGGCGGTAGAACGTTTAGTTAGGTATGAAGAAAACCATGACAGTTTCTCCCCAAGAATTCCATGATCAGACAGCTTATCGATAAGGATCTCGTGGGTCAGGCTGTCAAAAGCTTTCCTCAAATCAAGGAAAATGGCTGCAGGAAAATGGCCGGATGAAATGAAGAAACATATTGCACGCATGTTCCGTTGAATGTTTTGCACGAAATCGAAATTGATGGTTATGGAAAAACTGTTTGGCGTCGAGATAACTCATTAGTCGGTTCAGCATTGGTTTCAAATATTTTAGAAAAGATAGATACGAGAGATTGGCCTGTCATTCCCCCGAATCCTCACGGTCACTTCCTTTAAAAGAGATATCACCCGTGTCAACTTGAGTTGCTGAGGGAAAACTCTTAATTGGAATAACTTATTAACCAAATGACACAGTGGCTTTGCAATTGATGGAAGAATAAACTTAATGACTTTAGCTGGAACTTGGTTGAAACCGGCAGAAGAATTTTTGAGCAAATCGGCTTATAATCAGCTTAATAAGCCGATTCTGCCAATATATTTGTTTATGTCGAAATTCCATTTTTTGAGTTTCAGTTACTATTGAGCCGTGTCGCTCCTTACTTGCAGTTCGTTACCATGAGCGGTTTGATATTAGCTGGTCATCTGAGTAAGCTAATAAATAGTAAATTGGTATTTCCTATCCATAATATATTTTATAACTTTTGTTACAATTTCCTAAATACATTCTAATACCACACTGGCTATACATGACATATGAAACTAAGAGAGAAAAGAAAATAATAAATGAAAAAAAGTGAAAACGAGGATTTTGTCAGCCACTGGCAAAACATGAAGCCGAAAAACAAGCAAATATTTCGACAAGGACATCCGCCAAGTCGTCCTCAGTGGTAAGAAAGAGGGAAAAAAACAACGAAAATCTAACCTTTCGAAGTTTACCCTACAACGACAGAGAAGACCTTAAATAAAAACCAGGTAAGAATTAATGAAAAAGAATTTACCAAGATGATTGAGCAAGAATCCTTTGCCTTGCAATAGTTTTGGCTGGTCTACAGTTTCAGTTTTCATTAGATATGCAAATAGGTGTTCTTAAGTTAGACTGGGCGAAAATATTGATTGAGTCTTTTAAAATTAAATTGTTATAAACTGGGCTTGGTGAAATATCTCCAGTGTCTCTATTTATAGCCAAATTTCTGTTAATGTATTTTTTTTTATCTCAATTACATCTTTAAAGCTTGCGGTAGGGCATTTACAGTAAATATTAAAGTTGCCTCCTCAAAAAGAACCAGATGTGTATGACTTTCAAATATATGCAGGGCCAGGGCCAAATCAAAGTTGTCATTTTTATTTTAAAATGTAGACACAGAATCTCGTAAACACCGGGATTATCTTTTCCTGGCAGTTTTATCTTTTCCTCAGTTGAAAAAATTTTCAACTTTTTGTTCAGTTTTGAAAGAAACAGAGAGATTATGTTTATTTAAAATTTTTCCAAGTTTATCCCTAACTTTTGAGATGTATGGTAAAGTGGTGAGTTTTTTTTTCTCAATTTCCGGAATAACTGAATCAAGGGAGACGGGCTCTCTATTTTCTTGTTTTATAATTTTTAATCGTCTATCTATGATATTTTCAATAAGGTTTATTGGATAACCATTAGAATAGAATATCTTTGTTATAGTTTAATTCAGAATTTACATAATTACGTGAACAGATTTTTAAAACTCTGTCGACTAAAGAGATTATTACCCCTCTTTTCGCAGAAGGGGGATGATTTGAAGCGAAACGTAGATACCGATCATTATGGATCGGCTTTCTGTATATAGAAAGCCAACCCATAATGAAAGCCGTCTTCATGTTTAGCCACTGACTGACAAAATCTTCGTCTTCTCACCTTTTTTTATTTTATTTTTCATTTATTATTTTCTTTCCTCTCTTAGTTTCATATGTTATAATTTCCAATATGAAGTTAAAGCTTATCTTTAAAATTCTATTCAGTATCATTATTTAAGTCATAATTGGAAGACTAGAATGTTTTTAAGAAAACATTAAGCAATGTTTTCCTTCGGGATTAGCAATTTTTGTTTGTAGATTGGTTTTCTTGCTTGGGCAGTGTTATAATAAATGAAATTATAACAAACAAATAAATTTTAGCTTCTAGTAGGTAATAAGCTTTGAGAACCAGTAACAGTAGAAGAGCCTTTATTGTAAATTGATACAATTGACTAATTTAATTCAGGTTCTAATATTTCTTCTCCTCTTTTAATTTAAAATACTTTTTTTTATTATAGGTTCAATGCATTTCCGTATGCAGATTTGAGTGACGAACAGTTAATCTTTGCAATTTTTAAGTTCGGCCTGTGGATAGTAATTTGTGCCTTTCTTCCTTCACTGGCTTCCGCTTTATATGTATACAAAGCTTTCAAAGGAATCAAAACTGAGAGGAAAAGAATTGCAAATGAAAAACTTAAATTAAAAGTCTTTAGATGGTATCTCTATAATGACTTACTCAGGAGGAAAACAGAAATACGTATCAGCACGGTAAGCAGTAATCTTTAAGTAAATAGAAAAAACGTAATAAAGAGAGATGCAGTTGACAGTGGCACCAATTCACGAAAATGTACCTTGTTATTTCAATTTCTTGAATGAAAATACCAGAAAAAAGGCATTTTTCATTGAAAAATTTATTTTTAATTTATTTTATTCAATAAAGAAGAAAGCCAATGGCTGGTCTCAATAAATCCCGATTATTATTCCGATAGAAGTTTTTTTTAATCTAGTGTGGCAAATGAGCTTCCCCCCCCCCCAATTGAGATCCCTGGCAGTTGAGCTGAAACAAATATGTATAACTGAAAGCCTATTACCATTATCTATACCGTAAATGAAACAATGCAATCTGTTTAAACTGAAAGGACAAAGTATTTGTAAACATGTTGTTTTTATTTTTTTTTTTTAGCTTGGGATTCGAATCCTTTACTTTTGCTTCGAACATCCAGAGTCTCAAGTAGAAAAAAAAATAAAAATAAAATAAATACAAATTTGCATCTACAGTCAGAGAAGGAGAAACCACCCTCTCTTATATGGAAAAAAATTCAGCTTTCTAAATTTTAACCCTATTCTTCACTGATAAGAGAGAAAACTTTGTTTTTACGTATATTTTTGACACACTTCACATTGAAAGGCACAGCCAAAACAATATTCGTCAGAATATATTAGAAGAGAATTGGGTGATGTGTAAAGCATAGTGACAAGACATGTACCCAACGCCAGGCCTGTGCCAGGTCTTGTTTCCCACTACATTGAAAAGTGAATATGTTTATGTTATATCTGTCAAACTAGGATGGGGGTAGACAGGATAGAAACACACTCCCCGTCCCCCGATCCAAAGCATGACTATCTTTATTTTAATATAACACCTAATACATTTGTTGTTAGGAGATTATTAAGAAAATTCATATCATTTGTTACTTAAATTTCTTAAGTATAAGTTCGAATATGACAAATGAAACTAAGAGAGGAAAGAAAATAACAAAACGAAAAATAAAATAAAAAAGGTGAAAAAAACGAGGATTTTGTCAGCCAATAGCGAAACATGAAGAAGAATGTATTTAAGTTCGAATATTAAAAGAAGATTAGAAAAAAATTAGGAGGGGGGCATATTCAGAGCACAGTAGCACACGAGCCTCTTAAAAGCTAAATTACGAAGTTCAAAGTTTTCCACTTTTGAGTAGTTATTGCGTCCAAGTACTTATTCTTCACTTTGTGGAAGAATAACAGAGCCCACACACAAACATAGCAAAGATCCCATGCTTCTTTCTTGCTTCTACAAAAAGGGTGTCAATAATAGAATGAAGGATTGTACAAAGCTGATAGAGGCTTCCGTTCCATCGAAAATTAAAAGCTTTTGACCCTTCTTAAGGAGCAAAACCGATAGTAGCCTAGGGCAGCCAGCCACCTTTTCAACATCATTTATGCCCCTCGGGCACTCCTGTAGCCCCATTGGGCATCATATCTAAATTTCAAGACAGCTATTTTATACAAAAGAGTCAAAAAGTCCAAAACAAGGGTGAGATGATCCGTGCAATTCCAGGGGCAAGGTCCCTGAATTACGCAAAAAAACTCGATTAACAGAGGCATCATAGATGCACTTTAGTAGAAATGTAAACAGTCACGTAAAATTTTCAAATTCACACCCGCAGACATATTGCACCTTTTTCAACTCAGGGCCATTCAGGGATTATTTAGACGAGAGTCCTAACTCCGGAAGAAATATTAGGATTGCAGCAAAACAGTCCAAAATCAGAAGACATCATGAATAAATTTTTCAAATAATGTCTAATTTTCACTAAAGTTGGTATCTGAGGCGAGAATCCTCAGATTCTGCAGTACTTGTGTGTATACCAAAACTGGTATAAGCACAATAACCAAAACTGGGGTCCTTAGATCCTCTGACTCCCCCACTCCACTCATAGGCACTTATACACATGTTACATATCTTTCGGTTTGTGATCTGTCAGGGCTTATTAAAGGAATGTTACTAAAGGACTCACTACAAACCATTACAAATTAATGAAATCAAAGCATAAAAAAAAAGAAAATAATTACACATTTTAAAATGGGGTTAAACTTTTAACAAACCTGATTTTAAAGAATTTCGCAGATTGATTTAAAATGAGGCAAATATTAAGCAATAAATTCTAACATCAACAAAATATATATAAAGTTGATAAATAGGGTCTGATATTCACCAAAGATTACAATATTTAATTAAAATCAAACCACATTTGTGCAATACCCTTTAAAAACAGTGCGTCTAACTTATGACCATTCAGTGGCTAATACCACCTAGTGCGTCCAATTCAGAATATTCCGAGGCTAATAGCACAATGCAGATGTCTAAAATCAAAACACACTAGTCTAATTAAATAGGCCTATTTCCCAAATAGTATCGGATTTTCACTAAAGTTGCTATCTATAGATTTTTGAGGTTGTTGATTATAAATCTTAGGCTAATATTGCAGTGTATAAGTCAAAATCAAATAAATTAAGTTTATTTAAGACAATACAATGTATGAGTTTCACTGAAGATGACATTTAACAATTTCGGAGGTTGTTAATTATAAATTTGAGCCTAATAGAAGGAAAAATATAAGTAGGAAATATAAGTAGGAAAAATTAGGTTGCCTCTCTGGTATATAACAAAATGCAATAAAGTAACTGCAGGGATACATATATATGGGGAGATGTGAGCTAGCTTTTGAACACTCTCATAAATCTAGTGAATGAACCGGAATTTATTATTTTGTTTTGTAAAAATATCTTAATTTTAATTTTAATACTTCAGTGTTTCTGCTGATGACGACCGCTCGAAATATCCAGACTTTTGTATTTGTTTTCACTGTCTAATACGTATATGGACTTATGCCCATTTGAACGAATATATGTTTGCCATAGAAAGGCAGTATGGTATTGGAAAAAAATACCTAATTTAATTACAATGTAACAATTTAGAATAGTACAATTTAGACTTCAAAAACATAAAGACAGCAAGCATACATTTCAAAAAGTGTCCTTTAAGTGTACTGAAAGGGTGTTCGTCACCTGAAACTTCACCCTACCACAATCTTTACTTGTGAAGAAACGGGGATGACTTGGGAAGCTCAACACTGCACGCGGTTGACCAAATTATTTTCCGGTCAACGTTTCAGTTACACAAAATTGATAGCCTTTAAGTTTAAATCTAAAGAATATATTTTAGTTTGTTTTTTTCCCCAGCAATTGCCCCCCAGAATATTTACTATCCCCAGAACGGCAAGTTTAGCATTCGTTCAGGCCTGTGAAAGTACCTGAAGTTTCTGTTGGGCCTTCGATTGTATCTACGAAACATATTTGCTTTCAATAAATACCACTTCAATGATCCTGTTTTGTTTGTCACTAAATTAGAAAAAGGGTTGACAGAAAAGCACCCCATCATGTCATTGACATCCTGGTGACATTCCTCCTTTACATCTAAACAATAGTGACTACGTCTCATCGTAGCAAGTTTTTTTGTTTTATCTTTAGAAGTTATTTGACTTTAATCTTTCCCCAAATATCACACTTTTCTTGTGCTGTTGTAAGCAGGCTTCCAATGTGTTAACTAATTAACTAATAGTGTGCAGCCAAAATGTTTCATTAAGTTACAAATTATTTCTGCCATAGTTTGAACAAGGATTTCCGAGCTTTTAGCTGACAAGGTTTAATATTGTGATATGGAATATCACATAGTGACTTTGAATTTATGTAGGGGAAACAGTTATTCTTCAATATTCGCAAAAGAGCGTACGACATGGTTTTTCCTCTTATGACTGTCGTGTAACAATTTTTTGATAATTAATTAGAAGTGCTCGCTTTTTTTCATCTCATTCATCAGCTTCACAAGTCTTTAAGGCCTTTACCACCTATATTTTGACATCGATGTGCATCGAGACTACCCTTATCCATACTCGATGTACGCGAATTTAGTTTTAAATAGTTTTGTTGGGTATTTTTCCCCGATTCGTGGTGCCAGATACATTTAAATATCTTATTTACCGTTGGGAAACCATCAGCATATCTGGCATAATTCACATTGATACTAGGCTATATTTTTCGGCTTTTTTGGTCAAAGGGTAGCTCTTGGGTTGTCAATCTTATTGTAAGTTGATACCACTGATCATTCTTTTTATTTTTTATTTTTTTAGCTTTATTCCGTGCATTATTCTCTTACCTAGAAAACTGTTAATGATAAATTATAATATTTAATATTTTACGTATCTCTAATATTGTTTATTGTTTTATAGAAGTCCAAAATCAAAACACAGTAAGCAATAGTATTCGAAGTTCACTAAAGTTAGTTTTCAAAGCCACTATGGCTCAAATACCAGCATGAGTCTCTTACAACAACAGACAACATGTAGTATATATGTTCCACAAACGGTTTCCAATAATTACAACAGTTTGAGTCGAAGCATTTGCGATCTCGTAGATTAAAAATCAGAGCCTAATTATGTAACATCAAAATCCAAATAAATACATAAATATTTCCACAAATAAAGTTTTGCTTTTCATCCAAGTGAAAATCACCTGACTACTACTACCGCTTTTGCTCATCCCACGACTTCTTTTACTACAACTAACTCAACAGATCCTACAATAAATCAGGATAGACTAAAATAGTTTAGCAATTATGATGATTGAAAGTGAATACAAAAGGAAAATGGAATTTAAAATCGTTTAAGACGCATTTGCAGAACAAAAATGTAGAAATATGTAAATTCATATGCCCATATTTGGTGATATAAATTTCAAAAGGCATTTTCAACAGGTTCATAATATCAAGGGCAAGGGGACAAAAACGCAAGGGGAAACGCAAGGGGAAAATTGGAAGTAAAAAATGAAACTGAAGAGCATAGAAATATACAGTTAAAAGATAAGTGGCAAAAAGAATCACAACAACTCAAAACCAAAATGAAGAACAAAAAAACATAGGTTACAAGATATGCAACAATCAGGATCAGAACGAATCAAAATAAAATGAAGAACAGAGAAATGGGTGGTTAGAAGATATACGACCGAGAGAACAAAGAAATATGCTGCTAGAAGATAATTAGCAGCGATAATTACAAACAATAGTAGGAATCATAACTCGTCAAAGATGAGAGTGAAGAACAAAGAATTGTATGGTTAGCAGACAAGCTAAAGTAAGTATTAGAAAGTGTCAAAAATGACAGTGAAGAACGAAGACCTGTGTTGTTAAAGGACAGCAAGAATCAGAACGATTCAAAAATAAAAAGGCTGATGAAACGAAAATGAAGTAGCCTCCTGTGGGGGTTACAATGAAATGCAATACACACTCAATTTTAATCTGAATTTTACTTAAAAATTTAATATGTAGAGGGGGCCCCACAAAACTAATTCCAATCGGGCCCCGCAGCTACTCAATCGGCCCTGCCTACAATCAACAATGAAGACAAACTTAAAAGAACAGAGATAACCACAAATACGTTTAGTGCCTTCACTCCTAGTGACGTTAATTGGGGGAAGGAGCATCGTCCCCACCCCTCCAGCTCCTCTCCCCCTAGGTTTCAAAAATACCTTTGTGGTGGGTATTTTCTTTCAAAAATATTTTTGTTGTTTTCATTGAAAAAAAAACCAAAAAATTGCTTGCCCCCCCCCCTGCCCCGGATTTTGTAAATATATTTTTTCACTCCCTCTCCCTTCCCTAAAATTTTTTATGAATTGATGCGAATGATCACCCCATTCAAAATGGTAACGTCATTTGTAATGTACTGAATTGGAAATATGCCTTGAAGATTTTTGTAGTTTCATTACTAGAATATTAAAAACAAAAGATGCTGCAAAAATTCGCTAGCATCTTTTTCAATATTAGTATATTGGTGAAAATCAACTTATCTTTATTAGTCTAATATGCAGTACATTTCCGTCAGTGTCTTCTTGCAATGGTAATGCTACACTTATTTGTGGTAAAACATGTTAGTTTTAATGTTGGCTTTATTATTAAACGTAATTTGTCTTCATTATTAAATTTCCTTTCTTAATTTGTAGTAACTTTTTATTCTGTTAAAGTTAAACATTTTATGGAAAGCTAATTTCTTCCGACTGTAAGCTTTAAATTTGTGCTTCACTTTTCTAGGGAAAATGTACGTATCTTTTATTTGATTAATAAAAAAAACTTTTTTCACAAATAAGTTTTTTCAAAAAAAAAGTAAAGAACTCCATTAAACCAAAAATAGAATCAAATAATCTACCAATCATACAACTATCACAAATCAGCATCAATAAATAAATGAAACCCAAAACAATATTCAATCTTAATATTCTACATGTCATTATTTCAATAAAAAATATTTTATTCATTACTTTGTTATATTTCCATTTTTTTAGGATACGCTAGCATGTCAAACGCTTAGAATGATTATTAAAGAGTCTGAGATTTTTTATTTTCTTTGGAAAAAATTAGAATTGGACTATAACTTTTTTCTTTTCATTGAGAAAATTCAGAGGAGAACTTGAACTTTTCTTCACTTCGTTTTGAAAACTCAGAATTAAAGTGGAACCTTTTCTCTTCTTTGGGAAAACATTCAGAAGAGAACATGAACTTTTCTTCAATTCTTTGAGAAAACTTAGAACTAAAGTGGAACTTTTTATATCTTCATGGATAATATTCAGAATTCAACTGTAGCTTCTTTTCTATCTTCTACGGATAAATTTAGAACAGAACTTTTAAATTTTTTTTCGTGACTCAAAAATTCAGAACTGAAGTAGAACTTTTTTCTCTTCTTTGGAAAATTCAGAATTGAGCTAACCCAAGAATTTCCATTATGCAAATGACAGATATGTGAAAGTATGATTTCCAGAGAAGTTAGTACTCAAAGAGAATGCCAACATAAAAAAAATAGTTGATGAAGAGGGGCAACTTCTAGCTAATGGTTCTGGTAACATGTTTCCCGTTGATAGATCGTATCGTCATCTTTCCGATGTTAGCATTCGAATGAAAGCAAAGGGAAATAGAAGACATGCATACTGCTGCACTAATATCATAAATCATATCTTGTCTACGTGCCAGAACTGTTACCTCTGTAAAAATAATGTGGTAATAGACAATGAAATCGCTGGCAAAATAAAAAGGGCAATGGTAGAAAATATCACTAAGGAATAGGAAGATAAATTAATGGAGAATAAAGCACAAGTGAACATTATTACTACCAATTCAATGAATCAAATAATACCAAAGATGAAACGTGTATTGAACCTGCAGATGACACCCCAGTAAAAATTGCATATTGCTCAAAATGGATTAATGATTATTCTACAGGTTATGAACTAAGAGAAGAGGGTAACTCTAGTATCAAGAGAGAGCATGATGAATTATTTGTTGGAACAGATTCAAAATGTCCGAAGTTGTTCAATGATATTAATAATGTATACTAACATATTTTTATGTTAATATTCGACATGTCATTATTCCAATAGAAAATATTTTATGCATCACTGTTATATTTCCATTATTTTTAGGATACGCTAGCATATCAAACGCTTAGAATTTTTATTAAAAAGTCTGAGATTTTTTATATTCTTTGGAAAAAAAATTAGAATTGGACTATAACTTTTTTATTTTCTTTGAGGAAATTCAGAAGAGAACTTGAAATTTTCTTCACTTCGTTTTGAAAACTCAGAATTAAAGTGGAACCTTTTCTCTTCTTTGGGAAAACATTCAGAAGAGAACATGAACTTTTCTTCACTTCTTTGAGAAAATACAGAAATAAAACAGAACTTTTTCTCTTCTTGGGGAAAAATTCAGAATCGAAGTATAACTTTTTTCTAGCTTCTATGGAAAAATTTAGAATTGAACTGTGACTTTTTTTATTTGAGAAAATTCAGAAGAAAAATTGAGCTTTTCTTCACTTCTTCGAGAAAACTAAGAATTAAAAGTGAAACTATTTATCTTCAGAATAGAACTTGAACTTTTCTTCACTTCTCTGAGAAAACTCGGAATTAAAGTGGAACTTTTTATATCTTCATGGAAAATATTCAGAATTCAACTGTAACTTATTTTCTATCTTCTACGGAGAAATTCAGAACAGAACTTTAAAACTTTTTTTCATGTCTCTTAAAATTCAGAACTGAAGTAGAACTTTTTTCGCTTCTTTGGAAAATTCAAAATTGAGCTAATTTTTTTTCTCTTCTTTAAGAAAATTCAGAGGAAAACTTGAACATTTTTACACTTCTTTGAGAAAACTCAGAATTAAAGTGGAAACTCTTTATCTTCATAGTGAATATTCACAATGAGAGTATAACTTTTTTTCTATTTTTTATGAGAAATTTAGAACAGAAATTCATATTTTTTCACCTCATTGAGAAAAAATCAGAACTGAAGTAGAACCTTTTTATTTTCTCTGAAAAAATTAGAATTGATCTGTAACTTATTTTTTCTTTGAGAAAATTCAGAAGAGAACTTGAACTTTTCTTCACTTTATTGAGAAAACTCAGAACTAAAGTGGAACTTTTTATCTTCAGAAGAGAACTTGAACATTTTTGCACTTCTTTGAGAAAACTCAGAATTAATGTGGAACTCTTTATCTTCATGGCGAATATTCATAATTAAAGTATAACATTTTTCTATCTTCTATGAAAAATTTGGAACAAAACTTTAAATTTTTTCATCTCTTTCAGAAAAATCAGAACTGAAGTGGAACCTTTTTATTTTCTTTGGAAAAAATTATAATTGATCTGTAACTTATTTATTTTCATTGAGAAAATTCAGAAGAGAACTTGAACTTTTCTTCACTTCGTTGAGAAAATTTAGAATTAAAGTGGAACTTTTTATCTTCATTGAGAATATTCACAATCAAAGCATGACTTTTTCTATCTTCTACGGAAAAATTTAGAATAGAACTTTAAATTTTTTTATGTCTTTCAGAAAATTAAGAACTGTAATGGAACCTTTTTTTTCTCTGGAAAAAATTAGAATTGATCTGTAACTTATTTTTTCTTTGAGAAAATTCGGAAGAGAACTTGAACTTTTTCTTCCCTTCATTGAGAAAACTCAGAATTAAAGTGGAACTTTTTATCTTCAGAAGAGAACTTGAACATTTTTGCACTTCTTTGAGAAAACTCAGAATTAAAGTGGAACTCTTTATCTTCATAGCAAATATTCACAATCAAAGTATAACTTTTTTCTGTCTTCTACTGAAAATTTAGAATAGAACTTTATGGATGTTCTTATTTCTGAAAACTAAAACCCACCTTTACAAAAAAAATCCAATGTTATTAATAAAATCAGATGTATCTTAAACTGGGATGTTCATATTTCTGAAAACTAAACCCCAGCTTTATTAAAAATAATATGCAAAAATGTACCCAATTATTAAAATCCGATGTATTTTAAACATGATTGTTCTTATTTCTGAAAATTAAAACCCAACTTTATTAAAAAATCAAATATTATTAATAAAGCCAGACATACACCTACGAAAGGTTAGGAAATCGAGCTCAAATGAAAAGTTCAAAATAACAAACTAGACATCCCAAATCATGATTTTCATGCAATACACACCTACGAAAGGTTAAGAAACCTAGCTAAGAAAAGTCTAAAATAGTAAACCGAACATCCCAAATCATAGATTTCAGACAACAGACACCTACTACAAGCTAAGAAACCTATGTCAGAAAAGTGTGAAATAGTAAACCCAGCACCCTAAATCATAGGCTTCAGACAACACACATCTACAAACGTTGAGAAATTTAGCTTAAATGTGAATTTTTTATGCTTTAACTATGTTTTATGTCATTCTATAACCTGTAAAAAAAAGTTGAAAAAATATTCCATGTTAAAACAAATAAAAAGTTAAAAAAAAATTCAATAAAAAGTATAAAAAAATGGGGGGAGGGGGAGGGGGCCCAAAAAGTGGGGGGGGGGGTAGGGGGCTGTTTGGAGGTTGGGGATAGGGGACCTTTGCAGGTTGAGGTCCTTGGTGGTTAGGGTCATTGATGATTGCAGTCCTTGATGCTTCAAACATATAATCATCCTACTACTTGATTTCTAAGGATTTCTATGGATTGTTAAAATTGTTTTCTTGGCATCTACATCTCTATTAGTATCAACTTTTTAGTATACTATAATGTTAGAGCATATTTTATATTGACAACACTGTTCAACCAATACTTGTGTATTACACAGAACACATCGGAGAAGTTATCACAAGGTCATCTTGTCATCGTTAATTGTGTCCGTAGATTGATGCCTAGGATGCTATTCCGAATTTATAATAAATTGCCTATGAGTTAGCAACCCCTTCGTGCTTACCTTAACTGGTAGGCAGTTTAACCCTTTTTTACCACCTTCATACAATCCAATTCAAAATGTTATCTACCTCTGTTTCGCCCCTATTATTCAATCACCAATTAAGATCATTCATTGCAGAGTTATGCCAGTATAATATGTTTTTCGCAAATAGAGTTATTTTTACGCAAATGGTACAATTTTTTTATATCTAACACCATATGCTATCAATTCTGGACAAGATGCGAGGTACCTTCAGGCTAAAGATTATTAGTGGTTGACAACTTCTGACTCAGAAACATGCTCGGCTTGGCTGTATCTTTAGTAAAAACATTATTTATACGAAAAAACATGATTATCTTACCCTGCGACTGAAACCAGTATTTTTAACAGAAAAGTGTATTAAACCTTTGAATATGTTATACCAATGTCTCTTGTATGCGTCAAATCTATTACATATCTGAGCACATTCCTTGTACAGTTGATAGTAATTAATCCCATATGCTATTATTAAATCTTCCGTCGAACGCTAATAACCAAAAGCTTGGCTGTTAACCATTTTACAGAAGAGTCCAATAAACCTTTGAATAAGTTATACTAATGTCTCTTGTATGCGTCAAATCTATTACACATCTAAGCATATTCCTTGTACAGTTGATAGTAAGTAATCCCATATGCTATCATTAAACCTACCATTGAATGCTAATAGCCGAAAGCTTGGCTGTTAACCATTTTACAGAAAGAACATTAAACCCTTGAATACCTTGAAAATCACTCCTTATATTTGAATCTGATTACTAATCAAGTTTCGCAAATAGAGTTATTTTTACAAAAATGCTACAATTGTTTGATATCTAACACCATATGCTATCAATTCTGGACAAGATGCAAGGTACCTTCAGGCTAGAGGTTATTAGTGTTTGACAATTTTTGACTCAGAAACATGCTCGGCTTGGCTATCTTTAGTAAAAACATCATCTATATGAAAAAACATGATTATCTTACCCTACGACTGAAACCAGTATTTTTTACAGAAAAGTGTATTAAACCTTTGAATACGCAATATGACGAACTTTTAGTTTTGGCTATATTTGAATCCAATTACTAATCAAGTTATCGTATATGGAGTACCCACTGTATCTGCTCTCTCTGATTAGCCCAGAAAATAGGGGTTGGCTCAGAAACTTGTCTGCTAAGGCATATACGGGTCTTAGTAATAGATGAATGACCGTGGTAAGCCATGTACCCGTGAAACTGCACACATATGCATGCCTCAGGCGTGTAATCGTGATATTCCCTATGGCCTTACTACTGACATAGTCTTTTCCAGGAAGAAAGACTGAGCCTCTTCTGAAGTTAAACAACCGTTCCTTCCATAAAAACCTTTAATACCCCTTGGGCATAACTTACAACCCTTGCCCCTAAGCTCTGGGGTTTGTTTCAACCCCAAAAGCTTTGTTATATGATATTTAAGTGGCTGTCACAAAATTTCTATAAGACGCATTTCGGGACAATATGGCGTGTGTGTAGGGGTGAGAGGGTAGCTGCCCTCTGATCACTTTGACTCTTAAAAGGAGCACTGGAGCGTCTGATTACCAATCCAATTAGCTCCCTTTGAAGTTCATATGACCACACTTTCTATCAAAAAAAAACTATTTGTCCCCAAGGCACTACTTACAACCCTTGCCCTGAGGGCTGGGGGCTGGGATGCCAAATGGACACTTTGAGTGGCTTTTGAACACTTTTTCACTCTGAGGGACACCGGGACACTATTGGGTCAAAAAAGACAGCTTTTTGAAAAAAGGGACACTTTTTGGACCATTTTTTCCAAATCAAAACCAAATGTCTTTATTTTCTTCTTTTTTTATAAATACGACTGCTTTTAATTTGTACTTTACCTTTAAGCTTTGGTAACGGCTTGGGGATTTTACTTAGATGTTTTTGCGCCCTGCGCGAACAACATTTATCAACCGAATAGGACCTAAAGTCTTAACCAGTGTGGTATGCTCGAACTATCGAATCCATCTTTTTCTTCTATCTTACGGTTGACGTTTGTCATCAAGTCGGTCAACTTCAAGGACCCACCTACTACTGGTGGTAAAGTCACCAAGGCCGCTGAGAAGGCTGGAAAGAAGAAGTGAATGGCCATTCCCTGCTGGCACATTCCGCGTAAAACCCTGTGGCGTTTAGCCGTGTGCAGATGGCTATTATTACACTGCTGCCATTAATAGAAAGAAAGGAGTTTCGCAGAAAAGCTGTGTTGCGGCTCAGTTTTATTGATAGCCGCTAGCGAATGTTTCTGTTTTATATTCTATACTTTCAGCTGTGTTTTTTTTTTTTTTTTTTTTTTTTTTTTTTTTTTTTTTTTTTTTTTTGTCAGACGCTGGTCGCCAGTTTCTATCGAGTATAACTTAAGCGAATTTATTTCAATCGGCCTTGTCTTCTCACTTTTTTAGTTCTCGAAAACGGCATTTTTGCTCAGGGCTACTTCTAAATGTTCAGAAAACGGCAAGATAGAGGAGTTGTTAAACGATTTTAATCACTTGACCAACCAGTTAACTGAGTGGTTAAGGAGATCGACGTCTTTTGTTTAACTTTAAAACCATGTAGATCAAAATAGACATTTCGTTGCTACAGCCGTTCGGACCTGATCGCACCCAAAGATCCTTAATAGCTACCGAAGATCAACGACTCGCATCTTTTTCGCATGACTTATGAAAATGCCGAAGTGAAAATGAATCTCTATGATTGGTTCTTTACTTTTCGACTAAGATAGGTAGCAGTATCGATAATCGATATAAAATTTCGCTCTGTTGACATTCTCATGACGATTTTTTTCTGCCGTCTCTGCAAATTGAACTAGCACTAAACTTAATTTATTGGTAGCGTTAATGTCAAAGCTGGAAATACCTGCAGAACTCATGCAGGTAACAGACCGCTAGGTAGCAGAACAAAGAAGAACAAATTTCACAGGTTTTTTTGCACTTTTTTCACAGGTTTGAAAATTCATAGTGGAAATCCTGTATATTGGCTAATTTTCTAGAGGGACACTAAAAGTGTCCTTTTTTGACTGATTTGGACACTTTTGTCTCTATAAGTTTTGGCAACCCTGGCTAAGGGTATTTGTTATCCTCAAAAACATAATTTCAAGACCTTTCTGATAGGCTTAACAAAATGCCTATATCAAAATTTTGATTGGAAGTGTTTGGGGAAATGATAGGCGTGGAGGGAGACATTTGCCCTCTGACTACTTTTGACTAATAAAAAAGGCACTATTCCTCTCAATTTCCAATCGAATGAGTTCTTTTTGAAGCTTCTACGAAAAAACTTTCTATAAAAACGGTATATGCCCCAAGAGCAAACTGATTGGAAGGCAACTAACCTCCCTCTCACGCCCACCATTTCCCCAAACACATCCAATCAAAATTTCAAGATAGCCATTTTTTTCAATGTAATTGAAAGTTCTGGATATTATGTCTTTGAGGATGATCAACCCTCCCCCACACTCTCAGGGCAAGGGTTGTAAGTTATGCCCTGGGGGCACATAAGGATTTTTACAGAGCGTTGTAATAGAAACTTCGAAAACTTCGAAAAGCTAGTGCCCTTTGTAATAGTCAAAAGTGATTGGAGGAAAACTAACACCCCTCCCACGCCCACCGTTTCCCCCAAAACATCCAATAAAAATTTTGAAATAGCCATTTTGTTCCACATAGTTGAAAAGTCCGGAAATTATGTCTTTGAGGAAGACACTCCTCCCACAGCCCTCAGCGCAAGGGTTTTAAGTTATGCCCTGGGGGCATATAAGGTTTTATAGAAAGCGTTGCCGTAGAAACTTCAAAAAGGGCTCATTCGATTCGGAATTGAAAGCCCTAGTGCTCTATTTAATAGTCGAAAGTGATTAGGGGGCAACTAGCACCCCACTCAAGCCTACCATTTCCCCAAACACATCCAATCAAAATTTTGAGCCAGCGTTGTCGTAAAAACTTCAAAACCGACTCAATAGATTGAGAGGGCTAGTGCCCTTATTATTAGTCAAAAGCAATCAGAGGGCGAATGTCCCCCCCATACCCCTCATGACAAGGGTCGTAAGTTTTGCCCTTGGGGCATATAACTATTCGACTAGCCTATTAAAAAGGGCACTGGCCCCTTCAATTCCCAATTGAATGAGCCTTTTTTGAAGTTTCTACGACAACATTTTCTATAAAAAAAAAACTTATATGACCCCAAGGCATAACTTGAAACCTTGGCCATGAGGGCACTGGGGGGAGTGTCATCCTCAAAGACCTAATTTCCAGAACTTTCATCTACGTTGAACAAAATGGCTATCTCAAAATTTTGATTGGATGTGTTTGGGGAAATGGTGAGCTTGAGAGGGGGGCTAGTTGCCCTCCAATCACTTTCGACTACTAAAAAGGGCATTAGCTCTTTCAATTTCCAATTTAGAATCAAAATTTGATTGTATGTGTTTGGGAAAAATGTGGGCGTGAGAGGGGGGTTAGTTGCCTTCCAATTACTTTCGACTATTAAAAAGGCCACTAGCCATTTCAATTTCCAATGGAATGAGCTATTTTTGAAGTTTCTACGACAACACTTTCTATAAAAACCTTATATGCCCCCAGGGCACAACATACAACCCTTGTCCTGAGGGCTGTGGGAGGGGGGTGTCATCCTTAAAGACCTAATTTCCCAAACTTTCATCTATGTTGAACAAAATGGTTATCTCGAAATTTTAATTGGACGTGTTTCGGGAAATGGTGAGCTTGAGAGGGGGCTAGTTACCCTTCAATCACTTTCGACTATTAAAAAGGGCACTAGCCCTTTCAGTTTTCAATCGAATGGGCCCTTTTTGGAGTCTCTACGAAAATGCTTTCTATAAAAACTTATATGCACCCAAGGCGTAACTTACAACCCATGCCCTGAGGGGTATGGGGGGTTTGTCATCCTCAAAATCATAATTTCCAGAACTTTCAACTACGTTGAACAAAACGGTTATCTCGAAATTTTAATTGGACGTGTTTGGGGAAATGGTGGGCGTGAGAGGGGGATTAGTTGCTCTTCATTCACTTTCGACTATTAAAAAGGGCACTAGCCGTTCCAGTTTCCAATCAAATGAGCCCTTTCTAAAGTTTCTACGACAAAACTTTCTATAAAACCTTATATGCCCGCAGGGTATAACTGACAACCCTTGCCCTGAGGGCTCTGAGGGGGTTGTCATCCTAAAAGACCTTTTAAAAGACATTATTTTTCTCAGAGGCACCTCATATGGAAAGGGTGGTTGCATTAACTTTGGAGGGGGGGGGCATATTCAATTGGATATAAGAAGTTCTTGTGCTCTTTTAAAGAGTCAAAAGTGATCAGAGGGCAGCTAGGCCCCCTCCCTTTATGCCCTCTTTTCCTCAAATGTATCCTGGAGATAGCCATTTTGCTCAAAATAGTAACAAGGTCATATAACTATGCCTCTGGGGATTACCCCCCTCCTTGAAGCCCCAGGGGCTGTAACTTTTGCAAGTAGTCCATTAATAGCATAGAAGGTTTTTGTGGAAGGGATGGTTGCATAAAGTTCGGAGGAGGCTCATTTGATTTGAAAACGAACATTCTAGTTCCCTTGTTAAGAGTCAAGTGATTTGATGGCAACCAGTCCCTTGTGTACCTTTTTTCCCCAAATTCTTCCTATTAAAATTTTGACACAATCATTTTGTTCAAAATAGTCTGAGAGTCAAATAATTATGCTTCCAGGTTTGACTCCCTCCCCCTCTCAGCCCCCAGGGTAAGGGCTGTAAGTTATGCAGGTTCCTTGTTATCAACATATAAGGTTTTTATAGAAGGGGTGGTCATGTAAACTTTGGAGGGGATTCATTCAATTTGAAATCAGAAGTTCTAGTACCCTTTTTAAGAATCAAAAGCGATCAGAGGACAACCAGCCCCTTCCCATACACACTCTGACAAAACCCTCCAGCTTTGGAGAGGGATGCCAAACAGAATAAGACACACTGTTTGTGTGCTGATTGTCAGAAGGATGTATCATCAATATCTAAGGAACTGATGGTATTAAGCCTAAAATTTCAGGATATATTGAAGAGCTACTGGATTACATCTAGTTCCCTTAGCCCTTTTTAAATGCTTCCTTCCCTCATCACTGACCAAAATTTTGAACAAGTGATTTTGTTTAAAACAGTTCAAAGATCTAGTAACTATACCTCTAGGGATATAATGCCAAGACACCAGGACTGTAAATTATACATTTTGCCTTTTTCTACAAGCAGGATTTATTATTAGGAAAAGAGGATTTTTTTATTATAAGCATGATCAAAAAGGCTTGTAGCATTATGTGATGCCTCACTCTCATGCTTGTGCATCAGCTTGCTATTATGTGCTTATGCTTATTTGCCTTGATTCGCTTACGCTTGCTTTGCTTATAGTGTTCTTTATTGTAGGTGCCTGGGTTTCGAATACAGATTTATCTACCAAACATTAGAGGGTGTAAGAAGTGGAATGGTTCCAAGAGGGCAATGATCAGTGAATACACTGACTTGCCCTTCATAGATGTAATGGTGGAAATATTGGCAGCCTAAACTAGCAAACAAAGTAGAGCTGACCACTCTCCTAGAAATGCTGAATTACTTAGCCAGATACATCCCCTATCTATCAACAAAGTGTAAGGATCTTTGTGACACCTGCAAAGACAAAGACTTTGCTTGAGAAACAAAACTTGATGTTGCCTTGAAGCAAACAAAGGGCTCCATGGTGTTGCACCTTCGTTTCTTTGATTGCTGAAGTACCTCAATCCACCTAACAGTTGATGCGTTGTAATATGGCCTAGGAGCATACATCTCAACAAATGGAAAGGTAATTGCGTACGCTTCACGAGCCCTCCCGCCTACCAAGAAGATACAGGTAGAGAAAGAGCTTTACGCCATCATATTTGGTTGCCAATATTTCTGCCACTTTATCTATGGAAGGCAAGTCAATGTATACACTGATCATTGTCCTCTTAAAACCCTGCTACAACAGCCTTTGCACAAGGCCCTAATAAAACTAAAAAGGATGATGCTCCAGATTCAGCCATACAAGTTTAGTTTCACTTACCAACCTGGCACTGAAATTCCAGTTACCAATGCATTATCAAGGCTCCGCCTTTCAGGTGTTGACGAGGCTACACAGAGAGAACTCAAAGCATAAGTTCACCAAGTCGTCAAGTTACTTCCAGTGAGCAATTAAAACCTGCCAAAAATCCACAACCAGTCTAAAGACGATCCCCAGCTAGTTGCACTTGGACAAATTATAGAAACTGGCTGGCAGTCTTGCTACAAGCTATGTCCTAGTCATGTGCTGCTATTTTGGGGAGTCCAACATGAATTTTCATTAACAGCAAAATCATCTTCAAGGGAGATAGGATAGTGGTACCGAAGGAAGTGGTAACAAAACAGAGAGCCAAGAAGCTCATCTACTGGCCTCAACTAAACGCAGACACGGAAAATCAAATTGTCAGCTGCTACACATGCCAAAAACATAGCAGGAGTCTACTAAAAAAGCCACTAATCTACCAGTATCAGTTCTCCCATGGCAAAAAATTGTCTGTGACATATTCACCTGGCATGGAACCAACTACCTCTTAGTGGTGGACTACCATAGCTGTTTTTTTTTAAACTAATCTGTTTCATGATTTAACATCAGCAGAAGTCATTTTGAAACTGAAGTTGCATTTTGCCTGTCACAGCATACCCTGGGTCATGATGTCCAATAATGGTAGCCAATACGCATGCCAAGTATTCAAGAGGTTTGCCAGAGACTGTGGATTTGAGCCCAATATACCCCCAGTCAAATGGATTAGTGGAAAAGACTATCCAGACTTGCAAGAGCATCATGACCAAGGCAAGTAAAAATGGATTGGACCCACATTTTGGAATTTTTGAATACTGTAACACCCCAGTTGACAGTTTAGCTGCCCCCTCACAAATGTTCATGAGCTACCAGCTCTGCTCAAAAATGGCATGCACAGAAAAGTACTTGGAAAAGAGAGTGGTACAGACTTCTCAATTTTTGGCAAGCAGAGAGATAGCTCAACACAGGCAGAAGTCTTATCATGGCCACCATGCTATAGAACATATCAAACTCAGAGAAGGCAACCAGGTTTTCTTCAGAAAACAGCAAGAAGCACTCTGGAAAAGCAGGGGAAAAGAATAAAAGAAGCAGATGAACCTAGATAATACTACCTGTCATCTAAAGATGTTTGATCCTTTGCTGGAACTGAAGACACTTAATCAAAGCAGCCTCTTGTTCAATGCCAGATAAGCCTGCCATGGACTAGCCCCTCAGGGCTGTATCAAGGTCATTAGACCCAAGAAGGGTTACTGATTACCCTGACACTACTGCAAGCGTGAATCCACACAGATCATTGCAGAGATTCCCAACAACTGCCACCAAGCTCAGTATGGTTGTAGCTGAGCCTCAACTGTCAGCAGGGGAACCATCTAGCATAATTGCAGAACAAGCCACAGTTGCTCAGGCTATGATTTCTGGCAGAGTGGTGAAACCACCAGAGATAATAAACCCATAAAGAATAACCAAGTGACAATGTGACACTTGTGTGTAGTGTTTTTCTGCCAAAACCCATTGGCAGTTGATGAGAGTGAGCCTAGCACCTCCTGGTGTAGTGTTCTTTTGTGTCCTGTAGTGACTGATAAATTACCAAGTCAGCCTAACCATTGGTAGATAGCGGAGAGAGCCTAGTACCTCCAAACCTAGAAGGAAAAGGTGCTCATCCTTTTAGAAGAGTTGAAAGAGGATGAAGCATTATGTGATGCCTTGCTCTCATGCTTGTGCACCAGCTTGCAATTATGATCTTATGCTTATACATTACTGAAAACGGCTTATGCCTCTCACTCAGACTATCAACTGTCTTGACTTTTTCTCCAATTAACCATGGATTGATGGCAACTTGATTTTAATTTTTGAATCAAAATCAAGTTGTCATCAATCCATGGCTAATTGGAGAAAAAGCTAAGAAAGTTGATAGTCTGAGCATGAGGCATAAGCCTTTTTCAGGAATGTATAAAAATGATGTTACTTTCCCTAGTTGATAGATAGTCATTCATCCATCCATCCATCTTGGTTCAGAACTAAGGTAGATAGTCATAAAACTTTATGGATGATAGATTCTGGGTTGACTCATGACAGACAATGTTGATTGGACTGGTATCCAAAAGGGCGAACTGAATTTGCTTGCTATTATGTGCTAGGGATTATTTGCATCAATGCGCTTATACTTGGTTTGCTTTGCTTATAGTGTTCTTTATTGTAGGTGCCTGGCTTTGGAATAAAGATTTATCTACCCAACATTGCAAGGCTTAAGGTATTAAGGTGAAACTTCAAGGAATATTCAGGGGAATGTTAAACTAAATTCGAAGATGGTATTTGCATTCTGTTCATCCAAAATGTGCATCTGTAATACCACAAGGACAGCTCAGGGGATGAAGTTAAACTTTAAGGGCATGTTGAGAAAGATTTTAAAAATATTGGAATAGCCACCTTGTTCAAATAGTCAAGAAGTCAAATAACTATACATGTTCAGATGATATAACACCCACAACACCAAGGGATAAGATAAGATAAGATATTTATTTCAAAAAATGACTATCACAAGCCCCGAAGGGCCGAATTCGCATTTCGAGGTCATATAATAAAAAAAAAAACATAGGAATAGCACAACAACTAAAAAACTAGCTAAACAGTGCCAAAAACAACAATATCAGAAAGGCAAAGCCATTCATTAGTCTAAAAAAAAATGTCAAATGTAAGAAAGTTAAAAAGGCACAAACTAAAACAAAACCAAAAAAAATTGAGATAAAAATAGTGTTAAAAAAGGTTTAAAACAGTCTATATAAAAACGGGAGGGAACGGAAGATCCAAACGGACACTAGCATGGGTATCACCAGTACAAAAAAAAAACAAAAAACTAGTGGTTTATTTGATCAGAAATGAAGAGGACAAAGGTTTTTTCATATCTGGAGGTGAAACAACGGATGGGGGACAAGATAGGGACGGGTTCAGAAACAGTACGTAGCAGGCAGTGTCTGGATGTGGAGTGTCTTTTGGGGAAAATTTTTCCGTGCGAGGGTTTATTATAGCATTTTTTGCAAAACGGAGGCACAGCGTTCCTCTCCTGTGCTCAAGAGTTTCCAGCTTGGCCTTTTTTAGAAGGAGTGAATATGGTACCAAAGTTTCTTTAAAAATTATTCTTAGGGCTCTTTTTTGAATAGATTCAATTTTATCTGATTCATCACAGGAGATGCCAGGATGCCAAACTGGACAAGCATATTCAAGATGCGGGCAGAAAAAGGAAGTATAAATTCTTAAAGAATGGGATGACGGGTTTGGGGGGTTTGTCATCCTCAAAATCATAATTTCCAGAACTTTAAACTACGCTGAACAAAATGGCTATTTCAAAATTTTAATTGAATGTGTATGGAGAAATGCTGGGCGTAAGAGGGGGGTTAGTTGCTCTCCATTCACTTTCGACTATTAAAAAGGGCACTAGCCGTTTCAGTTCCTAATCAAATGAGCCCTTCCTGAAGTTTTTACAACAACACTTTCTATAAAACCTTATATGTCCGTAGGGTATAACTTACAACCCTTGCCCTGAGGGCTCTGAGAAGTTGTCATCCTAAAAAACCTAATTTCCAGAACTTTTAACTATGTTGAACAAAATGAATATCTCAAAATTCTGATCAGATGTGTTAGGGGAAATGGTGGGCGTGAGAGGGGGGTTAGTTGCCCTCCAATTACTTTCAAGTATTAAAAAGGGCACTAGCCCTTTCAATTTTCAATCGAATGAGCCCTCTTTGAAGTTTTATGACAACGCTTTCTATTAAAAAACCTCATATTCCCCCAGGGCATAACTTAAAACCCTTGCCCTGAGGGCTGTGGGGTTTGTCATCCTCAAAGACATAATTTCCAGAACTTTCAACTACGTTGAAAAAAATGGCTATCTCAAAATTTTGATTGTATGTGTTTGGGAAAATTGTGGGCATGAGAGGGGGGTTAGTTGCCCTCCAATTACTTTCGACTATTAAAAAGGCCACAAGCCATTTCAATTTCCAATGGAATCAGCTCTTTCTGAAGTTTCTACAATAACGTTTTCTATAAAAACCTTATATGCCCCCAGGGCATAACTTGAAGTTTTACGACAACGCTTTCGATAAAAACCTCATATGCCCTAGGGCATAACTTACAACCATTGCCCTGAGGGCTCTGGGGGGGTGTCATCCTGAAAGACCTAATTTCCAAAACTTTTAACTGCGTTGAACAAAACGGCTATCTAAAAATATGATTGTATGTGTTTGGGGCAAAGGTGGGCGTGATAGGGGGGTTAGTTGCCCTCCAATCACTTTCGACTATTAAAAAGGGCACTAGCCTTTTGAATTTCCAATCAAATGCGCCCTTTTTCAAATTTCCACGACAAAAGCTTTCAACAAAAACCTTATATTCCCCCAGGGTATAACTTATAACCCTTGTCCTGAGGACTCGGAGGGGGTTATTATCCTCAAAGACCTAATTTCCAGAACCTTCAACTACGTTGAACAAAATGGCTATCTCAAAATTTTGATTGGATGTGTTTGGATAAATGGTGGGCGTGGAAGGGGTGTTAGTTGCCTTCCAATCACTTTCGACTACTAAAAAGGGCACTAGCCATTTCAATTTCCAATCGAATGAGCCCCTTTTGAAGTATTTACGACAACGCTTTCTATGGAAACCTTATATGCCCCCAGGGCATAACTTATAACCCTTGCCCTGAGGGCCTTGGAGGGGTTATCATCCTCAAAGACCTAATTTTTAGAACTTTCAACTACGTTGAACAAAATGGCTATCTCAAAATTTTGATTGGATGTGTTTGGATAAATGGTGGGCGTGGAAGGGGTGTTAGTTGCCTTCCAATCACTTTCGACTACTAAAAAGGGCACTAGCCATTTTAATTTCCAATCGAATGAGCCCTTTTTGAAGTTTTTACGACAACGCTTTCTATGGGAACCTTATATGCCCCCAGGGCATAACTTATAATCTTTGCCCTGAGGGCCTTGGAGGGGTTATCATCCTCAAAGACCTAATTTTTAGAACTTTCAACTACGTTGAACAAAATGGCTATCTCAAAATTTTGATTCAATTTGGGGAAAAGGTGGGTGTGAGAGGGGGTTAGTTGCCCTCCCATCACTTTCTACTATTAAAAAGGGCACTAGCCCTTTGAATTTCCAATCGAATGAGCCTTTTTTGAAGTTTCTACAACACTTTCTATAAAAATATTATATGCCCCCAGGGCATAACTTACAACCCTTGCCCTGAGGGCTGTGTAGGACTGTCCTCCTCAAAAACATAATTTTGATTGGATGTGTTTTGGAAATTGTGGACTTGGAAGGGGTGTTAGTTTACTTCCAATTCCTTTCAAATATTAAAAAGGGCACTAGCCCCTCCACTTTCCAATCGAATGAGCCCTTTTCGAAGTTTCTACGACAACTTCTTCGATACGAAGTGCCCTGGTCTAACTCCAGAAAATAAATAATACATTGTGCCAACATCGTTCTTTACTTAGGCAGCACGATTGCCCTGCCTATGATTGTGCTTCAGTAAGGATTAGGATTCATTATTAAAAATTAGCACCAAATAAAAGGGTTACAAAATACGAATACTAATATATGTTTCAGTACAGGGTTATAATTCTCTTTACTCAAGTCCTTGTGAAAGATAGAGAGGAGGAGTAAATCCTTCTGACATTGAGTCTGAAAGACCTCCCCAGGAAAAATGGAAAAACAATAGCCAGGAATACAATCTTTTTCATTTCGACCACACCCTCCTAGGAAAAATGCTCAATAACCTCATCTCATGAAGGCACTTAGCGTGCCTAGGATCAAACTAATAAGCAGACGTTAGAAATCCCGGATATTCTTTCCATCACATGATTGATCCATATAATTCAAAACCAGAGAGGTGTCTTTTTTTATATCGTTGCTTATTTTCAGGGACTTAATCAATTTAGTCTCTGAACATCTCATTTAAACTCTCTAAAGATCTATTGATTAAAACTCTCCTACTAACTTAAATCCCCCCCTCTAATAGAAACAGAAATAACGATTTTCTCATACAAAAGTTTTTTGTTATGGTTACATTTTAAAATCTAGCTGTATTTTTGTGTCTAACAGACTACTTTTTCTAGGTTACTTTGGTCATCAGCTTAATGACCACAGCCAACTTCCTGATTGTAGCAGTTTGCAAAGTTTATTGTTTTTATCACTATTCTGCAACAACACTATTGACACAAAAACTCCTTTTATTTTTACTGCCTGCTTATGAGTTAATAACCATTGTGTGGTTTACAGTGATTTATTATAAGGAGAAGTGATAGAAAATTAAGAGGAACAAGTTAAAAGTTTCAACTGTAAGCCTACAGTGAACCTGATAAGTGTGTTAAGAAAGGGAAGACTAGAATTTTTGATAATGATATTTGGAACAGGGATTTGTGAAGAATAAATACTTTTGTTTTACTGTGTCTGTTGTAATAACAAGAGGTCGACGTCACAGACTAGGAAATTGACAAGACTAGAAGCTCCAGTTGTCCTCCAAACAAAGAAACAATTACCACCATTTTATGCTTCCTAGCAAAACTCTATTTCACCCAATTAATAAAATAGGGTAGGAAAATATTTATTTTTAAATTTTATTTAATTTAAATACATATTTAAATTTTTCTTATTTTATTATTTTAATAATATTATTTTCATTCTAGAATTAAATTTTATAATGTTATTTTAATCAATTTCATTATTTAAATTTAATCCTAAAATTTTTATTTAATTCTAAATGTTAATTATAAAGTAAAATTTAATTTAGTTTAAATAAAATAGGGCATTAATAAAACCCTATTAATAAAATAGGGTAGTCCACCCTATTTTAATCTCACTCTATTCTGTTATAATACTTCCAGTGCAAGGGATATATGCTGTTTTACTTTTTAATTTAAATCGGTAAGGCTGTACTAGTATTTTTTATTACAGCTATGGTAAAACACCATAGTATGCTATGGTAAAGCACCATTATGGTAAAGCTTAGTATGTTTTCTGGAAACAGAGACTTCATAGGCTACTACTGAACAGGATAATCTTATTTTTATCGTTTTCAAAAGAGTGATGGGTCTTTTTTCTTTTTACATATTTTGTTGGAATTTGAGTAGTGTTTTATTGCAGAAGCTCTAGCGGTTAGGTTTACACGGACTCAAAATTCTTGAAGAGCATTTAATTTGGCATTTGATAAAAGGTCATCATTCCTCAAAGTACAATGTTCAAAAAACGCTTTCAACACGTGTTCTAATGACACTATGTATGGCAAAGAAATCTTCAGAAAAGACAAGTTCCAACTCTCAATTAAGAAATATATTAATAATAAATATCTTGCAAGATGCAAGACAAACCTTCTTTAGTCATTAGGAGATAAGATTAGCTCTAAATACTACCTATATTTTCAAATTTAGGCTAGACAGGTTGCTCAACTACTTGACAAGATACTGTTTCAACTGGAACGGAACAAACTCAGTTGAAACTATGACATATTTTTGGGGAGCTGGTTTGCTGCTAAGATTTCTTTGAGTTACCATTAATTGCAGTAGATTGCAGAGGAGGACTAAGGAGGGAGGATGACAGGATTTCAAGATTTTTCAAACATGGATTAAAGTATTAATTAGTGGTTAACCCTTTAGGAGGAGGGAGAGTACAGATCGATATTTCAAAAGACCTCTCTTGGGGATAATATAGGCTCTAGATCCACCCCTCAATGTTTCATTCACATAAACAAACTACTTTCCAAGATAGAAAAAAACTCTCAGCTAGAACTTTACTTTTCAGCTGTTATCATGATTGTTTAGTTGCTATTGTGGTAAATGTATAGTACATGGAAAAATCAGATAGGAAAAGATGAAATGTGTCATTAGATTTTCTATTCAATTTTATTTCTGAGTTTAGTAATTGCTGCCAAAACAATCACATCCCAGCCCATCCCCTTGATGGGACCACATATAGACTGATATAGATGGATGTAGATGTATATGGGATCCTAGACTATATAATAAAAGAAATTGACAATTTTGGCCAATTTTTTAATTTGTATTACAATCCAGCTGTTGATGATAAATAACCATGAAAAATAATATGCAGCCACCAAAAACAGCAAAACTTTGCATATAGCTTTAGGAGAAGGGAGAGTAGATATTGATATTTCCAAAATACCTTTCTGGGGGATTAAATAGACTCTGGATCCACCCCTCAATGTTTCGTTCACATAAACCAACTACTTTCCAAGATAGAAAAAAAAATGTTTAGTTGTTACTGTGGTAAAGGTAAAGTACATAAAAAAATCAGATAGGAAAAGATGAAATAAGCCATTAAATTTTCTACTCAATTTTATTTCTGAATTTAGTAATTGTTGCCAAAACAATTACATACCAGCCCACTGCCCTTTGATAGAACCAGATATAGACTGATATAGATGGATATAGATATACATGGGACCCCACACTATATAAAGAAAGAAAAATTGATCATTTTGGCCATTTTTTCAATTTGCATTACAATCCAGCTGTTAATGAGAAATAACCATAAAAAATAATAGGCAGCCACTCAAAACAGCAAAACTTTGTATATAGCCTAAGGCTAGCATATACCTGGTTACATTAGGGGTGCAGGAATGCAATTAAAATGCCAATACTTATCATCAGAGGCAATGCTACAGCACTGTCAATAGTAAAGAGCCATAGGGCTTCAATGTTTCATTATTATTTTTCTCAGAGGCACCTCATATAGAAAGGGTGGTTGCATTAACTTTGGAGGGGGGGGGGCATATTCAATTGGATATAAGAAGTTCTTGTGCTCTTTTAAAGAGTCAAAAGTGATAAGAGGGCAGCTAGCCCCCCTCCCTTTATGCCCTCTTTTCCTCAAATGTATCCTGGAGATAGCCATTCTGCTCAAAATAGTAACAAAGTCATATAACTATGCCTCTGGGGATTACCCCCCTCCTTGAAGCCCCAGCGGCTGTAACTTTTGCAAGTAGTCCATTGTTAACATAGAAGGTTTTTGTGGAAGGGATGGTTGCATAAAGTTTGGAGGAGGCTCATTTGATTTGAAAACGAACATTCTAGTTCCCTTGTTAAGAGTCAAGTGATTGGATGGCAACCAGTCCCTTGTCTACCTTTTTTTCCCATATGCTTCCAATTAAAATTTTGACACAGTCATTTTGTTCAAAATAGTGTGAGAGTCAAATAACTATGCTTCCAGGTTTGACTCCCTCCCCCTCTCATCCCCCAGGGTAAGGGCTGTAAGATATGCAGGTTCCTTGTTATCAACATATAAGGTTTTTATAGAAGGGGTGACCATGTAAACTTTGGAGGGGATTCATTTAATTGGAAATCAGAAGTTCTAGTACCCTTTTTAAGAATCAAAAGTGATCAGAGGACAATCAGCCCCTTCCCATACACACTCTGACAAAACCCTCCAGCTTTGGAGAGGGATGCCAAACACAATAAGACACACTATTTGTATGCTGATTGTCAGAAGGATGTATCATCAATATCTAAGGAACTGATGGTATTAAGCCTAAAATTTCAGGAGATATTGAAGAGCTACTAGATGGCAACTAGTTCCCTTAGCCCTTTTTAAATGCTTCCACCCTCATCACTGACCAAAATTTTGAACAAGTGATTTTGTTTAAAACAGTCCAAAGATCTAGTAACTATACCTCTAGGGATATAATGCCAAAACTCCAGGACTGTAAATCATACATTTTGCCTTTTTTTACATGCAGGATTTATTATTAGGAAAAGAGGATTTTTGTATTATAAGCATGATCAAAAAGGCTTGTAGCATTATGTGATGCCTCACTCTCATGCTTGTGCATCAGCTTGCTATTATGTGCTTATGCTTATTTGCTTTGATTCGCTTAGATAGATAGATAGATAGATAGATATTTATTTCGAGAAATTACTATCACAAGCCCTGAAGGGCCGAATTCGAATTTCGAAGTCCATAAAAAAACAAACAAGCAAGAAAATCATAACAAAAGCGCAACAACTAAAAAATTGGCAACCAATGCAAAAAATTGAAATAAAATAAATAATTAAATATCGGAATGCTATATGATTCTACTACTACTACTAACAACTCGTCGCAGCACCAAGCCGCCTGAGGCCAACACAGCTACGCACGCTCCTCCTCCACCCCAATCTATTCAAAGCCTCCCTTTTTACACCCGCCCACGAAGTTCCCATTTCCTTTAAATCTTTCTTTATGACGTCCTCCCAACCCAGACGGGGACGACCTGCTTTCCGTTTAGCCCTAGATGGTTGGCCGAAAAGAACAATCTTCGGCAATCTGTCATCCTTCATCCGAACAACATGCCCTAACCACCTCAACCTTTCTTTCATTATAGACCTAGAAAGTGGTATTGAACCACATTTTTCGTATAGCCTATTGTTTGAAATACGGTCAGTCAGCCGGGTACCCAGAACAATCCTTAAGCAATTTCTCTGGAAAACATCTAGCAAATCTTCATCCGTTTTTCGGAGCGTCCATGCTTCAGAGCCATATTTGACCACTGTCATCACTGTAGCTTCTAAGATTCTAATCTTGGTTTGCAGACTTATCTTCCTATTCTTCCAGACTTTTTTTAACTGTGAAAAAACACCCTGAGCCTTGGCTATTCTATTTTTAACATCTTCACTGCTCCCACCATCTTTACTAATAATACTACCAAGGTAAGTGAAACTGCCCACCTGATCAATCTTTTCATTACCCAACGTCACCTTTTCATCTTCACTTATTCCTAGCCTTAGTGACTTGGTCTTCCTAACATTAATTTTCAAACCAATACTAGCACCCTGAACTCGCAAAACCTCTAAAACTTCATTCATTTTGCTCACACTTTCATCTAGGATGCTTAAATCATCAGCATAATCCAAGTCCAAGAGACTTTTTCCTCCCCATTTGATTCCGTGGTCTCCCATTGCCTTTCCTGTGCTCCTTAAAACAAAGTCCATCAAAATAATCCATATAAAGGGGGATAGAACACAACCCTGCTTAACTCCTGATTTAATACAAAACCAGCTGCTAACCTCATTTCCTACCTTAACCGCAGCAGTGTTATTCTCGTACATAGCACTAATCACTTTAATGTATTTGTCTGGTATACCATACAAGGATAAAACCTTTACTAAAGCTCCTCTATATGATTCCTTTGCCACTTATATTAAAAACTGCAAAATGGCAACTAGTTAAAAAGATAAAAACTGATAAAACTGAAAAAATAAATAATATACACATTAACAAATGTTTAAAAAACAACATAAAAAGGGGATAGGGAACAAAAACAAAGAGTATAAAGAAAACGAGCTGTTTCTTTTATTATATAAGAGAAAAGACAATATTTATGTACAAATTAACCACTATTTATTATATCAGTAAAAAAAGGGATAAAAGATTTCTTATACCGCAAGGTAGTACAAAGAATGGGAGATAAGGCGGGGATAGGCTGGGACACAGTTCGTGGAGGACGATTTCTATCAGGTACATGGTATTCAGGGAAAAGGTTCGCAGTACGGGGGTTCAAAAGTGCCAACTTACCAAAACGGAGGCACAAATTATTTCTTCGTCTCTCGAGGGTCTCTAGGTTTGAAATATTTAACAAATGCAAATATGGTATCTTGCCCTCTTTAAAAATAATTCTTAGAGCTCTCTTTTGGACATTTTCAATTTTTTGTGTTTCTTCATTTGAGAGGCCAGGGTGCCACACAGGACAAGCATACTCTAATATGGGACGCACAAAAGAAATGTATACTTGTAGTAAATGTGATTGGGGGCAACTGAATTTATTTAATAGTTTAAGGAGGGAAAGCGAGGAGTTTGCTTGTCATAGGATATTATTTATATGGGCATCCCATTTCAAATTGGAAGAAATTGTAACACCAAGGAGTTTAAGAGATGTGACAGAGGTTTCAGGAGGAATAGGAGCAAGAAAAAGGGGAGGGGATTTAAGGAAACTTACTGAGACTATTGCGGATTTAGAAGGGTTAACAGTCATGTCAAGGGAAGAGGCCTCACAGGCAATATCTTGGAGTATGCCCATTGGGTTGCTAAAGATGTTTTTATGACATATCTCTAAAACTGTCAAGTCATCGACAAATTTACACCTATTGTCATAAAGGGTTGAAAGGCTGTTAATCATAAGAGAAAAAAGGAGAGGGCCTAGAATAGTCCGCTGAGGAATGCCATTAAATATGGGGAGATGATCTGAGAAACAATTTAGATATTTAACTGCTTGGGATCTATTAGAAAGAAAAGAGGCAACGAGCTTAACAAGGAAAGTTTCAATGTGGAATTCATTTATAAGTTTATCTATGAGTAAATTGTGGTTAATAAAATCGAAAGCTTTCTGAAGATCAATAGAAATTAGATTAAACCAAGTGTTAGGTTTTTCAAGTAATTTACCCATGGTATCAACAAGATGGATCAGGTAATGAGAGGTTGACGTGGATTTGAGATTACCAAACTGTCTAAGATCAATGAGGGGGAGGACTTTCATCTTAAGCCAGTCTGCGAGAAAACTTTCATACAATTTTGAAAAAATCGAGGTGAGGATAATAGGACGAATGCCATCAAAGCCAGGCTTCCCATTTTTCTTTTTGATTGGGGTAATAAAGCCTTGTTTCCAATATTGAGGGAACTGTCCAGATTCGGTAATTTCATTAAACAGGGTGGATAGGGGTTTTGAGAGGTAATCACTGAAAGCTTTAATAAAGGGAACAGGAATATCTAAAGGGCAAATGCTTGATCGTTTTAGTTTTTCAATTTTTTTTACAACATCAAGTGGAGAAATATGTGGGAGTGAAAAAGGATCAGGAATATCTGGAAATGCGTAAGATAGAGGTGGGAGACTCTGGACAATAGAAGCCAGAAACTTATTGAGGTCATTAGCTGTGGTCTTTGGAGGTTCATTTATATTAAAATTTAGTTGTTCTTGACTCTTGCCGGAAAGTTTTTTTTAATTTCAGAGTACCAGTTCTTTGGTTTATCATGGCACAAGTATTTAATTTTATTTTTATAATAGGCTCGGGCAGCTTTTCTAATTTGACTTTTTAATTCCTTTCTTAACTTATTTGCTTCAGCTAAATTACCCCTCTTAAATAAGCTTATTTTCGTGCGGATTAATATTTTTATGTGATTATTTATGTAAGGTTTATCACTGGAGAATTTTCTGATTTTTTTTTCTGGGAAACATAATGAGTTGGAATCAATTAGTTTTTTGTGAAAAATCAAAATTTTGTCATCAAGGTTATTAGAATTATAAAGGTCTGACCAACTTTCACTGGTCAGCCATGATCCAAAAGAAAAAAGGCCTGTGTCACTGAGGGGACGGCAAACCCCAATGGAGGTAGTAAAGGAATGTTCAATGGCTGAAGAGGGAGAAAAAAGAAGACAATAGTGGTAACTGCCTCCTAGTGGTGGCAGTGCTTGCGGGGAGTTGTAATACTTGCTCATGTTTGAACAAATAACATCCAGAGAGGTGTTACCTTTTGTTGTAGATATTTTAACCAGTTGTTTAATATTAAGAGAGGTGCAGATAGAGTCTATCCTCAGGTCATTCGCATCGCCAAGTAAGCAAATACCAGCATTCGGATACTTTGATAACACAAAGTCGGCACTTATAAGAAATTGTTGTATAAATTTGCGTTTCTGGTCAATACTTTGGTTAGGGGAATGATAAAAGACAGCGGTTACAATTAAATTGAAAGGGCGGGGAAGTACTTTCGGTCTAAGGCTCAGCCATAGAATTTCATCATAATCTGATAAGTTGGGGGTGGGGATGAGTTTAGGTTGGAGGTTATTTCAGACAAAAAATAATATACCACCCCCTTTTTTCCCGAGAGGGTGATCGGGAGGGCGAAGTTTTATAAACTGAGTATAATTGCTGATTTTTAGGAAATCTGGATTCTGGGACTGAACCTCTGTCAGAGCAATAATATTAATTTTATGAATTTCAGAGATACCCTCGAGTTCGGTAATTTTGTCAAAATTCAGGCTCTCAGCATTGGTAAGTAGGAAAGTTGGAAATTTAAACCGATTTGGGTATTGGGATTTTTTTCCAATTCGGGAGGGAGTTATTTGGGGTTGAAGTTTATGAGAAGGATGCTGTGGGTAAGGGTGTGGTTTTGAGGCATTATTAAAAGGCGGGACTGGACCGGGCTTGAGAGAAAAGGAGGACAGCGGACAAAAAAGCACAGCGCTTATGCTTGCTTTGCTTATAGTGTTCTTTATTGTAGGTGCCTGGGTTTTGAATAAAGATTTATCTACCAAACATTACATGGTGTCAGTAGTGGAATGGTTTCAAGAGGGCAATTATCAGTGAATACTATTCACTGGCTTGCCCTTCATAGATGTAATGGTGGAAATATTGGCAGCCTAAACTAGCAAACAAAAGAGAGCTGACCACTCTCCTAGAAATGCTGAATTACTTAGCCAGATACATCCCCAATTTATCAACAAAGTGTAAGGATCTTTGTGACACCTGCAAAGACAAAGACTTTGTTTGGGAAACAAAACTTGATGTTGCCTTGATGGATACAAAGGGCTCCATGGTGTTGCACCTTCGTTTCTTTGATTGCTGAAGTACCTCAATCTACCTAATAGTTGATGCGTTGTCATGTGGCCTAGGACAGGGTTCAGACAGGTCGATTCGTTTCAAATTATAGGCTCTGTCCTATTTTTATAGGATTTCCCGGGCCCAAATATAGGCCAAATATAGGATTCGGAAGTCCTCGGGATCAGATCTGTGGTAGATGGCGTGGGATGCCTGGTCACATATATTCGTCATTTCCCGAGTTTTTGCATTTATTTATTTATTTTTTTTTTTTTTATTTCAAATAAAAAATGTACAAATAGTAAAAAACAGTAAAAAATGAGATACACATACTGTGCCAACAATTGACTGATACAGGTAAAATATTTGGAATCACTCTTGCTGCTTCTTGGGCATAAACTTCGATATGAGGTCAGTTTTTCTCTTTGCAAGAGACTGCTCCATTCTCGCAGATTCCACCATCTGCTCTCTTTCACTTGTTCTGGACTTCACAGCTCCTTCGAGCAAAGAAACAGCTAGGGCAATATCTATGGAAATCTTGGACTCGGCAGCCTTCTTCATTCTGTCGGTCACTTCCTGAAGTAGAGTATCTGCTACTGTTCTCTTTTCTTGCTTTGATGCTCTAAGTTTTTTCCTTTTGCTTTCCAGATCTTCAATTTCTTTCTTTTTGTCGTGGACCTCCTGCAACTTCCAGTAGCTGTCCTCTTCAAAAGCTGTTTTCTCCTTCTCGGATAGCTCTTCTTTTTTCTTTTCATCCAGATATTGTTGATACCGAGACTGTGCGGAACGTGCAAGATTCAACAGCTCTTTTGTAAAAACAAACCGTTCTGGTTTTCCTCGATAAAGCCTCAACGTGTCATATACCATGAGTCTCGCATCCAGAATGCGTTCAGACATCAAGGCCTGGTCTTCACCGAGAATCCTACCAGAACGCGTGAACCCACGCTCAACATCTGCGCTGCCATGCAACAACGTCAGCACCGCTTTGATAAGCTTGGTAAGTTCCGGGTACCTGCTGTCCCCGCGCTCATTCACCAGTCCAAAATAATGGCTCCAAAAATGATCGATCCGAGTAATGTCCTCACGGGGTCCAGTTTCCGTTCGCAAAAGCAGCCACTCAGCCTGGGCGACATCTGAGCTTACTCCAATTGCTATCTCGCATGCCACAACCGCTATGTCTGCAATGCTTCTTGAATCCTTCATCTTGATCGGACTCAAACAGCGTAAAGCCTCTAGAAAACAATCCTTTTCCAGAGGACATTTGTTCAAAATAAGCCTGCAATAAAATGTTTTCGCACATTGACATAGAAAATGGTCTTGTCTTTCAGTGCTGCTTTCTCACCGAAAGCTCGTTCCCCATTTTCTGAAACTATGGGCTTTTCTGCAAATTTTTCAGCAAGGTTCAATATTTCTGGTGAGAAATTTTCAGTCTCGGTCACGAAATCTGGAGTAAAGACCCATCCGCAAAGCGTCAAATCTAGTCTTTTGATCTCTGAGCGCAGAACATGAATGAGAGGCCCTTCTTTCTGGAACAGTTGGGTGAAACTCATGAACAGCTCTGCTGAGGCTAGAACAAATTCGAGTTGGGCCTTCATCATCACACTTTTGATATAAGCCACAATATTCAGAAATTTGGGAGTGGACAGAAGATTCTTCAGTTTTTTCTCTCTCGGCACAAAGTTCAGGAAGTACTCTAAGATTGCCGGCCACTGCTGCATGATTCTAGAGAGGGCACGTCTGATTGTCAGCCAGTGGCTTGGGACATGCTTCATGAAAGCACTCTCTGGCACTCCCACTTTCTTTTGGCACTTTCGATAGTCTTCACAACGTGCAGGACAGCCGTCAAGAAATGAATGCACAAGAATAACAAAGTCGGAACTTTCTTCTCCGAACACCTGAAGACCTTTCAAGAAAGCGTTATGAATTATATGGATGTTGCAAGTACCAATTTTCAACATTCCCTTTCCCGTCACTTTCTTTTTTTGGCATTGAACTTGTTCCAAACGCTTTTGTTGACGTTTGGTCCATCACTTCCAAGCGTGATCAGTTTTTCAAGTGGCAGCTGATTCTGCTCAATGGTTGACATAATCTTCTTATACAGGTCATCACTTGTGGCGTGGCCCATAAAACTTGTGCATAAATGTCTGCTCTGGATTTCGTTTCCGTATTAGGACCAATATCGAACACGCATCTGTAACTCTTTCATACCAGCGTTGTTGGTTGCCTTGTCATATTGTAGTACAAAATATGACTGAATGTCCTTCACAAGCATTTGCTTACAGTAAGGATGCAGTGCATAGGTGATAAGATACGTGAGTTTCTTTCGCACATAGGGACATTCCGTCGGGGATCTTACCGGGGAACATTGCATGGAAGGTTGCGACAATATGGACTGAAGAGTTAGCAGACATGGAACTCTGTACCGTCTGAAGTGCCCACATTAACTCAGCTTTATAAGCGGCATCACACTCACAAAACGTGTTTGTACCAACTAATGGTTTATCCTTGGTTGTTTCATCGACTTGAGATTGTCCGGTCAGGTGAAGCTGTAGTGGATGTACTTGAGCAGTAACTGCGGCTTTGTGTTCTGCAGATCACACGCGTTGGTTTAGCTGAGCAACCCCAGCTGTGCAACCAAGATTTTTCAAGCAGAGTTTGCAAAAGAATGAGGACTGGTCGTCCCCAGTCTTACACCATTCGCCAATCTTTCTACCCCTACAGTCCGTCTTAGCAAGCCATGAACTATTGAACATGGTATGCCCCATACTTAATTACCAAGCATCGCTTGCAAAATAGCATCCCGCGATTAAAAGGCCATAAAAAGAAAAAATGTGGATATGTCCAAAACTGGGCCGTATTTGCATCAGCCTTTTATAGCGTTCAGCCAGGAAACGCATAAGTCGCAAGAACTCACAGTCTCATTAAGCAGAGACTGCTAGCCTATATACCGATCTTTGCTCATTTTGGACAGGCCCAAAATGACAAAAAACAAAACATAGGCTACTAAGTCAACACAACAGCATAGCCCAGGCAGAAGCAGCTTACTAATCCCAAAGCATTAGTTAAACAAAGCATTAGTTGAACAAACTCACAAAGCATTAGTTAAGTTCAAACAGCTCAACAGTTGTAATTAATTATTGATCTTCACCAAAAGACAGCACAGTCTACAAGCAGAGTCAAAAGCAAAGAAAAGCACATCTTGGCTTACTTAACAAGCAGTGAAAATTGAAAATCATGAGCAATGTTCTTGGTGCTCTTCAGCCGAAAATATAGGAATAATAGGATTTTAGCCAAAATATAGGCATTTTATAGGAGTGCATTAAAATATAGGAATTTATTGAAATTTATAGGCGAGTCCGAACCCTGCTAGGAGCATACATCTCAACAAATGGAAAGGCAATTGCGTACGCTTCACGAGCCCTTACGCCTAACAAGCAGATACAGCTAGAAAAAGAGCTTTACGCCATCATATTTGGTTGTCAATATTTCTGCCACTATATCTATGGAAGGCAAGTCACTGTATACACTGATCAATGTCCTCTCAAAACCCTCCTACAACAGCCTTTACACAAGGCCCTAATAAGACTACAAACGATGATGCTCCAGATTCAGCCATACAACTTGAGTTTCACTTACCAACCTGGCACTGAAATACCAGTTACCAATGCATTATCAAGGCTCCACCTTTCAGGTGTTGACAAGGCTACACAGAGAGAACTCAAAGCATAAGTTCACCAAGTCGTCAAGTTACTTCCAGTGAGCAATTCAAACCTGCCAAAAATCCACAACCAGTCTAAAGAGGATCCCCAGCTAGTTGCACTCAGACATATTATAGAAACTGGCAGGCTGTCTTGCTACAAGCTATGTCCTAGTCATGTACTGCTATTTTGGGGAGTCCAACATGAATTGTCATTAACAGCAAAATCACCTTCAAGGGAGATAGGATATAGGGTAGTGATACCAAAGGAAGTGGTAACAAAACAGAGAGCCAAGAAGCTCAACTACTGGCCTCAACTAAACGCAGACACAGAAAATCAAATTGTCAGCTGCTACACATGCCAAAAACATAGCAGGAGTCTACAAAAAAAAGCCACTAATCTACTTACCAGTATCAGTTCTCCCATGGAAACAAGTTTTCTGTGACATACTCACCTGGCATGGAGCCAGCTACCTCTTAGTGGTGGACCACCATAGCTGTTTTTTTAAACTAATCTGTTGCATGATTTAACGTCAGCAGAAGTCATTTTGAAACTGAAGTTACATTTTGCCTGTCACAGCATACCCTGGGTCATGATGTCCAATAATGGTAGCCAACACGCATGCCAAGAATTCAAGAGGTTTGCCAGAAACTGTGGATTTGAGACCAATATATACCCCCAGTCAAATGGATTAGTGGAAAAGACTATCCAGACTTGCAAGAGCATTATGACCAAGGCAAGTGAAATTGGATTGGACCCACATTTTGGAATTCTAGAATACTGTAACACCCCAGTTGACAGTTTAGCTGCCCCCTCACAAATGCTCATGAGCTACCAGCTCTGCTCAAAAATGGCATGCACAGAAAAGTACTTGGAAAAGAGTGATACAGACTTCTCAATTTTTGGCAAGCAGAGAGATAGCTCAACACAGGCAGAAGTCTTATCATGGCCACCATGCTATAGAACATATGAAACTCAAAGGAAGCAACCAGGTTTTCTTCAGGAAACAGCAAGAAGCACTCTGGAAAAGCAGGGGAAAGAATAAAAGAGGCAGATGAACCTAGATCATACTACCTGTCATCTAAAGATGTTTGATCCTTTACTGGAACTGAAGACACTTAATCAAAGCAGCCTCTTGTTCAATGCCTGATAAGTCTGCCATGGACTAGCCCCCCAGGGCAGTATCAAAGTCATTAGACCCAAGTTGTGTTACTGATTACCCTGACACTACTGCAAGCGTGAATCCACACAGATCATTGCAAAGATTCCCAACAACTGCCAGCAAGCTCAGTACAGTCGTAGCAGAGCCCCAACTGCAAGCAGGGGAAACCATCTAGCATAGTTCCAGAACAAGCCACAGTTGATCAGGCTATGAGTTCTGGCAGAGTGGTGAAGCCACCACAGAGACTAAACCTATAAAGAATAACCAAGTGACAATGTGACACTTGTGTGTAGTGTTGTTCTGCCAAAACCCATTGGCAGCTGATGAGAGTGAGCCTAGCACCTCCTAGTATAGTGTTCTTTAGTGTCCTGTAATGACTGATAAATTACTAAGCCAGCCTAGTCATTGGTAGATAGCGGAGAGAGCCTAGCACCTCCAAACCTAGAGGGAAAAGGTTCTCATCCTTTTAGAATAGCTGAAGGAGGAGGAAGCATTATGTGATGCCTTGCTCTCATGCTTGTGAACCAGCTTGTTATTATGAGCTTATGCTTATGCATTCCTGAAAAAGGCTTATGCCTCTCACTCAGACTATCAACTGTTGGCTTTTTCTTCAATTAACCATGGATTGATGGCAATTTGATTTTAATTTTTGAATCAAAATCAAGTTGTCATCAATCCATGACTAATTGGAGAAAAGCTAAGACAGTTGATAGTCTGAGCATGAGGCATAAGCCTTTTTCAGGAATGTATAAAAATGATCTTATTTTCCCTAGTTGATAGATAGTCATTCATCCATCCATCCATCTTGGGTCAGAACTAAGGTAGATAGTCATAAAACTTTATGGATGATAGAATTCTGGGTTGACTCATGACAGACAATGTTGACTGGACTTGTATCCAAAAGGGGGAACTGAATTTGCATGCTATTATGTACTAGGGCTTATTTGCCTCAATGCGCTTATACTTGGTTTGCTTTGCTTATAGTGTTCTTTATTGTAGGTGCCTGGCTTTGGAATAAAGATTTATCTACCAAACATTGCAAGGCTTAAGGTATTAAGGTGAAAGTTCAAGGAATATTCAGGGGGATGTTAAACTAAATTTGAAGATGCTATTTGCATCCTGTTCATCAAAAATGTGTATCTGCAATACCACAAGGACAGCTCAGGGGATGAAGTTAAACTTTCAGGGCATGTTGAGGAAGATTTAAAAAATATTGGAATAGCCACCTTGTTCAAATAGTCAAAAAGTCAAATAAGTATACCTGTTCAGATAATATAACACCCACAACACCAAGGGCAAGTGTTATAAGTTATGTAAGTTGCCTATTGTTTATATACCAGGGTGGTTATTGGTAAAAGGGGGCATTTTGATCCTGAGTCTCCAAAAGGCTAAGAATATTAAGGTAAAACTTTTAGAGAATGTTGAGGGGAATGTCAAACAAAAGCTAAGCATACTACTATATGTAGTATGGTTGTCAAAAAAAATAAACAGCAATATCTAAGGAATGGCTAAGGGCATTAAGCTGAAACTTTAAAGACATGTTCACAGGAATGTTGAAAAAAGGGTGAAATTCTAGATAAGCTACTGTTTGTTCTCTTGAAGAGGGGTTAGGTAGGAAAATGAAACTTTCAGGGATGGATCTACAGACTAAAGTATGTTCTGGGAAGGTATTTTGAAGTACTTCCCTCCCTTCTGCTCTCTCTAGAGGGTACTGGCCTTTGTTATTCTTTAGAGAATTTTATGTTATAAAAGTGAAGCCTAGCAAAAATAGATCTTCTGCTTAAATGAAATACAAGAAAAGAATTTTCAGCTTCACTTCTTTGCTAAATCCAATTTATGAAGTTTCAAAAATCTGTAAATACATCTCCTAAATTAAAAGAAAACATTGGTATGGCTTAAAACTCTACTCAAAGAACAGGACTTACATTTTCAAAACTAAAAACCCAAGAAAAAGAAACTCAAATTGAAGATATGTTTTTTTGTCAAAATTCCAATAGGTATACAGCATGTCAAGTAGGCAAAAATCTAAAACTTAGAAATCAGAAGAGGGTTAATATAGTAGCTTGAAAACACCTTCCCAGAGTATGTATTTGGCCCTGAATTCTTTACTTAGGGTAAAGGCACTGATGATTTTACAGTGCAATTTTGGCACCACTGCTGAAATTTCCCTTCAAAACAGGATAACTCTGCTTAGTAGTGACATGGAACACCATCTCTTGAAGCCTTTGTTATATTTTGACAATGCAAAATGTTAATACTATATCTGATACACCCATATAAGAAAAGAATATTCAATTCAATCAGATTCCTGTTTTCAACATAAAATGAGCTCCTGGAAATTTTTTAGCTATGTAATGTTCAAACTGTCATTACTTGGTTATTTCTTGGCAGAAGAAGTTGGGATCAGCACCAATGCATCAAGATACATCAAGATCTTCTCTAAAATGCAGCCATATTGAATTTTTCTTGATAAAATCAAGTTAAATGGCAGCTAATATGGTAAAATTCTACTTTAGCTTCTTTTGGCTATCTTGGAATGGGGTAAGGTTAGGGAAATGAAACTTTCAGGGATGGGTCTACAGGCTAAGGTATGTCCCGGGAAGGCATTTTGAAGTACCTATCTCCACTCCTTCTCCCTCTAGAGGGTCCTGAAATTTGCCTACATGACAGGTCTATACCCATTGAAATTTTGACAAAACAACATTTTACCTTAATTTTCAGTTATCAGTTTCTTTTTCTCTGGCTTTAGCTCTGAAAATGCAATTTCAGTTATTTGAGCAGAATTTTTTAGCCATATCAATGTTTATTCCCAAAATATAGGAAATGTATTTGCATATCTTTAAAACCTTATAAATTGGGATTGAGCAAAGTTGTGAAGCTGAAAACAATTTTGTTATACTTCATTTAAGCAGAAGATCTATTTTGCAAGGTTTCACTTCTATAACTCACAGATTTTTAAAGGTCATCAAATGTCAGGACCCTCTAGAGGGAGAAGGAGTAGAGTTAGGTACTTCAAAATACCTTCCCACGACAGACTTTAGCCTGTAGACCCATCCCTGAAAGTTTCATTTTCCTAATTTTCAAGATTTTTAACATGTTAAAAATTCTAAGCAAGCTACATTCTGCTATATTGGAAAACAACTAGTTTAGGAAAATGAAAGTAGGGTAAAGATACTGATGATTTGACAGTTTTTGTAAAAAAAAAAAAAAACACTTTTTTCTGCTCCAGAAGGTTTAATTTAAAGACTTTTGGTCTGAAAAGGGTTTAGTATTTAGAAAAAATATCTGCAAATCTAATTGATTAGAAGTTTGAAGTTTTATCAGAAAAGGGTAAAAAAAAACTCTGATTTTCTTAAATTAGAGCATTTTAACCTACAAATTTGACAGAACAAAAAAGTTATCTGTTTTTGATGTAAGTTGAAACTCAATTTGACACAAGTCAAATTACTAAGAAAATAATTGTGGGTGGATCCTGGTGGATTTGACATGCCTATTCTTTTTACTTTATTTCTTTGTTTCTCTTCCACTTTTTTAAATGTGTAAATAAATGAAATACTATTCAGATAGTGGAAGTAAAAAACTAAAAAAAATTGCCTCAAGCATAGGGATGAAATTGGATAATCATATGGAGTGTAATTGTGTCACCTAGGTCTCTGTAATATAACAGTGTGACATAGGTCTCTTTATAAATGCTATCTAGAATGACCCACTTTCTCTAAGCTTTAATGGTTCAGCAAAGATTTCTTTGTTATTCACAGTTAAAGTATTGTCAACATTTGGCCATTTCAAAGTTAATCTACCAGTTTAATCTACTTAACAAAATTTAGTTTTGACTATCCTTTGTCTGGAAAGTCTAGATTTCTTGAAATATACATATCCTTCTTAAGATTATTAGAAGTTTGTGACACCAAGGAGTTTAACATGTTTAATTAGCATTTTGGGTGGGATAGGAATTCCATGCTAATTAGGGAGGGGCTCAGAGAGAATATTTTGTATTTTACAGCTTGGGATCTATTTGAAACAAAACATGTATAAAATCTACTAAGAGAGGGTGTACTCTAAATTTATTCAGTGACAAATGAATTAGGGTGTTGTGATCAATCCTTGAATTTTGACACCAATTGTTTCTCATCTGTTTTACATATTCAGTGAAGTTTCAACAGTCACCTATATTTCAACAGGGCCTGTTGAAAATTTTGACAAGGTTACTACAAGATACTCTCAAAAGAAATGAATCTCATAATAGAAGCCAATATCTACATTTGAATTTGGCTGAAATAACATTTTTAGTTGGTCTGTTCTTCCACTATATCAGACAAGAATTTTTGACACTTTGAACATAGTTTTGTCAATATAATATTAGTGGTAAAATTCTACTTTAGCTTCTTTTGGCTATCTTGAAAAAGGGGTTAGGTTAGGAAAATGAAACTTTCAGGGATTGGTCTACAGTACATTGGTACAGTATGGGTAAAGTTCTACCAAATCATATTATTGACTTATGCATAAAGTGAATATACCACTTGATGCCTTTTTTTATGCTGATTACAATTATAGTAATCATTTCTATTGGAAATGAATTTCAGCCCCCCCCCCCCGCCTATATATGCCAATTCAGGGTATATATTTCTACAACCTAACCTAACACTGAATTGGCATATATAGGGGGGGGGGGCTGAAATTCATTTCCAATAGAAATGATTGATTATATTTGTAATCAGCATAAAAAAAGGCATTGAATAGTGTATTCACTTTATTCATAACTCAATAATACAATTTGGTAGAACTTTACCAAAGTATGTCCTGGGAAGGTATTTTGAAGTACCTACCTCCACTCCTTCTCCCTCTAGAGGGTCCTAAAATTTTTGGTAAATATCTACCAGATCATATTATTGAGTTAGGACTAAAGTGAACACACCATTCAATGCTTTTTTTGTGCTGATTACAAATATAATAAGCATTTCTATTGGAAATGAATTTCAGCCCCCCCCCCTATATATGCCAATTCAGGGTTAGGTTAGGTTAGGTATATATAGGGGGGGCTGAAATTCATTTCTGATAGAAATGCTTATTATATTCGTAATCAGCATAAAAAAAAGGCATTGAATGGTGTACCTCACTTTATTCCTAACTCAATAATATGATTTGGTAGATATTTACCAAATTTTCCAGGTCTATACCTACTGAAATTTTGACAAAACAACATTTTACCTTAATTTTCAGTTACCACTTTCTTTTTCTCTGACTTTAATTCTGAAAATGCAATTCCTGTTATTTGAGTAGAATTTAAAGCCAAATAAATATTTTTTTTTCTTCAAAATTTATGAAATGTATTTGCATATTTTTAAAACCTTATAAATTGGGATTGAGCAAAGTTGTTAAGCTGAAAACTGTTTTGTTATACTTCATTTAGGCAGAACAAGGTTTCACTTTTACAAAACACAGATTTTTAGAAGTCATCAAAGGTCAGGACCCTCTAGAGAGAGAAGGAGTGGATGTAGTTACTTAAAAATACCTTCCCAAGACATAGGCTACTTTAGCTTGAGACTCATCCCTGAAAGTTTCAATTTCCTGACCTAACCCCTTTGCAAGATAGCCAAAAGTAGCTGAAGTAGAATTTTACCATAAGAACCTAATTTAACATACCTCAGATTTAATTTTACTGCCAATAATTGTGTCCTTGCTAACTTTCCATAGGCTACTTAAAATAAAAAAATATCATGTAGAATGTTCAAAATTTTTTGCTCTTATTTTCTTCTTCTTCTTCTTCAATTATAGGCTTCGGATGAATCCATTTAACCTTTTTCGTATTGTATGATTATGTCAGGGGTGTCCTGGGAAATCAAATATAGAGATTAGACTATTATTATTCAATAATAGGCTTTATACATCATTGATGAAACCACCTATATTTAGGCAGTTAAAGACAGCTTTGAACAATTCAGCATCATCAGTTGAAGAGTGTCTCCTTTGTGTTAGTTGGTCAATATTAGGGGTTAGCTTGAGGCGCTTGAGTATAGCAGATAAAGTTAGCCATTCTTTTTTATGGTTGAGAGTTGCCACAGGGCAACCAAAAAGGACATGGTTGATGGTCTCATCATAGGTTTGACATAGGCGGCAAAGAGGGCTCATTACTGTTGGAATGGTTGTGTTTTGATAGAGATAAGTTTGGCTGTTAAGGCCAGTAGCATTTGATCGTATTCTGTGGTACATCTTTGAGTCTTTCCGGGATGTAAATGGAGAAAGGTTTGGTGGACATTGGTTTGCTAGATAAATTTTTAGGCGCCAATGGTTTACATCTCTTACTGGGATAGGTCTTCCAGAAATTATTTCAAGCTGAAGGGCAGATTTAGCTATTTCATCTGCCTTGTGGTTCCCTTTTATACCCATGTGACTTGGGATGTACTGGAATTTTGTGGATATACCTTGTTTAAGTAGTTGGTTCAATAGTACAAGAGTGGTGGAGGTATCATTGTCTGGGTAGTCTGAATGTTCTGGTGATATTGAGGCAAGGGCTGATTTTGAGTCTGAATAAATTATAAGTGGGGTGTTTCTTGGGGGGTTTGGCATCTTTATAATGGTTTCCAATGCAATGTTGATGGCAGCTATTTCAGCTGTCATGATACTCACATCATTTTGGAGCCTTTCAGCAGCTGCTATACCTAAAGATGGGAAGTGGACTCCACAAGCAGTCCTGGAATCTGTTTTTGAGCCATCCACAAAAATTGGGAGGTGGTGGATATATCTCTGAGACTCAAATTCATGGAATAATGATTTTACATAGGCAAGGGAAAGGTCTGTTTTAATAGCTGGCGCAAACAAAAGGTTCACTTCTGGGTAGGGGTTAGCCCAGGAAGGTATCCGGGGGTAAATTTGAAATAAAGAAGATGAAGGTATGGGGTAGGTCATTTGGGTGGTTGCAAATTCCCGTGCAAGGCCCCTAAAAGCTCCAGGGTTTCTTAGCCAGTCATGTAATCTATGGGAACTGTTACCTTCAATTTTTGTAAAGTAGCGGGCAAGTAGAATGTCTCTACGCATGGCAATAGAGGTGAGACCACTTTCACTGAGGAGGAAGTTGGTTTTGGTGTGATTCCTGAGGCCAAGTATAGCACGGATCATAGTATTCTGGACAGTCTCCAGACTGCATAGTAGGGTATTTGAGCATGAGCCATATACAATTAGTCCATAATCAATCTGAGATCTAATATAAGTCTTATAGAAATTTATTAGAGTTTTTTCATGGCAACCCCAAGGCGTATTGAGTAGCCTTTGTAAGATACGCATTTTCCTGAGGCATTTTATTCTCACATTTTCAATGTGGAGCCTGAAGGTTAGTTTTTGGTCTAGAGTGAGGCCAAGATATTTGATGTGTTGTTGCTCTTGGATGACAACACCATTTAGGGTTAGTAGGGCAGATTGGGGATTTCTCCTGTTATGAAACTGTACTATAGCTGATTTTGATGGGGCGGTGGGTAGGCATGAATTGTTGGAGAAACATTCAAAGGCATAAAGCGACTTTTGTAGCTTGGATTGGGCTAGTTCAAAATCATTTGAGGTAGACCATAGGACTATATCATCTGCAAACTGAATATTTGTTTGGGGTAGGTTGAGATCCCATAAATATAGTGAAAACAGGAGACAGCTGAGGACAGCACCTTGGGGAAGGCCTTTGGAGACAGACTTTTTAGAAGTGATGTAGGAATTTACTTGGAGAACAAAAGAGCGTTCAGATAGGTAACTTTTAAAGAAATTCACTACAGGTATTGGAAAACCCATTTTTGATAATTTTTGCAGTAGGAGTGGATGTTGGATATTATCATATGCGTTCTGGAAGTCCAAGAAGGCTGCAACTAGGATTTGGTTGTCTTTCAGACACTCAGATATGGCATTGGTTAGGCGAACAAATGCATCAATGGAAGAATGATATTTCCTAAATGCTGTTTGGGTATGTGGGATGAGGTGGTTAGACTCAGCAAACCAATACAATCGGGAGTGGATTATCTTCTCATATAATTTTCCCAGAACTGGGGTAATCATAATGGGTCTGAAGGAGTTGGGGTCCTCTTTGGGTTTATTTTGTTTTAATATGGGGATGATGAGTGATGTTTTCCAAGCAGATGGGAAGAAGGAATTGCTCCAGGCATTGTTGAAGAGAGATAAGAGTACTTTTTTAAACTCTATTGGAAGGTGTTGGAGTAAAGATGGATGGATCTGGTCGTGGCTGCAAGTTGTTTTGGGTTTGATTGAATTGATTGCTTTATTCAGCTCAATCATTGTAAAATCTTGGAGTAGATACTGGGACCCAGGCAAGTCAAAATGGGGTGTTAGGCTGATCTGAGGTGGATTATGAGAGGTGTTTTTGAATTTCTTCTCATAAAAATCTGCTAAAAATTTAGCCTTTTCTTCGTTGGTTTCCAGCTGCTGACCATTTAGAGTTAGCTGGTAATGGAAGGGGTTCTGTGTGGAGAATTTGCCACACATCTTGTCTAGGAATTTATGAATCTTTGACTCTTGCGTTTTGTGGGACACTGATAAGAGAAAGTTTTTGCAAGCCTCTTCTTTTGCAAGTTTAATTGTTCTCTTAAGTTTTGCCTCTGCTTGTAGCTTTGCAATATATTTTCCAGTGGATGGATTTCTCTTGAAGGATCTGATGGCATTCCTTTTATTGTGCCAAGCCTCTTGGCAAGAGGATGTCCACCATGGCTTAGGGGGTTTGTTATTTTTCAGTGTTTTAGGGCATTGGGACTGGGGTATGGAAAGTTTTGCAGCATCAAGAAGTAGTGATGTGAGATTTTTGGAGAGTTGGTTTGGGTCAGTGGAGAGTGAAGAGTAGTCATGGTTTGAGAGAATGTGGGAGAAGTTAGGCCAGTCTGCTTTTTGCCACACATAGTGGGAAATGAAATTGTCAATGATGGCAGGGTCACCAATTTTTGTGCATATGGCAAAATGGTCACTTAGGAGGTTGTCTATTCTGTTGACAGTAGTTTTATTTATTAAACTTGATGAAACTAATTGAAGATCAATAGTTGAATAACTCCCACTTCTTTTGCTGAAGTAGGTATTTAGGTGTCTAGGAGTCGCTAGTACTATATTGGTAAAATTGGTGAGGAATTCCTCTATGTATTTTCCAGCATTATTTTGAGGTGAATAACCCCAGATAGAACTATGGGCATTGAAGTCCCCAACAACCACCAGATTTGAATTTGAGAAATTATTAGAAATAAAATTGAAAAAATCATGTCCATTGTTATTGCCATTTGGATTATATAAATTAATAACAGTGACCTCCATGTTTGCCAGCCACAACTTTACACCAATTGCATCAATGTCATGACTGAAATCAGGGAGGCTTATACCACAGAATTTGAGGTGAGATCGTACAAGGATGGCAACTCCACCACCAATTCTATTGGAAGATCTGTCTTTTCTTAGGACATCATAACCAGGAATTTTTAGATTAACTGATGAGTTTAAATGGGTTTCTTGAAGGCATAGTATGTCTATGTTGTGTGAAGAAGTATACTTAAGAAGGTCAGTGATTTTATAGTCATTTAATGATCTCACATTCCATTGCAAAATTGAGGAGGATAGGGGTAACTGAGGGTTAGCCATTGATAGATAGATTTAGTTTATTGAGTATAGTTCTGAAATTTGTGTTGGCTGTGTCCTTAAGATTTTTTGGGAAGTAGGTATTAGCCATCTCTTCTAGAATTGAGGATTTTTGATCTTCTGTGAGGGATGTTCTGGAGAGTGAGTTGAAGTTGAATATGTAGAGGCATAAGTTTGTAAGTAGATTTGGATTTTCTTCTGATATTTCCTTTGGCGATTTTGATGAGGTTGGTTTTGTAGGTTTACTTATAGAAGATTCAGGGTCTTGGTCTCTGGCTGGAAGGGGGGGAAAGTCTAAGGTCTTGATTCCAGGGAATGTTTTTTGTGGTTTGGTCCTTGTAGCTTTTTGCTGTAGAGTTTTTTGATTAGGTTGTGTGTTTGGTTCAGAGAATTCAGGTGTATCTGCATTGTGCACCATGAGTTTAATTTTTGCAAACTGAAATGGGATATTTTCTTTTTCAGACAACCTGAGAGCCATTGATCTTGCCTTGTATTTTGGGCATACAGATCTGTTGTCAGAAGAATGGGGACCTTTGCAATTAATGCATGATAATTTCTTGTTTGCACAGTTTGCTGTGTTTGGAGGATGGATGTTTTGGCATAGGTTGCACCTCTTCAGGTTTGTTTTGCAGTGTTGTTTTGTGTGACCCATTATCAGACATATTTCACACTGTATTGGCTTAGCCTTGTACTCTTTGTAGGGCTTTATCTGGCCAAATAGGGATATAGGATCACTGAAGTTCTCTAGGGTGGAGTCCAGGGTGAAAAGGTAGGATTTAGATGTGTATATGCCATCATTGTTGGGTTTTCCAAGTCTGGTGACTTTTGATACTGATATTTTTTGGCCTTTGCAGTTCATAAGGCCATCCTTTAAGTCAGTTTCAGGAATACCATTAGGGATATTGTATATGACAATTTTTGTTTGGGCAGGGGGAGGGCGAATCCATTGCTTTGAATCAACCTTAATGCCTCCAAGGGAGTTAAGTGACAAGAGAGTTGTTTTTGCATTTTCAAAGCCTGCTTGAATAGATATTAAGATTGAACCATCTCTGTTGATGTTGAGGTTGAAATTAATTTTCAGGATTTTGAAGAGCTCAAGTCTAAAGGCGCTTTTTTGCGTGCACCAGATAGACTGTTTCAGCTCAACCAGTCAACCAGATTGAGCTCTACTGACGTTTTTGCGAGAAACATTGACAAACCCAGTTGTCATGAAAACTATTTTTGCGTGAAACAAGAGACTGGTTAAAGCTGTGGTTTAACCAAAACTGGCACTGTTTATAAACCTATGTTTGTAACCGTTTGCATGAACTTTCGGCAGAAACTTTAACTGTATGGTGTTTGATGGCAACAATTGAAATTTGTAGGGTTCATATATTGATAATCTAAACATACAGTAGGCCTAACAAATTCACCAAAAGTTGAAAAATATTTAGCTAGGCTATTTAACTGTATGAAACTTTAACTATATGGTGTTTGATGGCAACAATTGAAATTTGTAGGGTTCATATATTGATAATCTAAACATACACCAGGCCTAACAAATTCACCAAAAGTTGAAAAATATTTAGCTAGGCTATTTTTTTTTGGATATAATGTGTTTAAAATAATCAGAGCACTACTGAGCTTACATCTTTAGAACTCCATATATTACATTAATCAATTTGAGTTTGAAGCTGATCAGCAGAAGAGTTAACTTATAATCACTTTACATAATTTGGGATTCTTTTTATTTATTCAATTGTCTAGGTTGTAGATCCTTGGGTGTGCCTAGGGTTAATATTTTTGGTAAATTTGCAGTTCGCAACATAATTAAGCTAGGATCAAAGTGAATAAATTATTTGATGCATTCTGGGTAAAATTCTAGTTTAGCTACTTTATCCTATTTTGGAAAAGAGTTGGGTTAGGAAAAGGAAACTTTTAGGGATGAGTCTACAGACTAAATATGTCCCAGGAAGGTATTTTGAAGTACCTACCTTGGCATTTGCCTAGAAAACTAACTGGAGACAAGGAAACATGTTAAGAAAACAATTCTTACTTTAAAATAGTCAACCTTGCTGTACTTAATCCTCCCCTTCCCCTTATGTGCAAATATATGGATTAATTTGTATCTTAATACATTCTGCCACCTGTAACTTTTCTTCCAGTTATTTTTTTGTCACAATTGATTCAATTTACAGGAACAGGGGTTAAAAAAACTGAGAGACATTGGAAAATTGATAAGATATCTATAATTTGGTCTATATAGTTGTACATTGGGGGGAGGGGGTAAGGTATAGTAAGGCTGCATGCAAAATGTGTTAACTATGATTATTCTGCATATTATGAAATAAGAATAGTTTCCCAAACATGTTTCCTCCTCTCCAGTTAGCTTTCTTGCCAAAAACCTCCACTCCTCCCTTTAGAGGCAAGTGACCTTTGATGCCCTTTAAAAATCTGTGTTTTATGTAAGTATAACCTTACAAAACATTTCTTCTGCTCAAATTAAGTACAAAAACTTTTTTTCAGCTTCACAACTTTGCTCAATTCCAATTTATAAGGTTTCAAAGATCTGCAAATACTCTTCATAAATTTAGAAAAAAAACCATTGATATGGCTAAAAAACTACTGAAATAACAATAATTGCATTTTTAGAACTAAAGCCAGAGAAAAAGAAACTGATCTTAGAAAATTAAGGTAAAATGTTGTTTTGTTAAAATTTCAATGTCTAATTGACCTGTCAAGTAGGCAAATTTCTAAGACATAGAAATCAGATGAGGGTTAACATGGAAGCTTGGAAATACCTTTCCAGAGTATGTTTTTGGCCCAGAATCCATCATTGAAAGTTGTATTTTCCTACCCTTACCCCTTTCCAAGATAGCAAAAAGTAGTTCAGCTAGAATTTTATTGCCTTTTGTTATGCTTTTTCAGAATTCAATAATCACTTCTGGGGCAAATTCCTTTTTGAGCACTTAAAGGACTAAAAATGGCCCATAGTCACCAGAAGCTTATAAGCTTGTTTTATAAAATGAAACTGGCTAATGAGAAAAAATTGCCATTTGTAGTTGATTCAGGAATATTTTTTTAGTCTTGATTATAAAATGTTATTAACAAAAAAAATTGAGTTTTTATTTCAAAGATAGCCTGAAACCCCTCAAAATGACATCACAGCAAAATTGAAATTATTTTTTTGGAGTTTCTAGCTCTTTTTAGTAATTTGTATAAATTTGTTTTCAAAATAACATTTTTCTATTGAGTCTAATAAAACATTCACAAATCAGCTACAAATAGCAATTTTGTCTCACTAGCCAGTTTTCCATTAGAAACATGCTGATATAGTTTTGGTGACAATGCGCTGTTTTGAAGATGCAAAACGAATTTGCCCCAGAAGCAGTTATTTAATTATGAAACAGCATAAAAAAGACATCAAGTGATATTGACAATCATTGTAGCTAAATTATGTTGTAAACTGCAAATTAAACATATTTTCTTGTAACATATTTCAGGCAATATAGCATTAGCAATAAATAAAGATTCAATTTCAGCTCAGTGCATGGGCTCCCATAAGGGGGTGGGGGGCAGGGGGGCACACCCCCCTGGCTGAATGATGTTGCCTTATTTTCATATATTTGTTCTGAGATTTCTATTATATAGCATTAAAAGTGCAAATTAGACAAGGTTTGCCCCCCCCCCTTGAATTCAGCTTATGGGCACCCATGGCTCAGTGGATTCTTACTATCTTGAGAAGTAAAAGAGTTATGCAAATATAACTTGCAAAAGTGAATCCATGACCAAAAATATAACCTTTACAGGCATTGCCAAGCTACTATTTCTACCTTTTTCTTTATTTTTGGGATTAAAAGATTCTATGCATGACAGGTCTTTTACTTAGCTTGGTAAATTTACAGGTTTCAACATAATTTAGCTATGATGAAAGTGAATACATCACTCAATGCTTTTATTATGGTTTTTCCTAATTCAATACATGCTTCTGTGTAAAGGTTATATTTTTGGTCATGGATTCACTTTTGCAAGTTATATTTGCATAACTCTTTTACTTCTCAAGATAGTAAGAATCCACTGAGCCATGGTGGTTAATGTAACTGTCTTTACCTTTCTGAATAAAACACAATAGTAAAAATATTCGCGTTTATTTTATTGTTAAAATTTCTAGTTATTGAAATTATTTCTAAATATTTCTATTTTTTATCTTTCATTCTGCTAATTAAGCTTTTTTTAATCAGCTTCAAGGATGTAGAAATAAAAAAAAATAGTTGAAAATAAGGTCTTTTAAATAGTACAAAATAAAAGTCACCAATATGATTACTCTAGATCAGTGTTTTTCTCTCCTTATGCACTGATCAGTATCATGATTCTCTGACACTGTAGTATTTTAGTGTTTTTTACGTGGAGAAAATCCACACTCTCTTGCAGCTCTTAATTTTCATTGCCATACCCCTTTTCTCAGGGGTGTCAATTCAGGGGGGGGGCGTTTTCCATCCTATACTTTGAAAAATACCTTCTTAATTCTATTTCATTGCTATTTTCTATTTAATCATGGTTAACTTGTTGTTTTTGCCACCCCTTTTGTCACCCTCCCCTACATTTTTGGGAATTGATTTCACTTCCTTTTCTTATTGTTTTGGTTGATGTTAAGTAAATAAGATATGCTTCAAAATATAGATGTTTTTATCAGAGATTATAGCAATATTTTTGGCAAATATTATAGTCTTTAGATTATAGCAATATAAAACTACATTGATTTCAATGTAGGGTCTTAAAAAGTATGCATGTATTCTGACAGAAAAATTCATATTATAATTGTAAAATAATTTTTGAAATTTATTTCAGTCCAACAATGGGAGATTCTAACATGTCATTGCAGATTTTCGCTACTATCTTTGATAGCTCTTCATCTGTTGACAGTGATTCTTCAGAGGAAGAAGACTTGCAGTTTCTACAGTTTTCTTGGGAACTTGAAAATGTTTTCAGATGTATTGAACCTGAATGCCATCCTGTACACATTGGGTACATGCAAACAGTGGCTACTTATTCAGACAGGGACTTCTGGCGCCACTTTCGTGTAGCCAGATCAACATTTCAAATTCTTATGACCTTTTGTTGGTAATTATAATTTACTGAGAATTAGTAGCTATTTTGTTATTCATTTATTTTGGTTGTAGTTATTTCTTTCAATTCACCAGAGAAAAGAGTTAAAAATAAAGATTTGTGACTCTCCCAAAGTTTTCTGTTTTTGTTGAAAATTAAAACCTTAGGTCAACTGTTAATTAAATACACCATTAATTAATTTAGTTTCCTTCTCATGAAAACGTTATTTTAGTCTGGATTAAACTCTTTATAGGGGATTCACCAGCTGAATTTTTTTAAGAAAGAGGTACCCAAGTTTAGTGCAATATATAACCTTTCCATGGTGTTGAATGTCATTACTTCCAAACCTTTAAAGATATTAAATTAGATGAAGGTCTCCGCAATGGTCTGTCAAGAATGTCTGGAATATATAAGGCCAATACTGGTCCATTCAATTAATTTTTTGGTTGACTACTTATTAAGACATACTGCTCCTTGTTTTTGCTAAGTTTCTGATTAGATGCTTTACATTTGTCATTCAAAACTAGCCTTTTGAACCTCTTAAGTCTAAACTAAATTTGTTTACATCATATTTTTTTTTAATGAAATGAATTTGAAAACAAAGTTAGAAATTTCTGTGAAGTAAGTATAAAACTGTATATGAAGAAACAGTTCACATGTTGCCTATGGCTTGGATGCTCCCATTGTAGCTGGTTGAACTATATTCAATGTTGTTAAAATTTGAAAACACTAAATGATAAGACACGACTGCATAAGGGGGAAATAGCAAAATTTCATTGATTTAAATTTATTTAACAAACTTCAGCAACATTCAAATAGGGTTTAGTTTTACAATTATATGTCTACTAAAGCAATTGCTAAGAAGAAAAGTTTCAATCTATCCATTTAGCTGAAATATTGAAGCTACAAAAATAGCTTTCCAAATAAACTATGATTCACATAATGCCCTACAAGAAAATATTTGTTGTATATAACAAAATAGATAACATATATACTAATCCCCTCGGAAAAAAACAGCATTGGAAATTTTGTTCTTGGAATTTTTTTTTCTAAAGGTTTTATTCTTTTCAGTTCTGTAGATGATAAAGTGTACCATGGGGGACAAAAGCCTCTTAATCTGAATGAGTCCCTTCTCATTACCCTGACTTATTTGGCAAATCAGGGAGCAATCCGTACTATTGCTGAAAAGTTTGGTCGGTCTCAATTTGCTGTCTGGACAGCAGTTGATTCAATTTGTGACAGTATATTTGAAAACTACAAAAAAGTAATAAAGTGGCCAGAAGTTGATTCTCTCTCAAATATTGCATCTAAATTTAAAGAACGAGCTGGCTTCCCTGGAGTGATTGGATGTATTGATGGATGCCATATACCAATTAATGCTCCAGTTAAGTGTCAAAAGGACTACTTAAATTACAAGCAATTTCATTCCATAATATTATTAGCAGTAGTGCTTCCAGATAGACGTTTTTCTTATATTTGTGCGGGTTTTCCTGGAAGCAACCATGATAGTTATGTATTTCAAAGATCTAATTGGTATAGGCAGACCATATTAGATCCTCAAACTAGATTTTCTACCTCGGGAGATTATCACATTCTAGGTGACAATGCTTTTCCTATTCAACCTTGGTTACTAGTGCCTTTTAAAAAAAATGAACATAATCTCAACAGAACCAAAAAAAAGTATAATAAAAAACTTTCTCAAACGAGAATTGTAGTTGAACATGCTTTTGGGGACATTGTGAACCGATTCCGACGTTGCTCAAATATTTATGCTTCTGTAACAAAGGCAGTGAAGATTGTTACAGCGTCTTGTTTAATTCACAATATGTCAATAGAAAATGGGGATTTTATTTGTGATAGAGATCCTACACTTGAAATTCACACCAGGGTGAATAGGACTCTACAAGACTCCTCCAGAAGTTCATCACAAAATGGTTTTGAAAAGAGAAACCTAATTTCCTCTCAATTATAGCTACATGTGAATTATTTTTCAATTTATCTTTTTTTTAGTTATAGTTAAATCAGTTTGTGCTTTATTTACAGTGTAATAAATTTGCATTAGATATTGAAAGGATAGACACTGGTTTTGAGCAGCAATAGTCTCTTATTCAGTATCCCACATATTTTTCATTTCTATGTACATATTCAACTATTTTTTTTACACATTGCTGATCTTAGACCACAGTATTAAAAAAAAACACAATATTTTGTCTTTTGAATGGAAATTAAAATAAAAATTTAACCATAATTTTGTAGCCAACTCATAAGTTAAACAGTCATAGTGTTAGGTTTAAACGCTAAATCATGATATTTTGACCATATTTGAGAAGAAAATAAAATTTATGTACAATCTTCAAGGGTAAAGCCTGTAAAGATAAAGATGAGTTTATTAAAGCGAAATGAAAATATATAGATTGATAAAGTGAAACCAAATGTATGTTTTTTGGTCTTTCATTTCTCTTTATATGCTTCTAAGAATTTTATTTTTATTTCCAAGTTTCCTTGGTGTCTGCTTTCCAAATGTCTTTCTCTTCTTTTGTCTTTGTTGTGGGGACAGCTATGCCTTTGGACCTAAGAAAAAACGAAACCTTCTAGATTATAAACAGTAAAAGACAAATAAAAAAAAAAAGAAACTAGGTATCCCTTTAACCTTGGTACAGATCCGAGGGAAATTAATTTTTTTTTTTCAGCAAAAAAAGATACCCTTTTTACAGATGGAAATGACTTTTCTCTTACTCCAAAGGGGGTTAGAAAATTCCATGCCACCCTGTACCATTGCCCTGGAAGTGTTAAATCGTAAACTAAATTGACAATTGCAATTAGAAATGCAAGTATTTTGTGTCTGGATTAATGCATTCATTAAATTCTTTGTGTACTCCCCAAATTATTTGCTTCGTGGGATTTTTAGAAAAAAGAGTAAAATTTGTGATTAACTGCTGATATTTTTGAACGTATTGTATTTGATGCAAGCTTATTCGATTATTTCAGCTCTCATTTCTAGCATTTATAAGACCTATCTTAGATCCTCATGTGCCTCCAGAGACACACAAGGGTATTGTACCAAAATAGAAACCAGTCGTCCCATAAACGTGCTGCCACTATTTTGCACCGTTTTCCATAAATGACATCCTAGCAAATGCAGTGGACTGTTCTTTTTGCTTAGGTTAAAAAAAATTAAATCTTTGTTGAGTAATTGATGTTTTTCAGCATTTAGAAAGTATTAGGATACTTTAGCTTGATTCAAGGGACAGAGCCTGTCATGTGTTGTTTTTTTTCTGTTGGTTTTATATGACTATTTAATAAAAATATATTCAGTGATTTATTTTTTTCTTCTTGTTAGTCATTACATAGGAAGGGCCAATTGAAAGTGATCAAATGTATCAATTTCATATGATAGCAGCAAAATAAGACGTGTGCACAGCGTTTCAAACTGTAAGCTCGAAACTATAACTTCAAGCAGTAGTTCCAAGTGATAAAGTATACCGTATTAAAAACTGAAAGACTTAAATTATTGTTATTAGTCTTTAATATGATTTGTATCCCCAATCAATCTTTTCAGTTTGTGTAAATACACACGTTTAGGTACTAAGGCGAGGTTCCATAGTAGACGCTCCTGAGCCATTAGTAATAAATTAGAATCCAACTTAGTGGGAATTACTAAGGATTGGGATGTGCTGATTCCTAAGGAATTGATATTTTACTATTTGTCATGAAATAGCTTTCAATACTTATAGTTTTACACTACGTAGTCTTTAATGGATTAACTGAGATTTTAAAGCACCGTTTCCATTTCATATTTAATGCAAAAAATGGAGAGCAAATAAATCAATGGGAAATAGTCTTTTGATCAAAATTATTTTCTTGCAATGGTTTTCATAAGCAACCACGATAGCTATGTTTTTCAAAAGTTTGATTGGTATAGACAGTCCACATTAGATCGTCAAAGTAGACTGTCTTCCTCGGGAGATTATCACATTCTAAGTGACAATGATTTTCCTGTTCAACCTTGGCTACTAGCGCCTTTTAAGAAGACTGAACAGAATATCAACAGAACAAAAAAATTATAATTTACAACTTTCTCAAACGAGAATTGTAGTTGAACATGCTTTTGGGGACACTGTTAACAGGTTGAGATGTTGCTCAAATATTTATGCTCCCGTGTTAAAGGCAGTGAAGATTGTTACAGTGTCTTTTTTTTACTCACAATCTAATTAATCTATAAAAAAGAAACAGTGATTTTATTTGTGATAGTGACTCTACGCTTACAATTCACACCAGCATGAATAGGACTCTACACAACCCTTTTAGAATCTCACAAAAAAAATGGCTTTGAAAAGGAAAACCTCATTTGTAGTTACATGTAACTAATTTGTAACTTATCTTTTTTAAGTTTCAGTTAAATCAGCTTGTGCTTTATTGACAGTTTGATACATTTCTGTTCGATAATGAAAGGATAGACACTGGTTTTAGGGAATGATAATCTTTCTTATTCAATATCCCGTATATTTTTATTTTCTATGCACATATAAAACTATTATTTTCACACTTTGCATATGTTTGTCACTTTGACCTCAGTATTGAAAAAAAACTTTCTGGTAAAATGTACTCTGTTTTTTCTTTAGAAGGGAAATTGAAGTAAACATTTAATCATGATTTTGTGGTCAACTTATAAGTAAAACTGTGATAATGTTAAGTATGTTTACTTAGTCCTGAGATTTTGACCATATTTGAGAAAAAAAAACTTTAGATGGTTCAATTTCGGAAGGTTAGGCTTGTAAAGATAAAAATGAGTTTATTAAAACAAAAATACGTAGATTAATAAAATCAAACCAAATGTATGTTTTCTTTTATTTCTCTTTGTATGCATTTAAGAATTTTCTTTTCATTTCCAAGTTTTCTTGATGTCTTCTTTCTGAATCTCTTTCTCTTCTTTCGTCTCTGCTCTTCTTATATTCAATATAAGCTCGCATTTGCTCCTTGTTATCTTCAAGCAGCTGAAATTTTTTTTGACTATTTGTAGCTCTAGATGGCTTAACTTGCTGTGGAGACTGGTATGTCGTAGGACCTAAGAACAAAAGAAACATTCTAGAGTATAAACCATAAAAGCAACAAAAAAATCTCCACCTCAGCCAAATTTGCTTCTTTTTCTTTCCCGTAAGGCTTCTAATTGTTTTAAATTTATCTTTCATAAGAGTTCTACATACATTTTTCTACAAATTGATAACCTACCCTTGCATATGTTTTGATTTATACTCGCGTTTAGTATATTTTATACCCTTGTATAAACAAAAAAAAAGTCAAAGCTTAGATGTAAAAACTTTTAACGTCGAAACCTATAAAATTATCAACAGTTTTTGTGGTACCAAACTGTGAGTAAGGAGCGACCCAGCACGATAGTAACCAAAACTTTAAAGAACGGAATTTTGATAGCAATAAATATATCATGAGAGTCGGATTTTTATGTTGATTTCAAATATACAAGTTTCATCAACTTTAGTCTTACCCATCAAAAGTTACGAGCCTGGGAAAATTTGCCTTATATTCGAAAAAAGGGGGAACGCCCCCCTAAAGGTCATAGAATCATAATGAAAATCACACCATCAGAATCAGCGTATCAGAGAACTCTTCTGTAGAGGTTTCAAGCTCCTATCTGCAAAAATGTTAAATTTTGTATTTTTGCCAGAGATCACGGATGCGTGTTTATTTGTTTTTCCCCAGGGGTGATTGTGTCGACCCAGTGGTCCAAAAATATTGCGAGAGTGCTCATTTGAACGGAAATAAAAATTTCTAGTGCCCTTTTTAAGTGACAAAAAAATTGCAGGGCAACTAGGCCCCCTCCCACTCTCATTTTTTCTCCAAGTCGCCAGATCAAAATTTTGAGACTGCCATTTTTTCAGCATAGTCGAAAAATCTAGTAACCATGTCCTTGAGGATGACTCAATCCCACAAGTCCCTGGGGCTAAAAGTTATGAACTTTGCCCATTGTTTACATATAGTGTTGGTTATTGGGAAGTATACAGACGTTTTCAAGGTTTTTTTCTTCGTGTGTGTGTGTGTGTGGGGGGGGGGGGGTGTCGGGGGTTACGTGGGAAGATCTTTCAATGGAGAAATTTTTCATTGGGGAAGATAATTTTTCCATGCACCGGATTTCCCATCATTACTTAAAAAAGGTCAGAAATTAAATTAAATTATTACGTATATGAGAGGGGTTCGCCCCCTCGTCAATACCTCGCTTTTTACACTAAAGTATTTTTAGTACTTTCAAATTTATTCTAATTAAATAGCCTTTGTGATTCAGGGGTCATTCTTAAAAAAATCGAACTTTAGCGTAAAGAGCAAGATATTGACGTGGGGGCGAACCCCTCTCAAGTACGTAATAATTTCATATACGTAATAAACCAAGATTTTTTAAGCATCTCATAAGTAAAACTTGGTTGGCAAAGTTAAGCATATAAAGTAAAACCTGAAATTTTTATCATAGCTTGAAAATCTATGTAGTACTAACAGAAATAATCATAATTTCAAAATAGACATAATAGTCTATTAGATTATCGTTTTGAGTAATACTAAACCACGTTTTTTATTTGTACGAGTTTTCAAGGAAATTTGCCAGTTCCCAAGGATTCTGAAATAAAAAAAAAAGACAGAAAAAGGTATATAACAAACCAATTAATTCATTCTCTAAACCTTCTTGTCTAGACGTACTTGCTTCCCCAGGACTCTCGGCTTCACAATGTGAAACGTCTAATGTAGTGTCTTTTTTCCGTTTTTTGGTAAAACTACTTGATGAAAATTCTTTGGGGTCAGACCCACAAGCATCTGCCACAAATGTTGGATGAACAGAATGGGCCTGCCCAACTATTTCCCTTATCTCTTCAATAAAAGGGGGTGCATCCTCCAGCACTTCTATCCCAGCCCCTGTGGTAGCTTCCAAGTTTTTAACATATGATTTATATGCGGACCAAAGGTTCCTCCATTTCTGGTCAACTTTTAGGGTAGGCGTATCCCCTAGATTCCACCCTTCATTTTCCATGTCTCTTGCAATGCTTCCCCACACATCCTTTTTTACGGTTTTGCTGTCATTTAATTTTTCCCAATTTTCTTTTACTAAGTTAAGCAGAATTCTCACTGCCTTTTCATCTTTTTCTTTGTACTGTTTTTTTTTTTTCTGCCACACCAAATTTCACCGCTCTCCATGCTTGACGCTGCAACTGGTTGCATTCCTTTTGGTTCAGGGGCTGTTGAGGCTCTGTAATGCTCTGGAACAATTTCGTTCAAGACCAAATATCTGACTCGATCCCCTAGAATACATAGAGAGGCTCTACAATATGTCTCTTAGCTTTAATACTTGGTATTTTTTCATTGAAATCAACTAAACACAAAAGAAAGCAAGCTGAGGGAAACACTTCATATTGCTGGTTCTTAAGTTAATTTGGTAATAGTGTGTGTGTGTGAGGGGGGGGGGGGGAAGAACCAGAGGCCAAATTTGTTCTTGGGCTAAAACAGTTGACAATCCTTGTAATCTAGCATCTACATCTAAAAATTCGGCATGCAAACCAGTTAACTTTTCTTACACTCTAGCCATGCACTTATTGATAAAATGTTGTTCCAACTGTAAATAAACAATATGGCTTCTTTCCCGAATTTAATTTCATCCTTTTATTCAGAGCTGTTTGGGGGGGGGGGGGGTGGCAAGCTTATGCAGGTGCTGTGGCGGGCACCCAGGGAACCCTAGAATATGCTCAAATACATTAGAAATTGATAAAATATCTAACACAAACACATTTTCCATGAACCTGAACATGGCCAATGAGTTTTACTTGCAGTAATGTCTACATGGCAGCAATGAAAACAGATTTTTTTTATACTCAAGATCTTATCACAAACAAGAGTTAACACTTAGTAGCATGCGTCAACTTCTATAATAGCGGAAACTTCTCCAATCTTTGAAAACTACTGGCACCTGCACCATAAAGGTCAGACATACAAATTTTCAAAACTGTGCCTATTATAAAATAAAGGAACTTTTGATGCTAGTTTGGTAATGAGGTGGGGAGAGGAGGACCAGTGGCCATATTTGTGTGTGTGCTGACACAGTTGAAAATCCTTTTATTTATAATTGGTGCTTCAAACAAGATTCAACAAGTCTTTCTCCTAATTAAACTTTAGTGAAACTTATGGGCAGGGAATACAGGGAAGGAACATTGGATTCTTCAATTATTTAGATCAAAATATTTGCAGATACAGATTTTTATGAATGATGATATTCCAATATGGCCTACTGTATCAGTGTGCTATTGTAAGGTCTCTGGAAAGAGGGCTATCTCATTCCGCATGGAAGGCTGAAATGAACAATTTAGCAGTTTTTAGGCCAAATTCATTCAATTTTCCCCATACCTTCTTGCCTCTCATGGCTTCTCAAGACCAGAACATAATTTGCACTTTACTGAAAAAGACTGGTTGTCCCTTTAATATACTTATACTGATATTTATTTCTTGAAGTTTTGATATTTTTTTTATTTATTAAAGTATAAAAATTGAAAACATTTAAAATTTATTTTCTTTTCAGTAATGTTTTTCTTTTCAGTAGTTTTCTTTTAAATTTATTACTATATAAATCTCTTCTTCTTCTCTGTATAGTGTTATGTGTCTTAAACATTGAATTTGGCAGTAGGTAAAGACTAGAACTCTACAAGATTATACTTACCATTTGACATAACAATTTCATAATGGTGGTTAGTGGCATCAACTTGAATCAAAATTCCTCTCTCAAAAATTTGCATAAAGTCTAATTCTTCACTCATTTTTAAGGTTTGACACCTAAAAAAAAAAAAAAAATCAAAACATGAAAAACAAGATAAGTACTCATTTCCTTTGTATAGCCAAAGGAAACTGTTTATTTGCATAAGATTACATAGTAACCATAAAAAGTATTTCTTTTGTTTAACTCAATTGTTGCAATGGATTTAGGTGCCTTTGGTTTAATTGGCCTTAAAATTCTCTTTTATTTTAATCTATAAGTAGGTTCATTCACATGTTCTTCAATTTTCTTGTTTCTTAATTGTTTTCCTTTATTTTTTAAGGAAAATATTGTACAGAGAACATGCTATCTGAATTTATTTTTAATATTATTCAAACTAAGACAACATTGAGGTTAGAGTTATCTTAGGAGAGTAAGATAAGGTCCTTGGAAGTATAATTAATTCTACAGTTATTTAAAATCTTGAAACAAATTATCTCTTGAACTGCTCACAGTGTGTTTTTGTTCTGTAAAATCTGTTAATACCAATCTTCTTGAATCACATTACCACATCATTAGTTGATACTGGGGTGTCTGCTGACAAGATTCTGCTTGACTTTGCGGAAGCTTTTCTACCCTGCAAGCCTAAATTAGGAGTTATAAAAAGACTAGCAAAGCTGAAAATCTCAATACTTGTATACAGGAGAAACAGAGGTGATGCCATTCTAGCCCATAAGTTAATGAGGGCTAGTTCTCTCTCAGCACTGTTTTCTACTGTTGGTCCTAAGCCTTTTAAGCAGTCTACCCTATCAAGAGTCTGCACTCAATTCTTTTCCTCAAGAATAATCAACAGTTGGAAAACTTGCTTAAATAGATTGGTAAATTTGCTTTTTTAGCCTAAATAAAACACCAAAGTTTTACCCAAATCATTTAAAGATGAAGGATTCAAAATACCCAAAAACTTATAATATTGTTTACTCTCTCTTAGCTCCAAAACTAATAAAAAAAAGGAAAGATCCATATTGTACAACTTCAGCCAAAACTAGGTTGTAACAAAACAAGGTAACTAATTTGACCTTATTTGTATAAGATTGCCATGGGTGTAGGTAGGGGGGCAGCTGCCCCCCCCCTAGACCTTCAAATTTATATTAGTTATGGCTGAAAAAGCAGATGGTTTGGAAAAAGAAGTTGATAAAACTCCATCACACTATTGACTGCCCCCCCCTAGACAATATGCTGCCTATGCCCATGAAGATTGCATTGTAACTATGGAAAAAAATCTTTTTATAGCCATTTTTCGCTATGGATTTATGTGCCTTTTAACTACTAGGCCTTAAAATTCTCTTCTTTAATCTATAAGTAAGTTCATATATGTATTCTTCAATGTGTTATCTGAATTGATTTTCAATACTATTCAGATATAGACATAGCTGACTAGACATAGCCCCCCCCCCTATATATGCCAATTCAGGGTATACATTTCTACATTAGGGGGGGGGGGGCAAATTTTATTTCTGATGTAAATGGGAGGTACGTTTGAACTTTCCAATAGAAATGATTATTATATTCGTAATCAGCATAAAAAAAGGCATCAAATGGTATATTCACTTTAGTTGTTACTCAATAATATGATTTGGTTAATATTTACAGAAAATTGTTTAGCTCAGCATAGTGAAGTATATCTTATAGAATTTTGTCATAGGTAAATTTTCTTTTACAATTTAAAAAGCCTAGGGCTACAACACAGGGCTACAAAGTCTTACCCAAATAATTTAAACAGAGATCAGGGATTCCAAATCCAAAGAAAATTACAGTACTGTTAATTCTATCTTAGCTCTGAAACTAATGAAATAAAGGAATTATCTATCATGCAACTTCAGCCAAAACTGGTTTGTTACAAAACTAGGTCACTAAAACAAAACTAGGTCACTGTTACAAAACAAAACTAGGTCACTAAACCTCTAATTAGTAGTCACTTCCTATCTATTTCAATAGATGAAAGTAGGTTAGACCATATCTAAATTTAGTCTGACCTCAAACTCCATGTTGATTTGTAGTTTAAGCTACAAGTTCACGTTTCAAAGTTTTAAAACTAATTAATGCTGTCTCTTTTTTGTTTAAGAACAACCGGTATTTTGGCGAGAATGTTTCGTTTGATCACAAACAATTTTTTCCGGTTTCAAGCAAGTCTATTTTTGCGACAAACATTCAAACTGGTAGAACCAATTCTGTCATTGGTTCAACCGACTGGTGCACGCAAAAAAGCGCTTTAATTGTTTGGATGTTTTTTATTTGGAACATGGTTTCAGGAGAGGTAGGAAGAATGTGGATGAAGTGCTCTTCTTCCAAAAAAGATGGGGGTGTAGTAGAAACTGTCTTTAATGGGGAGAAACTGGTGTGCCGTTTTCTCTTGGATCTTTTAGGAGTGACTGTTTTGAAGCCATCATCATGGAGATTTGAGTCCTCAGAGTGGACAGTGACCATGGTTTCATTGGAGTCTGAGTCCTCAGAAAGGTCACTTGGTGATGGGGAGATGGTGCCTAGCATTTGGTAATTAGTATCTCCCTTCTCAGGGGGTAATTTCATTGGGATCATGGTTGAGATAAATTCCCCACTTTATATAAATAAAAATAATCAAGAAAACTTCACTTGATAGTCCTGTTTTCACAAAATTTTCGAATTCTCTAACACAATTATTTTTAATATTCTTCTTCTGGTTTTAACTTTGGATCAACCTTTCAATTCTTCCGTTTTTTTTTTAGGGCTGCTGACCAGTACTGGCGTAATTTCTTCCAGACCTGTCGTACAGGTGTTCATAAACCTGTGAAACTTGTTAAAACCCTGTTACCCCTTTTAGAACGCGTTCCGACTTCATAACCCAGTTTACTTTTAGTCCAGTCTTCATTGACAGGTTCCAGGGTGTAAAATGAAAACCATTCATTTTATAATAGCTCCATCAACATGGGCGTTCATAAGTTGAATTTTAGGGGGGCTGGAGCGGGCTTACCTGGTCAAATCGGCATTTCCAATACTGTATAACAGAAATCTAAAAAATAATAATAAATTATAAGGCAGCATCATTCAGCCAGGGGGGCTTGAGCCCCTATCTGCCCCTTCCCCCCTCAAATGGATGCCCGTGTCCGTCAACATACTATAGGTCTTCATTGTTTCAAAATTTGACAACAGAATCTGTTAATGAAAGATGAGCTTTTGGTACAGCTGTAGCAATTAAAATATCCATTTTGCTTGATCTTATGAAGGAAGTGATGAAAGTAACACCGAAGTAACAACCCTCCCTGCCCATCTACCGCAGCAAGAACAGAGTCACTTGAAAGTAGGTGATATTATCGTTTGAACTTTGTGACTCACAGTTCTGCTGATTCCAAATATGTAATATTTTTTTAGTATAGTGTTACCCATTAGTGAACCTGAGAAAAATTGTCAAATTTTCAAAAAAGATCAAAAACACCCCATAAAAGCCAAAGAATTTTAATGGAAATCATGTCATCAGATTCAGCATATCAGAGAACCCCACTATAGAGGTTCCAAGCTCTTATCTATAAAATGAAATTTTATAGTATTTGCCAAAAGAAGCATCACGGATTCGCGTTTACTTGTTGTTGTTTCTTTTTCCAAGGGTGATCATATCGAACCAATGGTACTATAATTTCGCAAGAGGGCTCGTTCAAACGAAAATTAAAAGATCTAATGTCCTTTCTTAACAGAGATAGAGTTGCAGGAAAAAATATAGAGGAAAATGAAAAAGTTTGTGATACCTTGGATGTGAAGGAAGATTTGTTTTGTGAGGAGGAATTAGCAACAGTACTAAAAGGATTAAAGAATAATAAAGCTCCAGGTGCTGATAGGGTAGTAAATGAGTTTCTTAAATATGGTGGCTCTGAGGTTAGAAATAAGTTATTGAAGATTATGAATATGATTTTTGAAAAAGGGGAAGTACCTAACGATTTTAGGAAAACCTTAATTAAGCCACTTTATAAGAAAGGTGATAAAAGTGAGTGTGGTAATTATCGAGGCATTAGTCTGGTCTCTGTAGGTAGCAAATTGCTTAGTAATATGATACTTTTAGACTGAGAGATGCTGTAGACAAAGTTTTAAGAGAAGAGCAGTGCGGTTTTAGAAAAGGTAGAGGATGTGTTGACCAAATTTTCACTCTTAGGTTAATAATTGAGAAGTGCCTAAGTTTTCAAACACCTTTGGTCCTCAGTTTTATAGATTATGAGCAAGCGTTCGATTCTGTTGATAGAGGAGCTTTAGTAAAGGTTTTATCCTTGTATGGTATACCAGACAAATACATTAAAGTAATTAGTGCTATGTACGAGAATAACACTGCTGCGGTTAAAGTAGGAAATGAGGTTAGCAGCTGGTTTTGTATTAAATCAGGAGTTAAGCAGGGTTGTGTTCTATCCCCCTTTATATGGATTATTTTGATGGACTTTGTTTTAAGGAGCACAGGAAAGGCAATGGGAGACCACGGAATCAAATGGGGAGGAAAAAGTCTCCTAGACTTGGATTATGCTGATGATTTAAGCATCCTAGATGAAAGTGTGAGCAAAATGAATGAAGTTTTAGAGGTTTTGCGAGTTCAGGGTGCTAGTATTGGTTTGAAAATTAATGTTAGGAAGACTAAGTCACTAAGGCTAGGAATAAGTGAAGATGAAAAGGTGACGTTGGGTAATGAAAATATTGATCAGGTGGACAGCTTCACTTACCTTGGTAGTATTATTAGTAAAGATGGTGGGAGCAGTGAAGATGTTAAAAATAGAATAGCCAAGGCTCAGGGTGTTTTTTCACTGTTAAAAAAGTCTGGAAGAATAGGAAGATAAGTCTGCAAACCAAGATTAGAATCTTAGAAGCTACAGTGATGACAGTGGTCAAATATGGCTCTGAAGCATGGACGCTTCGAAAAGCGGATGAAGATTTGCTAGATGTTTTCCAGAGAAATTGCTTAAGGATTGTTCTGGGTACCCGGCTGACTGACCGTATTTCAAACAATAGGCTATACGAAAAATGTGGTTCAATACCGCTTTCTAGGTCTATAATGAAAGAAAGGTTGAGGTGGTTAGGGCATGTTGTGCGGATGAAGGATGACAGATTGCCAAAGATTGTTCTTTTCGGCCAACCATCTAGGGCTAAACGGAAAGCAGGTCGTCCCCGTCTGGGGTGGGAGGACGTCATAAAGAAAGATTTAAAGGAAATGGGAACTTCGTGGGCGGGTGTAAAAAGGGAGGCTTTGAATAGATTGGGGTGGAGGAGGAGCGTGCGTAGCTGTGTTGGCCTCAGGCGGCTTGGTGCTGCGATGAGTTGTTAGTAGTAGTAGTAGTAGTAGTAATAGTAATGTCCTTTTTAAGTGACCAAAAAATTGGAGGACAACTACCCCCCGTCCCATACCCTTTTTTCCCGAAAGTCGTCCGATCAAAATTATCAGATAGCCATTTTGTTCAGTATTGTTTAAAGGTACAATATATATGTCTTTGGAGATGATATGACCCCTCAGAACCCTCAGAGGAAGGGCCACAAGTTATAAAATTTGCCCATTGTTTACATATAGTATTTTTTATAGGGAAGTATACCGACGTTTTCCAAGGGAGGAAGGAGATCTTTTGGGGATGGATTTTCTGTGGGGAGAATTTTCCATTGGGATGGAAGTTTCTGGGGGTAAACTTTTCAGGGAAAATTTTACATGGGGAGAATTTACTGGAATTTGTATAAAGAATGTTTTTTATTTGTCTTTTTTCTCGTCGTTGATACCATTGTACATGTAGAGACACTCTGAAGAAAGTCTCAGGGAAGTTTTCAGCGGAGTTGAAATTCGCTTGGGATCTTGTTTTTTTGGAGGGGGGGGGGAGGATTTTCCATGGGGGAATTATCACCAGGAGAAATTCTCCATGGAAAATTTCTGGGGGATAAACTTTCCAGGGGGGGGCATTTTCCAAGCAGGGATATTCCCAAATGATCTTAAAAATGATCAGAAACTGAATGAATACAAGTCTCTTCAAATAAAAGTATGGTGAGGAGTACTTTTCAGGCAGAATCGTAAGCAAAAATTTTCTGGGAAGGATTCGCAGCAGGGATGGAATTGTCCAGGGGTAATTTCCCGGCAAAAGAATTTTACATGGGATGAACTTTATATAGAGGAATTTTTCGTGGGAAAATTTTCCATAGAGGAATTGATTTCCTGGGATTATTTGAAAAACGGTCAGGAATTAATACAAAAACTAGTTTTTTCTATCGAAAGTAAGGAGTGACATTAAAACTTAAAACTTACAGAAATCATTCCGTATACGACGGGGGCTACTCCCTCCTTAATTTTCCCCTCTCTACTCTAATGTTGGACCTTTTGTCTAATTTTTTTTAAGAACGATTATTGAACACACAAGGGCTGTGCCACCCTTAGAGTAAGCCCGCTCCTTCACCCTCAGTCGAGAGGGGTGGAGTCACCCCCCTCCACAAACATATTCTTTTCCCTTGATGCATCCAACTGAAATTTTGAGATAAAAATTTTATTAAAAATAGTCCAAAGAACATATGATAATGCCCTCAGCGTTTCCACAAAGCCTAAGAGCTTTGGGACAAGGGTTGTAAGTTATGTCCCAGGCTCTTATAAGATTATATGGAATAGGTAGTCGTATAAGCTTCAGATGGGGCTCATTTGATTGAAGTTTAGTGCCCTTTATAAGAGTCAAAAGTGATTAGAGGGCATCACCCCCCACCCCCCGTGCCTATCAGCTCCGAAAACCAGTATCTAATCAGAATTTGTAGACATCTATTTTGTTCAGCATTTTTCAAAGGTCTAGTAATTATGCCTTTGGGGATGTCACTCCCCTGATTAAAGGGCAACCTAGCTTACCTAGCGCTCCGCAACGTCGCTTGACTCCTGGATTGTACCTTATGGCATGCGCAAGAAATACTTTAATTGGCAAAAAGCTACCAAAAGTAGTGAAAATGCTGACCCACATGCCGACCATACCTGTCAAGCGGAACTCTCGTAGGAAGATGAGCGTTAAGCTCTGACAATTAGTTTTTTTTTTACTGTTTACATGTTTTTATGACTTTTTTGCTTTCGCAATAGTTAATTTTTTATGGATGAACTAAATGAATCTTTTTCGTTTTCATTACATTCGATGTTAACTGACCACTTTGAAAGACGTTTACAAGTTGTAAAAAGACTGCTTTCTGAGATTTCAAGATGGATATAATTTGGCTGAAAAGGACACATTTTTGGATGCTCAAGGGACATATTCACTGATCGAAAAGTTGGCAACCCTGGTAATAGCACGCAGTGCAAAAGTTTATCTATGACTATGGAAGATATAGGAATCTTGGAACAAATTGATTACAAATTGGGAATCTTGGACAAAAAATCTCGAATAGTAGTGAGGTTTGGCTTGTCCAGTAGCAATGATGAAGTATTAAGAACAGACAAAATTTGGAACTTTGACAAAATATAATGAGTCAGAATATCAAAAGAGAGCAGAGAAGTTTGCTGTGGCTAATGAATCAGACCTAAAGAGAGCTAAGGTAGAAGAAAGCAAATCTGACTTAGAAGAGCAAAAGAAAAGAAGAGCACTAAGATTTGGGCTCACCTTTGCTCCAGGAGAAAAATTTGGAACTGAGTCAGAATTTCAAAAGCTTCAAAAGAGAGCAGAGAAGTTTGGTCTGGCTAGTGAATCAGACCTAAAGAGAGCAAAGGCAGAAGAAAGCAAATCTGACATAGAAGAGAAAAAGAAAAGAAGAGCACTAAGATTTGGCCTCACCTGTGCTCCAGAAGAAAAATTTGGAACTTTTACAAAAGATAATGAGTCAGGAATTCAAAAGAGAGCAGAGAAGTTTGGTATGGCTAGTGAATCAGACCTAAAGAGAGCAAAGGCAGAAGAAAGCAAATCTGACATAGAAGAGAAAAAGAAAAGAAGAGCACTAAGATTTGGGCTCACCTTTGCTCCAGAAGAAAAATTTGGAACTTTTACAAAAGATAATGAGTCAGGAATTCAAAAGAGAGCAGAGAAGTTTGGTATGGCTAGTGAATCAGACCTAAAGAGAGCAAAGGTAGAAGAAAGGAAATCTGACATAGAAGAGAAAAAGAAAAGAAGAGCACTAAGATTTGGGCTCACCTTCGCTCCAGAAGAAAAATTTGGAACTGAGTCAGAATGTCAAAAGCTTCAAAAGAGAGCAGAGAAGTTTGGTCTGGCTAGTGAATCAGACCTAAAGAGAGCAAAGATAGAAAAAAGTAAATCTGACATAGAAGAGAAAAAGAAAAGAAGAGCCCTAAGATTTGGCCTCACCTGTGCTCCAGAAGACTCAGAGAAGAAACAGCAGTATGCGGAGTTTTTTGGTTCCAGTCAAAGTATAAGTGATTCTGACCTCTGCTGGCATTGTTTACCAGAACTGGTAATTCATGTTTTTTTTTATTATTTTACTAGTTGACCATGATTTCCCTATGCTGTGGTCTATTTCAGCCTACATAGAATAGGCTAAGGTAAATTTTTACCAAATCATATTATTGAGCTCCAAATAAAGGGAATATACCACTCAATGCCTTTTTTATGCTCTTTATGAATATAATAATCATTTCTGTCAGAAATGAATTTTAGCCCCCACTCCTGTTTATACAATTCAGGGTATATATTTGCACATTAGGGGGGTGGGGGAAAGGGTCAATATATACCAAATCATATTATTGAGTTTCAAATAAAGTGAATACACCATTCAATGCCTTTTTTTATGCTGATTATGAATATAATAAGCATTTTTATTGGAAATTAATTTCAGCCCCCCCCCCCCCTACATAGGCTATACCTAACCTAACCCTGAATTGGCATATATAGGGGGGTGCTGAAATTCATTTACAATAGAAATGCTTATTATATTTGTAATCAGCATAAAAAAAAGGCATTGAATGGTGTATTCACTTCAGTCCTAACTCAATAATATGATATGGTATATATTGACCGGGAAAGTTTAAACTTACCTCTTATTTACATCAGAAATAAAATTTACTCCCACCCCCCTAATGTGCAAATATATACCCTGAATTGTATAGATAGGGGTTGGGTAAAATTCATTTCTGACCAAAATGATTATTATATTTGTAAAGAGCATTAAAAAAAGGCATCAAGTGATATATTGACTTTATTTGTAACTCAATAATATGATTTGGTTAAAAATTTACCTAGGCTAATATGAGAAGATTATAGATCAGCCTAAGGTAAAGAAATCCTAGCCTACCTTTTTACCAGTAGGCTATCCTAAAACCATTGATCAACCAGTAAATTTTTCATTATTCATATTATTGACTTACAAATAAAGTAAGCATACCACTTGATGCCTTTTTTATGCTCTTTCCAAATATAATAATCATTTTTGTTGGAAATGAATTTTACCCCCACCCCTATATACCAATTCAGGATATATATTTGTACATTAGGGGGGGGAGAGTTTAAACTTACCTCTCATCTGCATAAGAAATAAAATTTACCCCAACCCCCCTAATGTGCAAATTTATACCCTGAATTGGTATGTACAGGGGTGGGGGTAAAATTCATTTCCAACAAAAATGATTATTATATTTGGAGAGCATAAAACAGGGCATCAACTGGTATCTTTACTTTATTTGTAAGTCAATAATATGAATAACAAAAAAATTACCAATCAACCAACAGCTGAAAACTCAAAAAAAGGAGATTGATTATAGCCTAGGAAATAGAGATGTACAGGCCCAACCATTTAGGATCAAGTGAGAAGCAGGTTGTCCCTGAATAGGGTGAGAAGATGTTGCAAGGAGATTTAATGGAAATGAGAACTCTTGGGCAGGGTTAGTGAGGAAGGCTGTGTTTAGATTAGGAGAAGGGTGTGTAGTTGTGATGGCATCAGGCTGATTTCTACTGCAGTGAGTTGTTAGTAACCTAGTAGGCCTATATCAAAGCTACATACTTAACATGCTAAGGGTGTAAACATGGGCATAGGGGGGGAGGCAGGGGGGCAGCTGCCCCCATCCCCCCTCAACCTTCAAATTTACATTAGATATGGCTGAAAAAGCAGGTGGTTGGAAAAGCAGTTGATAAAAGGCCCTCCATCACACTATCAACAGCCCCCCCCTAGACAATATGCTGCCTACACCCGTGGGTATAAACAGTTTAGCCTAGTTATCAGAGGTAAGAAAATTGTTCTAAAAATGAAATGAAAATTGTAGCAAACGTTACAGCAGACCTGGACTAGAACAGCTGCCTAGCAATTTATATAGTGTAAATAACCCCAACATTTCAAGTGCTAATTTACATGAAATGAAAATAATAATAATGGTGCAGAATCTCAAGATCTAGTCAACAAACAGCCTAAACTATTAGTGCATAGACTAGTTTGTTCTTGTTTACCAAAGACAAGTTAAAAAGGGACAATCCCAACAAAAATACATTTGAGAAAGAAGGAAAACAACTCAAAAAGAGACAATCCCAATAAAGATACAATGTCTAATTGATTATGCCTGAGTATCCATGAGCAGATATCTGAAGCCAACATAATTAGAAATTTGTTATGCTATATTTTTCCCCAGAACAGATGCTTGTTTTTCTGGTATTTTCTTATGATTTTGTTTTTACCAGGAATGGTTGTATTAATATAGTTGTTCACTTTGAAACAGGTTCAGTTTTCTATAGTTATGATGCATAAAGCCATTAAATACATTGGTTTGTGGTCTTCAAAATTAAATTAAAAATATTAATATTATTTAGTAAGGTTCAACACTTACAGTCTTTCTCAATTTTTGATTAGTAAGCTGTTGTTTTTCCATTTTTTGTGATTATTTTGCTTTTTTCATTTTTATGTACTTTTACTTACTTGATATACTTGTTGAATTACCTTTCAAAATTTTTTATCTCTATGCTTTGCTACCCATCAAAACCAAACTGAGAGCAATGAAATATTGACCGTTTTTTTTTTGCATTAACAAACGTGTTATAATCATAAATCTGTACTGTTTCATGACATGTAAATAACAAATAAAACAAATTTATTGATACCAAACTACTTTTTAACTATTTCTGCTTAAGAATTAAAATGTTGGATTGAAATTAAAATTTGAACATACTGTCAAAATTTATGATAGTTAGTATTTCTATTCAATAAATCCTTATTAATATTTATACTGCAGATTTTTTGGTGGACTAAAATTTTATTATTGTTCATATGGATAGTAATTCTGTATGACTTATGATACCTTATGTGGCTGAAGCAGTGTTGTGCCAAACAGGGGCATAATTTACTATGGAGCAGGTGGGGGAGGGGGGGGGGGCAACTGCCCCCTCCAGACCCAAGTTTGCCCCCCACCCCCTTCCTCCAGCTGAAATTTAGTTTCTGCAAAAAATCTTGCCAAAACTAAGATAGGCCTGCATAATTCAAGTATCCAGAGAAACAGGTCAGCTTTCTTTAGTGTATATTTGCCTTTATGGTAATAATTTGATAATTTTTTGTTTTCACTATCATTTTCATTTGATTTGGAAAAATTGGCTCCAACTTCCCCCCCCCCCCCCCCCCCCTGCCATAATTTTGACAAAATTATGTCACTGGTGCCAAGTACTTTCATTTTACTTAAGTACAAGTACCAAGTACTCTTGGAAATTTTTTACTTAAGTATAAGTATCAAGTGTTCCTCAAAAATTTTACATAAGTAATAAATTTTTTTTATAGTACTTTAGTACCCAAGTATTTCCGTAGTACTTCAGTAGTGTACTTAAGCATTGGAGTTTATTATTGTTCATATGAATGGCCATTCTGTATGACTTATGATCTCCTATGTGACTGAAGCAGTGTTGTACCAAGTACTTTCATTTTACTTAAGTACAAGTACCAAGTACTCTAGGAAATTTTTACTTACGTATTAGTATCAAGTGCCCCTCAAATTCTACATAAGTAATAAGTCTTTTCAAAAAGTACTTAAGTACTCAAGTATTTTCATAGTACTTCAGTAGCTTTCTTAAGCATTGGAGTACTGAGGTTTTACTTAAAATCCATAAGGCACCCCTGTAGTGTCTACTTAATATCCTAGCAGGAACTGATGAAGAAATAAGAAAACACGTTTTTCCAACTGAAAGTAAAGAGCAACACTAAAACTTGAAACAAACAGAAATAATTATGTATATGAGGTGGGTTACCACCCTCTTAATACCTTGCTCTTCACACTTAAGCCTTTAGTGCTTTTAAAGAAGCTTTATATTGTTCTGATTAAACAACTCTTGTGTTTCAGAAGTTGTTCTTAAAGAATTGGAGCAAAAAGTCAAACTTTGTAAAAAAAAAACGCAAGGTATAAAGAAGGGGGCAAACCCCCTCATGTATGTAATAATTTCTGTTCATTTTAAGTTTTAATTTAAAGTGTTCATTTTAAGTTTTTTAAGTTTATCCTTACTTTCAGTTAAAAAACTTTTCTATTTTAATTTCTGATAATTTTTTTTAATAAAGGGATTTTTGCCAAGATTGCTTGCTTTTATAATTATCTTTGAAAAAAAAAAAAAATCAAATTAACATGCATCCACAATCCTTCTTCTGGAAAAAAGAAATACAAATTTTACATTTTATTGATTGGAGCTTGAAACCTCTACAGATAGCTTCTCTTATATGATAAATTTAATATAGTATTTTCACTGAGATTGCTTGCTTTTTTGCAAAAAGGGAGCAAACCCCTTTTTTAGAAATAACATCCCCCTTTTCAGAAATTTGTAGCTTTTGGTGGGTAACAATAAACTCAGTCTATTTTGTACATTTAGAATCAGCATAAAAAGCTAATTCTGTGAATGAGTCAATTGTTTTCAAAATTATATTTTCAGTTTTGATGAACACTGGTCTAGGTTGCTTCTTATTTGTAGTCTGTTATCACAAGCTATTTAGTAAGATTCTCTTGTGATAAACAATTTATCTCAATGTGTTGATTTTATTAGGTTTAATTTGAGTATTGAAAGAAAGTGGGTCAATTTGACTGCTGGGAGAGTCTTTCCTTTTCCATAAAGTTATAATGACACCCTTCTGCCAATCTTGGGGAATTATCTCAGTTTGCCAGATTATGGAAAACAGAGTGTGGAGAAACAGGAGCATTGTAGGACATACATATTTCAGCTTCTAAGAAATTAATCCACAGGCACCAACATCTTTATTCAGCCTTTTAACTGCATTTCTGATTTCTGGGGGGCTGACAGGATCATTTGGAGGAACATCTGCTTTGAAGTTTTTGACTATTAGTTAGGCTGAGATATTCATTTGGAAGGACAGATGAGCTGATATTGCTGAGGAGTGAGTAATATGGCACTTTCACATTTCAAGACGAGAGCCTTCATCAGAAAGAAGCATCCCATCCCTGGATAGGACAGGTTCCAATATGGGAGTTTTATTTTTTTGGTGAGATCTCAGAAGAGCTTGATCAGGCTACCCATGTATTTCTTTTTTGCTTTTAGTTTGATTTCATTGGCTTTCCTTGCAACAAACTAAGTTGGGTCACAGTGAATGACCCTGTTCTGCCCTCCATTAAGTCTTTGATAAGTGGCCTTGCCCCAAGGAGTCTTGCCCTCTGTCTTTGGTCTATGACCTGCACTCTTTCATTTGTTAGCCACCATTTCTTCAAAAATCTTCTCTTGCCAAGTACTAGTTGTGCTGCTTTGTTCCTCAGCAATTTAAAATACTTCCAGGCGTCTATGCTGCTGCTAAGTGTGTCAAGGAGCCCAAAGAGATTTGATATCAGTACTATATTTCAGGCAAGTATTTGGATCCTCAAGTTTCCAATATCTACAGTGACTGGCCTTCTTTTTGATTGTTGTGCTTAGAGGCAAAGCTGAACTTTGACACATGCAAGCCTGTGATCTACATTTCTGAGCTTTGCTGATCTGTAAGTTCTGTTGTTTTTCAGCAACAATCTCTAGCGTTTAGAGATTATGATGTAGTCAATCATCTTCTCTCTGCAACCATCTTTACTATGCCATGTGCACTGATGGATAATTTCTTTGTTGAAAGTAGGCGTTTTTGATTGCCAGGTCATAGGATTCTTGGCCATTCCTGTTAAGTGGGATGGGATAGACAGGACCAATTGTGACATGGTAAACACTCAAATCATCACGTTCTGTTGCTTTAATGTCACCAATAAAAACATTTATATTGTGGAGAAACACAGTTGTGAGATTTGGTCAGAACAAAGTAGAACTCTTCCTTGGTTGCTTTGTTGGAACTGTTGATTGGGGCCTAGCATGCAACAATGGTTGTCTTGCCTTGCTTGGGTCCTTTTGGTCCAGAATATTTAGTCTGTCAGTCTTTCTGACGTTATCAGCTCGTCTATTGACACATGACGGTCGAGATCTTAAAAGCAAGTCCAAATGTTAGGCTATTTTGTCAATTTTTGTAGTACTTTTTTCAGATGGAATGTTGCTAACCCATCCTGGGCCTGGAATCTGATTAGTGCTAGGTTAAACTTGGATACTGAGATTCCCGGGGTGGACTCGACCCGGAACATGAGGCTGCAGACACCCTGATTGGAGTATTTAACTAGGGGGGAGGGTATATCCAGAGGTACGTGACTGAAGCTTGTTTTGTCCAAATCATATAAAAAAAATTCCAGTGTGGTTGAAAGTAAAGATAATCCCCAAATATTTACCATAGGCAATGTAGAAACTTACACTCTACATCCACCACCCCACTTTCTTGCTCACATTTAACACACTTGAAAATCCAATATCAAGCTCAATATTATTGCAGTGGACTTAAAAGATGTTTTTTTAATTGACTACTATTCATTGGCTGAAAACTTTTCAAATGAATTTTGAGTTGACCCCAATTTAATCATTTCACCTCTCCTGTCTAATTGAACGCAACTTATTAAATACTTAATTGTATACTCTTGTCTACTCCCAATTTACAATGGTGTTATACAAGGAACCCTCTTAGGCCCAATCTTGGTGCCAATTTCTTTGATGAATATAAATCTATTGATGATCCAGTTGTCTTATTGACATGTTTAAACAATTCATAAGCAGCCCAAAGAATATCCTGGAACAGGTATCAGATGGAGGTCTTACTAATATTAGGATAGTTCACCCTAATGTTCAGCATTACAAAAAATCAATTTTCATAAAACTGCCTTCTTTCACCTGCCCAAACCCCCCTAAAATGCCAGTTAGTGGTGTCAAATTATTGGATGCTACTACCCTATCTTAAGTGACTTCACACGGAATGGAAATGATATTTTGAAAGTCCCTAAGTCCACAATTTTTACCCTTAAAGTCTGAAGTTTTTCTTATTTGTTTGCCCATTCCTTGAGTACGCCTGTCTGGTTTTGCATCCTGGCATATCCAATGAATTGTCAGACAGAATAGAAATTGTCCAAAAAAAGTTCCTAAAACTTATCTTCAATGAAGATAAAGTCCCTTGCATTACCCTTATAATTATTTGCTTATTGGAGCCTTTTGTGCAGGTCTAGCTCAAACAGATGTTTTTTTCAGTTTATACAAACATTGTACGAGTATTTAAGCTTCAGAGATATGGAGGCTGCCAGTCAGACCTGTAAAAGATGGTATGCCGTTTTCTTGAACAGCAGCAGATTTCACCATGATATTGAGTTTGTTATTCACAAAGAAACTAGTGAAGCTTTTGCTGTTCTTTCAAGACACCCTAGTCGCTGTAAGGCAATTGTGCTCAAGGTAAGACCTATATCTATGTGCAATATTTTTTGCTACTTTCTATTTTTTAGTGTGCATGATACGGATGTGATTAACTCAAGTATTACTGGTGCTCAACATTAGATTTTAGGTCTTTGCAAAATCTCCTGAACTGGCTTCATTAGGAAAAGCCTTTAAGTAATAATTTGAAATTTTGTTATTATATATTCCAAAGAGATTAGTTTTCTTTTTGTCAGGAACCCAATAATTTTTTTCTTCTGCACAAAAAAACTGACCAAGTGAAACAAAGATGAAACTTTGTTTCACAATAAATTATGAAGCTCATGGCCCACAATTAATTTTTATTTTGGTCCTCCTTTTTTTCCTTATTTGTTTTGGTTCTCCTTGTTTTCCTTATTTTGTTTTGGTCCTCCTTGTTTTCCTAATTTTTTTTTTGGCCCTCCTTGTTTTCCTTGTTTTGTTTTGGTCCTCCTTATTTTTGGTCCTCCTTGTTTTCCTTATTTTGTTTTGGTCCTCCTTGTTTTCCTTATTTTGTTCTGGTCCTCCTTATTTTTTGGTCCTCCTTGTTTTCCTTATTTTGTTTTGGTCCTCCTCGTTTTCCTTATTTTGTTTTGGTCCTCCTTGTTTTCAACCAGGCTATTAATCTGGACATAATTGTCCAAGTTTGAAATCATCCTTATTGCAATGAGCCTGGACACAGTCAGTGCTCCCTATTTCACTCTGCAATGAATAGGACTTATAAAATGGGTTTAACTCACTTTCTGTTGTCTTGCTCTATACGGTTGCACATAAACGCATTTTCTGTGCCTTTCAAATTTAAAGAAGAATTTTTCCTTAATATGCTAGAGCTCGTGTTACTGTTAACTGTTAACTTTACCAACTCTCTTCAGTTGTAAGATATGGTTGAGTTCCGGCTAATAGTTTTCTTAAAAAAGGCGCAAAAACAAATTTTTCATTGTTATTCTATCTGTTGCTTGATCAAGTATCATAAAAATGAGAGACAGAAAAAAACAATAATTCTTTAAATTCAAAAGTTTGCTCCATCGTTTTGGCGTTATATTGAAAATTAGACAAAGCTAGGTAAACCAAAGAGTATATCCATCACATGTTCAACACTTGTTCTGCACTGCAAGGATAAGGATCTAGAACAGATCAAGGGTTTAAATACCTTGATATTTTGTTAATTGTGATAGTAAAATAATAACCAATGAAATACAGGATTGGTAAGTAAACCTGATCTTTTAACTGACTAAATCACATTTGCAGGGGCAACAAATATTCTCTGTGACTGAAGGGACATCTCTTCAGTAGTAGTGTGCTCTCCATACTCCTCTACACTAGTGCGCACTGGAAAATGAGCCAACAGCTCCAAAGGAGAATTCTTGCATTTGAACTTATAACATTGAACAGAGTTATAAATAACAGTTGGCAACACAGTCAGTAGCTATGGAATCCGCAATTGAATAGGCCAGCCTCTTATTACTTCTGTTCTAAGAAAGGAACAGTGGGCACACTTAGGACATATATTCCGTATGAAAGAAGGCTGGCTTCCTTGAACAGCATATGATTGGAAACAAAGTGGTGCAAGAAGACGTGGTCCTCCAAAGACTACCTAGTAGTGAAATTTTGACCGAGATCTGAGGACGGATGAGGCCTCATTAAGACCTGAATGGGGGAAAAAAATACTGCTGCAGCACCGCCTTGGGATGAGTGGAGAGGCTTTGCTGACGCCCTATTTGCCAATAATTGGTCTGGAGGAAGTAATTTTGTAATTTCAACAAATCCAATGGGGTGAAACATTTTACAAGAAGGATTAAAAAATCTGAAGAGAATTCAAATCTAAAAACTAGTACTACCAATACTACTACTTGTAATACCAATACTACTACTGTGACTACTATTAAAACTATGCCTAAGGGCATGAAAGTGAAAATTCTAGTGGTCTCTTTAATAATAAAAAGGGAATTAAGGGAAACCAGCCCCTCTCCCCCCGATGCCCATCGTTTCTCCAAACATATCCAATCAAAATTTTGAGATGCTCATTTTGTTAAGCGTATTTGAAAGGTCCAGTAATAATGTCCTTGGGGTTGAACCCCTCCCCCTCTCCTCCCCCCACAGCCCTCAGTACAAGGGCTGTAAGCTTTACTAGTTGCCTATTGTTAACATTTAAGTTTTTATGGCAAGGGTGGTCATATAAGCTTCGGATGTGGCTCATTCAATTGGAATACAGAAGTTCTAGTGTTCTTTTTAAGAGTCAAAAGTGATAGGAGGTTAACTAGCCCCTCTCCCTCGTCTTCCTTTCCTCAAACACATCTGATAGAAATTTTGAGATCGCCATTTTGTTCAAAATAGTCCAAAGATAGTAGTAAAAGGTTTTTTGAGCTTGAAATGAACGCCTACAGCCTGAGGGCAAGGGTTATAAGTTATGCCAAAAGACATTGAAGGTTATATCAAACAGATGGTTATATAAACTTTAGAGGGGGCTCATTTAATTGAAATTGAAAGTTTTAGTTTCCTGTGGAGAGTAAAAAGCTATGAAGGGCCACTAGCTCCATCCCCTGATGCCCTATTTTCTCCAAAAGTATCTGATCAATAAATAAACATTCAAATGGAAATAAGTCCATATATTAGACGGTGACAACAGATACAAAAGTCTGGATATTTCGAGCACATATAGCCTACAGCAGTTGTCATCAACTTGTCCTTTAAAACACAAGACTTTAGATGAACCCAGTTTTTAAACTCTCAGAGACAAATCTAGTGAATGAACCGGAAGTTATTATTTTGTTCTGTATAAATATGTTATTTTTAATTTTAGTACTTTAGTATTTCTGCTGATGACGACTGCTGTATATGTGGTCGCAATATCCAGACTTTTATATCTGTTTTCACTGTCTAATGAATGGACTTGCCCCCATTTCAACGTTTGTGTTCGTCATAGAGGTAGTGTGGTAAAATTTTGGATCGGGCTCATTTTATTTTCCTCATTATTGCTTAAGAATCCAGTAACTGTATCTTTGGGGACGTCTACCCCATCATAGCCCCCAGGACAAGGGCTGTAAGTTAGGCAATTCGTTCTATTTTTACATGTAGTATATGTTATTGAGAAATGTATACATGTCTGACCTTTACTGTTCAAAAAGACAAAGGGTATTCAGGTAAGGCTTTCAGAGAAGGTTGAGGGGAGTGTGGAACTAAATCAAAATATTTATATGTATTGGGTTGTCAAAAGGGTGTAACTCAGGAATGACTGAGTATATTAATTTGGAACTTTCAGAATATGATAAGGGAGATGATCAATTGACTGAAAAAGCAATGTTTGCACGCTACTACTGCTACAACTACCACCACTACTGCTGCTACCACTACCTAATACTACTGCAACCACAGAACTACATTTAAAATATTCAGCTGAAATTTGAACTAAATGAAAATACACTATGTGCATGTAGATTGTCAAAAGATCGTATCTCAAGAATGAATTTGAGTATTAATTTGGAACTTTTAGACAATGCTCAAAGAGATAGATCAGCAATCGCCAACCTGTGGTCCACGAAAATGTCTAGGTGGTCTATGAAGAAAAGGGATCATTATGAAACAATGTCTATTTATTTTATATTTGAACATAAAAAAGGAGCAAATTTAAAGAAACTTATCATAGATTAAAAATTTAAAAGTTACGTTTAATATTATATAGCTTTCTTGCAACTAGAAAAGTCTAAAAAAAAATTGCTGTTATATATTCTTGAATCAACATACACCCATGACTGGATGCATTTCCTTTCGCCTTTCTATTTCTGCAAACAAATTTGAAGAAGTTCTGCCAATGATGAGTGACAAACAAATTTCAAATGTCAAGTGACAACAAATGAGCAAGTGACAAACAAATTTCTGCAAGTGATGAAGAAGTAGCTGTCATCAGCAAATAATACAGGATACACTGAAGGACCCAGGTCCATAACAAGATCATTGATATATAGGAGAAATAAAATAGGGCCTAGAACGGAGCCTTGCGGGACACCCCTCCGAACAGGTAAGGGCTGAGAGGATACTCCACTTAGGCTCACACTGTACCCTTCCAGATAGATAAGAATCAAAACAAGAGAAGGGAACACCACGAATACCGTAACTATTTAATTTACTTATTAAAATACTATAATCGACCATGTCAAAGGCCTTAGAAAAATCCAAAAATAACCCCAATACAGTTTTTTTTTAAGATCGAGTTGTGAGCGTATGAACTGTGTGGCGTCAATTAGAGCATGAGAAGTTGAAAATTTCGGCCTAAAGCCATATTGGTGAGGAGAAATCAAAGAAACGGAGTGCTGACTGTCAAACAGAAAGGGAGACAGACGTCTGAAGATGATTCTCTCGAACACTTTGGATATTACAGGAAGAATTGAGATTGGACGATAATTACCTATCTCAGTTGGATCGCCCTTTTTAAGAACTGGAATAACAATGGCTGACTTTAGTAAATCAGGGAAAACTCTGTGGGTTAAAGATAGGTTGGCAATATGCTTGATGGGCTCATAAACAAAAGGAGATATGGTCTTCAGGAGCTTATTACTTAATCCACGACAGTCAGGAGTAAAATTATTAGGGAGAGAACCGATGATTTGAAGTACCTCATTGCTATCAGTTGGGCAGAAAAACATCGATCTAGGATTGAAGCAGGGGAATACAGCCTGTAAGGAGGAGCGGGAGTGAGCATGAGGAACATTAAAAAAATAATTATTAAATGCGTCAGGTGCATGTGAAGGGTCAATTAATCTACCATTTGTGTCTTTAAGGCGAATAGGTATAGACTTTGATTTTCTTTTTTTTGAGAGTATATCATTAATGGTGGACCAAATCTTTTTCAGGTTTCCTTTGCAATTGAAAATTTTTGTATAATAATAATTTTTCTTCGCTTCACGGATGATTTCAGTGTATAAGTTTTTATAATTTTTATAATTTGATAGGTCAGTATCACTATACTACTGGTCTTACAGGCTAACTTATATAATTTGTTTTTACGATATGAGGAGACAATGAGGCTATTTGACATCCAGGGGCATATAGGGACATTTTTCCGGTTAGGTTTACGAATAGGAAAAGTTGAATGGATAAACTCACTTAGCCTTTGCGCAAAACCATTTGTGGCAGAATTTACCTCTTGACAATTTAAGACATCGGACCAGTCAGTGGATCTTAGGCAATCAATAAAATAGGTTATATTTGCAGAGCCGTAGTTTCTAGTAGGTGTTGGGATATTAATTCTAGAGCGTAGAGGTAGTGGTTGCGAAGGTAGTGACAAGTAAATAGGAAAATGGTCTGACAGATCCGAAAATATTATATTTGAGGACAGGTCATTTCCCAGGGAAGTGGATACAAAAATGTTATCAATTAATGTTGAAGTTGATCTCACAGGATCGACTCTACTGGGGAAAAAAAATTGTGGGTAGAAGACCACACGCGGTTACCGATTCAAAAAAAAGTGTCAGATTCAATTTTTTTACCAACATTGAGTAGATTGCAATTGAAGTCCCCAAGACCTATTGCCTTTTTATGGGGTAGGCTAATAAAATTAGAAAAATCATCAAACAGATTACAAAAACATGAGGTCGGAAATGGAGGAGGTTTATAAAATAAGGAGAGTATATAGGAATTTTGGCTGATAACTATGTTAACAATTATTGAATAAATACATATGAGATTTATTTGTGTAGAGAAAATAGTTTCGCACTCTGATAGCCTGGTAAAATTTACATTAGAACGGATTTAAAGTGAGATACACCCAGAACACTTTGTCAATCTTCTGGGCATATGGATTATTTGGTAACCAGGGAGTAAAAAATCACTAGTGTCATCATTATCGGAAAGCCATGTTTCTGTTAATCCTATTACGTCAAAAGGGCAGACACCATTGAATGAAATTCAATCTTTAAACTTGAGCCACTTATCCCGGATGCTTCTGATGTTGAAACAAAGAACATTAAGGGAATTATTATTTACAAGTTTTGGCTTCACATTGGTAGCAAAATCAAGAGTATCAAGGTATTTACAACTAGAATGTGTTAAGGTACCAAGGGGGCTGCTTATAAGGTTGGCATGCTGATTACTATCTGTATCGGGATAATTAAAAGCAGTGTTATTAAAAAGGGATAAATTAGTTAAAAACGAAAAGTCACACATTAAATAGTCGTCAGGCGTTCTGATTGTGACTCAATCAGCCTATGTTGGCTTAAAACACTCTCAATTTGAATTTCTGCTTCGGAAACTATGGTCTCGCCGAAGTGGGTGTTTGCCAAATACTTCAGAATAATGCATTTCAACTGATTGGGTAACTCTAATTGGGAAATGAGCATAGAGGTAACTGTAAAGCTGGCTAATTTAAAGTATACGGTTGATTCATCTTCCAAAGCATTTGGAGAAACTGTGTGAAATCTGTGGGAAGTAATTCCAGGTAGCTTTGTCGGTCTTGATGTCTTTCCTTGCACAGGATTTAACAAATGGGGGTTCTTCAGGGTTTTTTGGGGGGCACATGGTATCAAGGGGAACCATGGATTAGTTTTATCTCGGATGAAATTATTCTGAAAATTTTCAACACTAGGAGAAGCATTGGGAACTGTTGGTGTCCTGGGGGCTGCTGATGGTATGGGGGCTGCTGGTTGCCTGAGGCCTGTTGGTGGTTCAGGGGCTGTTGGTGGCCTGGGGCCTGTTGGGGGACGGGGAACTATTGGTGTCCTTGGGACTTGCATTGCTACAAAAGGGATTGGAAGGTGTTGCTCTTTTCCTATTCTTAGTATCTCTGCCCTTTGTTTATATTTGTGACAGTTTCCTTTATCTAGGGACTGGTGTTTGCCCTTACAATTAGTACATATTGGGTCAAAGTGACAGTTTGACTCATTATGGTCCTTGCCTAGGCAAATCTTACAAATGTTGGAATCCTCTCTGCAGTATTTATCTGAGTGCCCAAGCTTTAGACATTTAGTACACTGTAATGGCTTTTCTTTGTAAGGCTTGAAAGATTTTTGTTGGCCAAAGAGGAACACTTTGTCAATATTAAATTGTCCTTGAAGCTCAAACAACACAGTTTTAAAGTTTGAGGTTTCAGTGGTTTCGCGACTAAGGGTATGGACACTAGAGACCGGAATGCATTCACCTTTTTCGTTCATCAATGCTTCCTTCAGGTCCGAGTTTAGAAACGATTTAGGGACATTGTAGAGCACTATCTTTGTTTGTATCGGGCTTGGGGACCACATATGGGCTGTGACAACAACATTTTCAACACTTTTCAGCTCCATTACCTTTTTCACTGATTTGGGGTCGTTCAAAAGGATATCTAGGGATCCTGATCTGTTTACATTCATATTAAAGTTACAGCGAATGGTCTTGAAGAGGGAAACTCGCAACTTTGGTAGATCACGGTTGTTAAGGGTAATTGTCTTTATTGTTCCCGCTCAATTTTCGAAACAGGTCTTACAGATCTTGGTAACGCCACTGCTTGTATCTCTTCAATAGCAAACCCGGTATGAGACTATTGACAGAAACATAATTAGTCTTCGACACCTGGGTTCTTTTTTTGTTAATCCAGTTTAACACAGGAGAAAAAACAAAAGTAAAAGCACGTTAGATTCTATGAAGATCAAATTAGATGAGCAGGTTAGGATATGTAAAAGAAAATATAACCACTGCTGAGCTAAAAATTGTATTTTTTGCATATGAAATGCATTTGAAATATGAAATTAATCTTGATTGGGTGACTTTGGGAAAAAAAAGAGCGTGGGAGGGGGCCAAGTTGCCCTCCAATTATTTTGGTCACTTAAAAAGAGCACTAGAGCTTTTAATTTCTGTTCGAATGAGCCATCTTACGATATTCTAGGACTACTGGATCGATACGATCACCCCTGGGAAAAAAAACAAACAAATAAATACGCATCCATGATCTTTCTTCTGACAAAAAATACAAAATTCCACATTTTTGCAGATAGGAGCTTGAAACCTCTATAGTAGGGTTCTCTGATACACTGAATCTGATGGTGTGATTTTCATTAGAGTTCTATGACTTTTAGGGGTTGTTTCCCCCTTTTTTCGAAAATAAGTCAAATTTTCTTAGACGTGTAACTTTTGATATATATTTGAAATCAGCATAAAAATCTGATTCTTCTGATGTATCTATTGGTATCAAAATTCCGTTTTTTAGAGTTTCGGTTACTATTGAGCCGGGTCGCTCCTTACTTACAGTTCGTTACCACGAACTGTCTGACAATGGGCAAAGTTCATAACTTCCATCCCTTCCCCCGGGAACTGTGGGGGATTAAGTCATCCTCAAAGACATATTTATTAGATTTTCGACTATACTGAACAAAATGGCTATCTCAAAATTTTGATTGGGTGACTTTGGGAAAAGAATGAGCGTGGGAGGGGGCCAAGTTGCCCTCCAATTTTTTTGGTCACTTAAAAAGGGCACTAGAACTTTTAATTTCCGTTCAAATGAGCCCTCTTACGATATTCTAGGACTACTGGAGCGGTACGATCACCCCTGGGGAAATAAAAAAAAAGAAAAAAAAACAAATAAACACTCATCCGTGATCTTTCTTCTGACAAAAGTACAAAATTCCACATTTTTGCAGATAGGAGCTTGAAACTTCCGCAGTAGGGTTTTCTGATACGCTGAATCCGATGGTGTGATTTTCATTGAAGTTCTATGACTTTTTGGGGGTGTTTCCTCCTTTTTTCGAAAATAAGGCAAATTTTCTCAGGCACGTAACTTTTGATGAATATAAATAAACTTAATAAAACTTATATATTTGAAATCAGCATAAAAATTTGATTCTATTGATGTATCTATGGGTATCAAAATTCCGGTTTTTAGAGTTTTGTCTACTATTGAGCCGGGTCGCTCCTTACTTACAGTTCGTTAGCACGAACTGTTTGATATCAAAAGAATCGGCTTATTATGCTGATTACAAATATAAAGTTTTATTAAGTTTTGTGTTACCTACCAAAGGCTACAAGCCTGAGAAAAATTGCCTGATTTTCGAAAAAGAGGGAAAATACCCTCTAAAAGTCAAAGAATCCTATTGAAAATCACACCATCAGATTCAGCGTATTAGAGGATCCTACTGTAAAGGTTTCAAGCAGGGTGCTACCACTTCGAATAACCGTCATAAGCACCAAAAGTCATAACATCCAAAGGAAAATCCGTCAGAACCACCAACCGTCACAACATCCAAAAAGATGTATTAGTTTATATAAGAGCAATAAGTGTATAATAGTTTAGAAACAAATTTCGGCTATATATTTGCACATCAGGGGCTTGGGGTAAAGCATAGCATATATTAAATACGTAACCCAACCTAACCTAGGTACCTTTTCCCCCCTAAACCCCCAAAAAGTATAGTTTTAAATGTTGGATGTTGTGACGGTTGGTGGTTCTGACGGATTATTTTGTCGATGTTATGATGGATTTTTGTGGATGTTATGGCGTTCGGATGTCCTGACGGTTGGATGTTAATACGCCTTTCCGTTTTAAACTCCTGTCTGAAAAAATGTGGAATTTCGTATTTTTTACCAGAAGAATGATCACAGATGCCTGTTGTTTTTTTTCCCCAGGGGTGATCGTATCGACCCAGTGATTCTAGAATGTCGAGAGAGAGGTCATTCGAACAGAAATTAAAAGTTCTAGTGCCCTTTTTAAGTTACCAAGAAGATTGGAGAGCAACTAGACCCCTCCCACGCCCCTTTTTTTCTAAAGCCGGCGATTCAATATTTGAGAGTGCTATTTTGTTCAGCATAGTTGAAAGGCCAAATAAATATCCTTTGTAGTTAACATAACCCCCGCAGCCTCTGGGGAAAGGTCTTTAAGTTATAAATTTTGCCCATTGTTTATGTATAGTATTTGTTGCTGGGAAGTATGCATACCTTTTTAGGGTGGGGGGGGGAGAATTTTCTGCTGGGATAACTTTCCAAGGGTAGAATTTTCCATGTGGAGGGAAGTTCGGGGGGGGGGGGTGAACGTTAAAGGGGAAATTTTATCATGGGGGACTTTCCCGCAATTCATGTACGAAATTATTTTTATATGTCTTGCTTTAGCTTTATCGACTCAATTTTACCCACGGAGATGTTGAGGGTAATTGTCCTGGTTAAATTTTCACCGGGATTTAATTGTCTATAGGATATTTCCGTGGGGAGGGGATTTTTCCGTGTAGATTTAGCCAGATTTTCTGGAATTATTTAAAAAACGATCAGAAATTAAGTAAAAAAATAAATATTCATTTATTTATTTGTTTATGCATGTATGTATTTGTAAATTTTTCCCCCACAACCGCTCCATATTTTTGTTTTAAAATTGGCACCCTGGGATATTTTGCCTGAAAAAAATTCATCTAGATGGGTCACAAGTTTGAGAAATTTTTTAAGAGCCCTAATTTCAAAAAAGAATTCATATAAGTAACGTCATATCTATGAACATATTTCAAAAGCACAAATACGTCATTTCCGCGTCAGGAGCTGTTCTTTCATTTTTAGTATCTATGGCGCATGTAAAAATACATAAAAACATGGCTAAGTATAAAATATCAAATGTAATGATTCTATTTACAAAAGATATTTCCAGCAGTTTGATAATATCTCAAGGACATAAACATAAATTAACTATTGCTCAAATTGAACAAACTAGAGCATCAAATGAGACAAGATCAAGAGGACGACCTTGAAAAACGTAAATCCGCAATCGGTGAAAATGAACATTCTAGACCATCAAATGTGACACGACTAATCCCAGCAGCTAAGGCAAAGGGTATTGAAAAAAATATCTGATGTATTGATAAAGAAAATGAATAAAAAAAAATATGTGGTTAGAATACTGGCGAAAAAGACAATTATGGGTCGAAAACGAAATTGAAGAAAAAAGAAATATGCGTTAATAGTTAAGCGGCAGCGAAAATTACAACGACTCAAAAACGAAACTGAAATATAAAGAAATGTGTGGTTAAAAGATAAGCAGCAGTGGAAATTGCAACGAGTCAAAAACGAAAGTGAAGAACAGATTATATGCGGTCACTGAAAAAAATTCTAAAGTAATGATGAACGAAATTGAAGGACAAAGACATATGCGGTTAAAAGATAAGCGGCAGCAAGACTTACAGCGAGGGAAAAAAGTGAAGTACAAAAAATGCGGTTACAAGACACACGACAATGGAAATCAGGACGAATCAAGAATTAAAGTGAAGAACAAAGAAATATGTGGCTAAAAGATATGTGACAGTGGAGATATTGGAAGAAATATTGCGAGACACAAAAAACTATGCCAAAGGTTACATGAAAATGCGAAAATGTCCAGCATAATGTAAATCAGCCTGCTGCTTCACTGGAGCAACAGCCTTGGATACGAGACAAGTGACAATGAAAATCGATATATATATAAAAGCCTGTCTATCACGTCACAATAAATAATTGTGAAACACATGCAAAAAGTCAAGGATGATGTAAATCAACCTGCTGCTTCACTGGAGCAACAGCATCGGATATGAGACAAGTGACTATGAAAATGGTGGAAAGAAAAAGATGGAATATCGAGTGGCTTTCCACTCTCTGAAATCATCTACACCAGGCAGTGCCTGCCAAGCGTGGTGGGAGTTTGCAAAGAACGGCAGACCTGTGAGAGCTATACCAAGAGTGTTGGAACTATGCCAAGCACGGTGGATATGGAACAACCCTGGTAAAAGACGCGACTTTGATCATCACAGCAAGCTGGGAATGTAAATTACACACTTACTAATTAAAATTAAAGAGCCGTAATAATCACGTCACTGTCACATCACATCAAAAATATAAGTACATCAAAATGCATCACATAAGATACATCAAACACAAAGATTCATTTATTCCAAATCAGACCAAAATATTTCTTCAAAACCTCAGTTTTCATGCGCTGAATGACTGGTAGATTCTTCGTTATCTCCCGATCCCTTCTGTGTATTTTTCTTGTTGTCCACGTCAACTAGACTTTGACTTGACCTTCTTTTCTTCCCTCTTTTGGTTTCTTGAGACGAGCTTGGCTCTCTGATGTTCATATCCTCTGAGACCATAGGCTCTCTGATTTCCATATTCCTTACCAACCTCGAGTCTAAAATTTCAGGTAGTAAGGATTCATTCCAGAAAGCTTCAAGCTTTGGAAATACTTTCGCCCAGTATTCTTTTGACCGGTGAACTGTAATTATTTCCCAGTCATCAGTGGAGTTAAAAACTATTAAGTGGCATATCTTTCTATCTAGTATCTCGAGTTGGCCTTGTATCTGGGAAAAAATACCTATGATTTTTTTTTAACTGAAGACCTTCACTGGATAATTAAATAAAAAATCCTTTGACTAGATTTTTGGACTGAGCAGCATCAAAGCTTTGAGAAAGCTTCAAGCTTTGGAAATACTTTCGCCCAGTATTCTTTTGACCGGTGAACTGTAATTATTTCCCAGTCATCAGTGGAGTTAAAAACTATTAAGTGGCATATCTTTCTATCTAGTATCTCGAGTTGGCCTTGTATCTGGGAAAAATACCTATGATTTTTTTTAAACTGAAGACCTTCACTGGATAATTAAATAAAAAATCCTTTGACTAGATTTTTGGACTGAGCAGCATCAAAAATGGTTTTGAATTCTGGTATATTATGTACAGTTTTTATCTCTATAGGTGTGCCATTAGAGAGCAATCCATCTACAGATGCACCAAGATATTGATGCTGTGGATGCACACTAAGTCCTATTTCATCTCCCTTTATGACATTTAAGTTGAATATCTTTTCATACGCTTCTAGAGCAACTACTTCTAAATCCAAACCCTTTTTCATAAGGGCAGAGCAGAATCTAGGTCCCAAATTTCGAATTTGCTTAACAATTGGGGCAACTCTAGTGCTATTTTTTCTAGTTGTAATTCTATGAAAATAACTGCTCGTTATTCTCCTAGATCTCTCTTCAACCCAGTTCTCATTTTTTGATTGCCCCTTGGTATTATAAAACAAACGGCTAATACTGGCACTATCCAATTTTAAATGTTGCTTAGTATATTTTTGTCTGGCTGAGCTTATTTCATCAGAAGTCATATCTGGCTTATTGCAGTTTGGTCCATAGTCCCGATCGCCAAAGTTGTTATTTCTGTTTTTTAACTTAGCAAAATGTTTTCCTCCAAGAGAACTATAATAACTGGTCAAATTACGTTTAGATCTTAAGCGATGTTCTGCTGTTTTTTTTTTTGCAATTAATTAAAAAAAAACTTTCCGAAAAATAAGTTTTTCAAAGAAAAGTAAACGCCATTTTAAACTTAAGCTCAGGAGATACAAATACCTGTTAAAATTCAAACTCAAAACGACCAGAAATTACTATTAAAGAATAAATGAAACCCAAAACGAACAGAAATTAAATACACAGTCATAGCAAAAAACATACAACAAGTAATAATAATAAATGAATAAATAGATCTTAAAGCGAGTAATGCTTAGATTGAAAATGAAAATCAAGCTTAAAACGAAAACAAAAATAATTTTCTATTAAAGTATAAATGAAACTTAAAACGAACAGAAATTAAATAACAATCAATGCGAACAAACATACAATATATATTAATGTAAATGAATAAATAAATCTTAAAACGAGTGAAACTTAAATCGAATATGCAAAGCAAGTTTGAAACGGATAAAAGTAACTACAAACAAGAGTTTGGGTATCGCCTCACTGCAGAAGCCTAAAACCTACTGCGTCATTGGCGCTTTACTGAAAACGAATTATAATACAAATTGTTTTCTTTTGTACTTAATATTGAAAATAAATATTAAAATTACAGTAAAATTTTGAGCTGATGAGCTTTTAGCAATTAATATCATTATGCATCAAATATTCAGTTTAACTTATTAGTTCTTAAAAATTTTGATTGGATGTGTTTGGGGAAAAGGTGGGCGTGAGAGGGGGGTTAGTTGCCTGCAAATCACTTTTGACTATTAAAAAGGGCGCTAGCCCTTTGAATTTCCAATCGAATGAGCCTTTTTTGAAGTTTCTACGACACCGCCTTCTATAAAAACCTTATATGCCCCCTGGGCATAACTTAAAACCCTTGCCATGAGGGTTGTGGGGGATTGCCCTCCTCAAAAATATATTTTCTATCTGGAAATCAACTATGCTGAACGAAATAGCTATATCAAAATTTTGATTGGATGTGTTTGGGGGAATGATGGGCGTTGGGGGGGGGGCTAGTTACCCTCCAATCGCTTTCAACTATTAAAAAGGGCGCTAGCCCTTTGAATTTCCAATCGAATGAGCCTTTTTTGAAGTTTCTACGACACCGCCTTCTATAAAAACCTTATATGCCCCCAGGTCATATCTTAAAAACATTGCCCTGAAGGTTGTGGGGGAGTGTCCTCCTCAAAAACATATTTTCTATCTGGAAATCAACTACGCTGAGCAAAATGGCTATCTAAAAATTTTGATTGGATGTGTTTGGGGAAATGATGGTCGTCGGAGGGGGGGGGGGTAGTTGAACTCCAATCACTTTCGACTTTTAAAAAGAGCACTAGCCCTTTAATTTCCAATCGAATGAGCCTGTTTTGAAGTTTCTACGACAACGCCTTCTATAAAAACCTTATATGCCCCCAGGGCATAACTTAAAACCCTTGCCCTGAGGGTTGTGGGGGAGTATCTTCCTCAAAAATATATTTTCTATCTGGAAATCAACTACGCTGAACAAAATGGCTATCTCAAAATTTTGATTGGATGTGTTTGGGGAAATGATCGGCGTGGGGGGCCAGTTATACTCCAATCACTTTCGACTATTAAAAAGGGCACTAGCCCTTTAATTTCCAATCGAATGAGCCTGTTTTGAAGTTTCTACGACAACGCCTTCTATAAAAACCTTATATGCCCCCAGGGCATGACTTAAAACCCTTGCCCTGAGGGTTGTGGGGGAGTATCTTCCTCAAAAATATATTTTCTATCTGGAAATCAACTACGCTGAACAAAATGGCTACCTCAAAATTTTGATTGGATGTGTTTGGGGGAATGATGGGCGTGGGGGGGCTAGTTGCCCTCCAATCATTTTCGACTATTAAAAAGGGCACTAGCCCTTTAATTTCCCATCGAATGAGCCTGTTTTGAAGTTTCTACGACAACGCCTTCTATAAAAACCTTTTATGCCCCCAGGGCATAAATTAAAACCCTTGCCCTGAGGGTTGTGGGGGAGTGTCCTCCTCAAAAATATATTTTCTATCTGGAAATCAACTACGCTGAACAAAATGGCTATCTGAAAATTTTGATTGGATGTGTTTGGGGAAATGATGGGCGTGGGGGGGCTATTTACACTCCAATCACTTTCGACTATTAAAAAAGGCACTAGCTCTTTAATTTCCAATCGAATGAGCCTGTTTTGAAGTTTCTACGACAACGCCTTCTATAAAAACCTTGTATGCCCCCAGGGCATAACTTAAAACCCTTGCCCTGAGGGTTGTGGGGGAGTATCCTCCTCAAAAATATATTTTCTATTTGGAAATCAACTATGCTGAACAAAATGGCTATCTCAAAATTTTGATTGGATGTGTTTGGGGGAATGATGGGCGCGGGGGGGGGGGCTTGTTGCCCTCCAATCATTTTCGACTATTAAAAAGGGCACTAGAACTCTCGATTTCCAATTGAATGAGTCCCCTTTGAAGCTTCTATGACGACCCCTTCCGTATGAAGTGCCTCTGGGAAAAAAAAAAATAATAAATAATAATAATAATAAAACATTGGAGCCGTATGGCCTTTACTATAGCAGGGATCGGCCGCAGTCACTTTTGTCACTTTTTTTGGGACCCGTCACTTTTTGTCACTATTTCTGCCATTTTGTCACTAAAGTCACTTTTTTCGACGTTTCGGACCTAATTTTTTTGGTTAAACAGTATGTTATAGTTGACTGTCGACTGTGGCATAATTCATAAAAAAGGTAAGTCTTTTCTTGATAGTTTGGACTGTATTTCAAGACGCACAATGTATATGGCTGTAATAAACGTGGTTAGTGTGTGTGTCTGTTAAGATCTAGGCTTTTGCAGATAACATCTGCAAAAGCCTTTTCTACCTTAGAAAGAAAAATACTTTTCTACAGGTAGAAAGGCTTTTCTACCATACCATAACTGCCTATGGTTCTTTTCAGGCCCTTGGTTTACTTAGTATCCTTTCTTGTCTGGTTGCTTAGCAAATGGACAGTTAGGCCAAGATTCCTTCTGTATGTTTTCAGTGTTAGCCAGTTTCTTTGACTTTAGACCATTTCCTGCAAAAGGCATGCATGCCCACAGGTCTGAGGACGTCAAAATGTAAGATTAAGTTCGTGTTTTCATTGGTTTTGTCAGTTTGTATTTGTATTAGCTTTATATGTTTTCGAATTCCATCCTAAAACCCATTCTTATACCAGGTCGTTGTAAGATAATGGGCAAGACAAAATTTTTGGAGAGCTGGCTCAGTAGGGAAGACGGTGCTGGGCATAAAGTGAAAGAGTGGTGCACAAAAGGGAGTGACAGCTCGTTATATTGTAAAGTTTGCAAAAAGACACTCAGGTGCCAGAAAGGGTTCCAGGCCCTTCTTCAACATGCAGCTGCACAAGATCACAAAAAGAATGCTTCTGTCATGTTAAACCAGCGTCAGTTGAGACTCGCTGCATCAGCTCCAACCGAAAACCACCCAAACTCACAGAGTGACGATAGCGTACCATAAAAGAATCTGGAAATGCTCCGCGAGTGAGATGCAGCGTCAAGGGCGGAGATAGTTTGGGTTTTAAAGAGTATTGCTGGTTCTTTTGCTGCAGCTTCGTGTGATCATATTGCCGAGGTGTTCCGAACAATGTTCCCTGATGCTGTACCAGAAGGCTTGTCGTTAAGTGCTAAAAAAACGACATGCTTGTTGATGGAGGCTATTTATCCGTACTTTTGAGAAATTCTAGTTGAAGACATCCAGAAATCTGACATTGTGCTGGAATATGATGAAACAACGAACAATGGTGGGGTAGAGGAGCTCCGAATAAGAGTTCGATACTGGTCAAAAGAGCGGAAACAAGTGGCTAGTTGGCATTTTCGGACATATTATATGGGACATGCAACCAGTGAAGATCCAGAAAATCCTGCAGAGTATTGAAGATGCAGAACTTTCATTTGAGAGATTGCTGATGCTTGCAAGTGATGGCCCAGTGTCAATAAGAAAGTGTGGCCCATCATAGACTCAGAAAAGAGAAAAAGGTATTCAAAAGGCCTATTGAATTTCGGGAACCTACAACATTCATGCAGTGCATAATGCATTCCTGAAAGGGCTGCAAGAACTCGGGGAGGAGTGCTCTGATATGATCATCGCTGTTTACCACTTTTTCACGGGATGGCCAGCTCGTTCTGACGATTTCAACCAGTGCCAACGGAAAGTTAAAGTTCCTCAGCGTAAGTTTATGAAACACGTCTCCACAAGATGGCTCACCATAGGGGAAGCAGCAAGCCACTTGATGGAACAATGGCCTGCATTGATTGAATATTCTTGCCCACGAATGCTAGAATTCGTGCCAACGAAAAACTGTCTGGAGTACCTGATGTCAAATGCAAAATATTTGAAAATTGTAAAATGGCTAAAACAGCAAACAATGAAAGCCGAAATTGAGTTTATTGTAAGCTCTGCAGCAACTTTCACCGCTTTTACCGGTGTATTTCGACAACAGGAGCCGTTAATTCCTAGGGTACACTTTGAGCTGAGACGGTTATGCACAGTTCTTTTGGGGCAGATTGTGCTGGCTTTTTATGTCAATCTCCGGATCTTCGGTGGTTTCGAAGGCTTAGTTCGTATTGCAGATCTTCACCTACAGCAACCCTTGTGTAATGATTGCTGCCCTGGATTCTTAGATTGAATTCGTTATTCTGAAAGACAGGAATTTTTTTTCTGAGAATTAGAAAGCATATCAAAGCTGCTGTACAGTACCTGCTGACAAAACGCCCTGTGAATAACGAGTTTTTCCGAAGCCTTGCCTGCCTAAGCCCTCCCAGTAAGTCGAGCAAGTCCAGGGAGAATGGTTCTTATTACAGTCAGATCCTGTGCCGCCACCCACGGAGAGTACTCGAATCGACAGCTATAGGCAAAAGATCCTGGAACTGAAGACGCCATCTGGTGAAACCAAATATCAGACCTTAGGTCGGATCGTCCGGGCAGCTCTGTTGCTCTGTCATGGAAGTGTAGACGTAGAGAGAGGATTTTCTCGGTCAGCTCTGCTAATGACTAGCCTTCAAGCGTGTACAGTAGAGCGGACACTGAATGCTAAGGATTTTGCTGCGGATGAGCTCCGCGACTATGAGAACAGACCAGTGTGTACTGATCACAAAGAAGCTGCTTTGTCTGGGTAGATCAGCTAGTGCCAGCTTTGAACTATTCCTTATTGAATGAAGACAATAAGAATCAGAGAGAGAAGCTTGAAGCTGAGAAGGAAGATGCTGAACAAGAAATCCAGGAGATGGCGCGGAAGAAGCAGAAAATAGCGGCCATAGAGTCAGACATTGTACGAAAAAAAAAGAGATGGTTAAGCAGAAGGAAATAGGCGATACCCATCTGAGAGAGGCAGGGGAACGGTCGAAGAAAGCTATGGAAGAGAAGGAATTCCTGAACATTGGTCTTGCTCAAAGTATGCGGGAAGCAGCATTAAAAGCTCGCTCCGAAGAAAGGGAAAGGGTAGATGATGCTGAATCGGTTGAAGTACTTGTTCTGAAGAGGAAATCCTAACTAATTGATTGCCTTTCGAAAGGTCAAAGAAGTGATGATATAATACCAAGTGATTGCTTATACCTAGTCGTGGTGGACGCTTGTTATTCAATAAATCAGTTTTTGTTCCTAGTGCCATAATCGAAAACGTACATTTACCGAAGTTATCGTTTGTATAAGTAAATAAAATCAGTTGAAGAAAAAAATAAGGATTTCAGCCTTTCTGTCCCTAACTTCTCGGGCTCTCATAGGCCTGTGATGATCTTACGGTAGTAATTTTGATCCTTGTAATCCATCTGACTATGCTCTGACGGCTTCTGAGCAGTCACTTTTTGTCACTTTTTTGGTGTCCTCAAGTAACTAAAGTCACTTTTTTCGTGCACCTCGTCGTGCCGACCCATGCTATAGGCAACGCTACAGCGTTGCCTCTGATAATTTTTCGTCAAGCAAGAAGGACTGGACCTGAAAATATTTTCCCAAGCTTATTGATGCCATTTCGGACCTGAATTATAAGCAAGGCTGGCTCCATTTACTCTTGCTTGGTATGAACCTCCCTTAGACCGGCTAATTTGCTTTCCCCCGATGAGCTTTGCAACAACTGACATGTAGCTTTCAGCTAAGTTTGTAGTTGCGTCATTTCGGAGCTGCTCTGATTTTCGTCACACAACCTCTACCCCTGTCATAACATCCTCAAACACGTGCATGGGCAGAGTATTCCACCGACTTTCTATTTTGTCATTAATGAATTTAGGGCAAACGGAATCGTATTTTGTGTGGTTTCCAAAAACATGGTACGGACCTCTTTTTAACAGGTTCTTCAATTCTTCCGCTGTTCCATTATTTTCGGTTATTTTGATCGAACCCCTTAAATTTTTGGTCAATTGCTGGATAATTTCTCTGGGAAGAAATTTGGTGTACAAACCTTTCTTATTTTTGCACAAGTTATATAGATGCGTTGTATAGTTCTTTGTGACGTGATTGGCACATTCATCTTTCCGTATGTTTGACCCGTAAGAGACACACTGTTTTAGCTTATAAAAAACACTTGAATCACCGTCACCAATAAACTCTAAAAACTGTAATTCATCCATCTCTACACTGGAACGAAAGCCTTCAAGTAGAATGTCTGTTTCCATGCTCTTCGAATTTTCGTTATAGTTCAGAAAGCAGAAATGGTCTTTAGGACTTACTTTAGAGTTTGCAGAAAAAACATATATAACAGTATTTATTTTTTATGCCAACATATAACAGTTTTTTCGTAAATGCATCTATGATAACTGCAACACATCCTTTGGCTGAATAATCATGCGCTTTGCTACGCTTATTCCACCCTCCATCACATATCACTTTTGTCCAGTATGAGTCCTCTTTATACCTATCTTCATGAATGGCTAATTGTAAGGCCTCTCGTCCATTTTCTCGCAAAATTTCCGACAAACTATTCATCCAAGCACTACCCAACTGTCTTTCAATACGGGAATAAACTATTTGCGACATTGGCTTCACTCCAAGCACTCCGAAGAGTTCACACAGTGTAGAATATCCACCTCCAGTGCCCATGGCTCCCCAAACGGCCTTCAAATTCAAGCAACCTTTTGAAATTGAGTCTTTTTTTGAGAAAGTAACCTGTTTACTTTCTGTAGTAAAGCTTGAAAGATATTCTTTTACACTTGTTACTGGACATTCTGGTTCATTTTTAATCCTCTTTTCCCAGTTACACTTTTTACATTTAACTTTCAGTTCAGTTTGCAGGCCTTTCTTTTCTAATTGTTTTATTATCAAATTTTCATATGATAGTCTACAACTGATCTTGTGTGTGAATACAGAAGCTACTTCACTGAGGAAATGTCTTAGATTTACAATGCAGTTTCCATCTGGAATTCCAGATAAGTCAATATCGGTAAATGTTGCTGACCCATCGATACGAGAAGAACCTCCACCGCTTCCCAAATTCTGTGCTTCGTTTAGTTTAGGATTTACTGAAAGTTCTTCTGTAATTTCAGATGAGGTTGAAAAATCATCTTTTTGTTCTCCAAGCTGTACCTTCCTAAAAATAAAAAATGAAACATAAAATGAATGCTGGCGATAAACCCATCATTCACAACATATATACACATAAGGGAAGTAATTATTGATGTATTAGAAACACTACTACTACTAACAACTCACCGCTGCACCAAGTCACCTGAAGCCAACACAGCTGCACATGCTCCCAATCCATCTTATTCTATTCAAAGCCCCCCTTTTTACACCCTCCTTGGAAGTTCCCATTTCCCTTAAATCTTTCTTTATGACATCATTCCACTCCAACCGCAGACGACCTGCTTTCCGTTTAGCCCTAGGTGGTTGGCCGAAAAGAAAAAATCTTCAGCAGTCTGTCATCTCTCATCCGCAGAACGTGCCCTAGCCATCTTAAACTTTCTCTCATTATAGTCTTAGAAAGGGGGATTGGACCACACTGGGACAAATCCGGATTGACTACTCCCTCTTAATTTATTAACATGTCAATACAATATTTTATTATCATACCGTCTAGCTGCATCTTCCAGATCCTCGACAATTTTATCCACGGTCTCCACTTCACACCTGAGTTCATATTTTGTGCTTTCTCCACTTTCATTACATTTTTTATTTTCATATGATCTATTGGAAGTGCTCTGTTTTATACAGCTCATAAGGATAGACATAACTTTACAAATCTGAGGAATAGCTCAGGGATAGATTTTTGTTTGTTCCCTTTAGAAACTACTATAAAAAAAGCCGAAGTAAAGCTTATTGCATATCATTATATCCCAGAACTCCAGTGTCAAGCTTCACAGGTCTGATAGCTGGAAACCAGGCGCTAGAAAGGCCCCTACCCCCCCCCCCCTCCTCGCCCAAAAAACAAAGCTAAAAAACTGTCAAGCAAGTTTGCTTCCTCTGTTGGATATCCTGGAGGCAAGTAGTTAATCTTCCTCCAAATCATAAAACATCCTTTCACCTGAAACAGAAATTTTTATTGTTTGTGTAGAGCTGGTAAGATTTTTCTGCATCCTCCTCCATAAAATTACATTGTACGTGCCTGGGAAGCCTAATGTGAATTTGTCTCCTGACCATTGTACATAGAAAAAAAAAGTCTTTTCCCATAAATTTTAGATTGAAGGGGATGTAAAACCAGAACCCATCGGAAGCAATTTTAAAAGCTTCTGAACTGGATGGAATGAACATAGTATATGTAATATTTACTTACCGGTATTTTAAATTCAGCCACCTTCTGTTTATATTTTTCTTCCTCAGGGCTCAAAGGTTATTTTAACAGTTTCTATCCGAAAGTAGTGTTGGGCGATATTCGATATCGATATATCGGACGAAATATCGATATCTAATATCGAAACGTAAATATCAATATCGAAAACGATATTTCGGAATTTTCCAGTATCTTCAGCTTTTCTCGCCATCTACTCGTGAACGACCAACAGAAAAGGTCCCACAGAGAAAAAATGTTTTCCAAATCTTCCAGAAGAAGAAGAATAACCTATGAAATCCAATGACTCATAAGACGGAGCTAATGAATGCTCCAGAAACGTTGAAATAAACAACAATGACATTGTCATTCCTTATCATTCCACAGTTTGTATGTTTTTTAATGGAATGATTGTAACTTTTTTAACTAACAGAGGAATGTGCGATTTTATCTAGTTTTATTTAGAATTTACCGCAATTTTCAAAAAATCATAACATGTCTGAGTTGGTAAGTACATTTTTATGCTGGAAGTGCAATATCCTCCAAAAATGTGTAATTAGTCTCAGTTAACAAGTTTTCTTGTCATATTTACAAGTTGAATTTCATTAAGGGTCTCCTAGAAGGGTCGTGATTCTACCTGGTTGATAACAAATTAGGCTATATGAAAACTTTGTGTGGAGTTATAGCCTAGTAAAGTGTTGCTGGAACAAAGGCAGTCACGCACCCTGTTTGAATGAGTCCCCCTTAGGTTTATGTGAAATTCCCAGTAAGATTCTGGAAAACTTTTATAAAACTAATAAAAACTTAACCTAGACTAGGCTATAGTGGAGGGTTATATTGGGTAAAACCTCCCAGTGCTTGGCTAATGCATAATCTTTGACAAGTAGGCTATCCTGATCAAAATACACTCCTCCTAAACATTTAAAACAGGCCCCCAATCTTGGGCACAATGTATAAGTTTAGGCTGTTGGTATTGGTGGTAAATTTGCAGGTGGCACAATAATTTAGCTAAGATGAAAGCAAATACATCATTTGATGCCTTTTTTGTGCTCTTTCATAATCCAATAATTGCTTCTGTTGCAAATTGCATCTTTAGCTCTTAAAGGGGCCCTGAAGGTATTTTATATGAATTATGAAAGAGCATAAGAAGTATCAAATGATGTTTTCACTTTCATTCTAGTAGATTATAAGGTCCACTGCAAAGTTAACATGAAATTTACCCACCCCCACCAGCCTAATGTGCAAATATATTCCCTGAATTGTTGACAGCAAAGTTCCAAATTGCAAAAATCAGTGCTACTTTTGTTGACGGCATTTGAAAACTTGAAACATTAGGAAAACAGTTTATATTTGTGTTGCCCAATAAATGAGGTTTGATTGTTATTTTTTGGAATATATTACTCTTGAATAACTTATTTATAAATTAGTGATATGTTTTTTAACAACTTTTCAGTAACTTAACTACTGTTGATAACTTCTTTGTGTGGTTAAAAAAAATTAAATACCTTTGGGGCCCCTTTAAGGGCTCAAGATGCAACTTGCAACAGAAGCAATTACTGAATTATGAGGGATGTCACCCCCCTGATTGAAGGGCAACCCAGCTTACCTAGCACTCTGCAACGTCGCTTGACTCCTGGATTGTACCTTATGACATGCGCAAGAAATACTCTGATTGGCAAAAAGCTACCAAAAGAAGTGAAAATGCTGACCCTCATGCCGACCATACCTGTCAAGCAGAACTCTTGTAGGAAGATGAGCCTCAAGCTCCGACAATTATTTTTTTACTGTTTATATGTTTTTATGACTTTTGTGCTTTCACACTAGTTCATTTTTATGGATGATTAAATGAATCTTATTCGTTTTCATTATATTCGATGTTAACTGACCACTTTGAAAGAGGTATACAAGTTGTGAGAAAACTAGTTTTTGAGATTTCAAGATGGATATATTATGGACATTATAGACAAAATATGGGCATAATTTGGCTGAAAATGACACATTTTTGGATGCTCAAGGGACATATTCATTGACCAAAAAGTTTGCAACCCTGTATACTCACCCTTAAGGCCTGTTTATTAATAAAATCATCATTGTGACAATGATGGTTATGGGGCTTATAGCGCCATAACCCAAAATACTTTTATTGATTCCCAGCTGGGTAAGTGTAGAAGTAGAATTTCTCAGCCTATCTTGTAAAAATCAGGGTTTAAGTCAGGTACAGGGAACCTATGCTAGGTAAATATGCAACCTCAGAATTGTATAGCCTCGTACGTTGGTGATAAAAAGTATCAATCAAGCTTTTAGACCATAATTTTAGCTCTTCAACTGAAATTAACAACCTCCCTTTGCCACACAGGGTCAGGAGGCTTAAATTATAGTTTGAAGGTTAGATTGACACTTCTATTACCACGGCACTAGTTTCTTGTCCGAGCAGTCCGAGGTTGCATAGGTCCCTGTGATGAAGCTGGTATGAAGTATGTAATGGGTAAGTCAGAGGGCGTCTTTCAAAAATGTAGAAGTGCACTAAAGGGTTCTGTAATGTTGCCTGTTTGTGTGTCCTGTTTTTATGCTGCTTCTATGCTCAGTCAGGAAGAATGAGTCTGATGATTTTTTCCTTTGGTAATTAAATAGTAAAACAGCCTCTCCAGGTTGTGCTCGGTTGATTTGATTATTTTTTAGGCAGATGCGTTTCCGACAACTCGTCTAGCCTAGACTCTAGGCGGCAACACTGTCTTGACTTCGAAATCTCATTAATGTCAGAGTATTGTCTTGCTACATGGCTATTGGACTAGTAGATAACATTTCTGTAAAATAGATTGGCAAAATATGATATTTTGCCAAATAATTGATATTTAGAAATTTAGCTGATAATATATTGTAATTTTTCATCATTTTCTTTTGCTTATTGATCTAGAGTACGTAGCAAAATCCAACCCTATATGCCAAATCGAATCCCCACATTTGGTCCATTATTTGCTGGTTGGTATTACCACTTTATTTAACAAAATCAGTTCCATTGGATTCTATTTGCCTCTGAATGTTTAATATATTGCAGGTCCAGGTCTCTACCAGTTTTTGAAAAATGCCAAGTCCTTTGTGGGAATATTTGACAAAAGTATCGGCTAAGTCTGCACTATGCAAAATATGCAAAAAAAGTGTTGCTACCTCTGGAAATACCACCAACCTTAATACTCATCTCAAGACAAACCACAAAAAACAACACCAAAGCATAAAAGGAAGTACATTGGCCGGGGGTGCCAGTGTTAACCCTGATTCTGATTCGTGTCCATCTGATGATGAACATGATTCAAGTCAAATTGTCCCATCACATAAGCAAAACTCAACCAGACCTTTGAGTCAAGCTAGTGACCCTACCCAAGTTACCTGTGATAGAAGTGACCAGACTGACTCAGGAGCACCAAGTGCAAAGCAGCCGAGAATTGACTCATTGTCACAGACCAAGTACAGTGCAAAGCACCCTAAAACTGTAAAAATGAACAAACTGGTTGTGAAATTCATTGCAAAAGATATGCAACCCCTCTCTGTTGTTTCAAATCCTGGGTTTATTGATCTGGTGCAGGGCCTTGACCCCAATTATACTTTGCCATCCCGAGCTAAAGTGACAAGAGATCTTCTCCCTGAAATCTATGCAGTAGTGAAATTGAAACTGCAGGAGGTGCTAAAAAAAGTAGGACATGTTTCCCTTACCACAGATATATGGACCTCCCAGGCGACTGAGGGTTTCATGGCTGTCACTGTACATTACATTGATGAGAAAGGCTGCCTCTGCAGCAACGTGCTTACTACTGCGAAAATTGAAGAAAGGCATTCTGCTTATGCTATCACAGCTCATCTTCTGAAAATTGCCACTGAGTGGGGGATTAAGGAAAAGGTTGTAGCTGTAGTTACCGATAATGGAGCAAATGTGGTACGGGCTGTAAAGGATGCTGCATCTGTTGTAGGTAAAGGCTGGAGACATGTTTCTTGCTTCGCACATACTCTGAATTTGATTGTGAGGGGTGCTATTGATGATACTGCTGACTTGTCACCTCTTGTCCAAAAAGCTAGGAACATAGTCAGCTTTTTCAGACGTAGTGTTGTAGCTGCCGACAGGTTGCGCCAGGTTCAGATCACTATTGACAATGTTTGCACCAAAAAACTGAAACCTGATGTGACTACTAGATGGAATTCGCTCCTCATAATGTTGCGTAGTCTACAAGACCTGAAAGAGCCAGTAACAAGTTCGCTGGCGCTTCTCGGTAAAGCAGATCTCCTACTCACTGAAAGTGAGTGGGATGTTATTTCAAACGTGATCGCGGTACTTACACCTTTTGACGAGGTCACAATCGAGCTCTCTTCTGAAAGCTATCCCTCCATCTCAAAAGTCCTGCCTTTATCCAAGATTTTGAGACGCCACCTTGTTCAGGTAGATTGTGGTGGATTTTCAAATGTCGCCAAGGACCTCCGCAAGGCTTTGATGGAGAAAATGCAAGCTAGGTTTATAAGCCTCGGTCAGGTCACACCCGTGACGATTGCCACATACCTTGATCCGCGTTTCAAGAAAATGTATATTTCCCCTGACGATCTTGTCTCGGTTTAGGGCAAAATAGCAAGAGAGATGGATTTGGCCTCGCTGTCTGCTGAATCCGTAGCAGCAGGTACAAGTACCGTCACAAACCCCACGACACAGCATCGACAGGCTCATGACAGTTTGTGGGGTTCACATGACGAAGTTCTGGTAGTCAACTCAGGACGTGGTTCGACAGCAGCCGAGTCTATCATGGCTCTGCAGCTTTTTAACAGGGAATCTGTAGTTCCAAGAAAAACGGATCCACTCAAGTGGTGGAATTCTCGCAACATGGGCTCTCAGAAATATCTGTACGAGGTTGCCATGAAATTTATGTCTGTGCCCGCCACCAGTGTCCCTTCTGAGAGAGTTTTTTCCAAGGCCGGTCAGTTGATCACCGAGCGGCGAAACCGACTCTCTGGGAAAAAACATTGACATGTTGCTATTTTTGAATAGCCAAATATAGCCGCGTTTTTTTCTTGAGCCCAAGTAGTTTCATGTCTGGGTTTTCGTGATATTCTTTCATATAATCGAAGTTGGTTTTTTCTTTGTTCAATGTTGTATTATTCGAAGTTTTTATAAAAAATGATGCAAAATACTCTTTAACTACGATTTTCGTTATTTAACTTTGGCAAAAACAAGAGTGTATCGGAGCCAAAAATGGTTCCGAAATATCGATATCGATATATCGAATATCGAAAGTGAAAATATCGATATATCGCCCAACATTATCCGAAAGTCATAATGATATACAGAAAAGAGTCCAATCAAAATTGCTGGCTTTCTTCCTATTGGCTGACGAAATAACGCTACCAAGCGGGAAACAGTGGGGAAATAAAGTAAAAATCGAGCATTTTTTTTGTTTGTATTTTTTTGCTTTTGTATTTAATTTAGTTTGTAATAGACATCAGACACTTTCTTTAATCATTGTAGATTATAAAATCTGCATACTGTCCAAAATTCTAGCCTTTGGAGCAGATTTCATGCCTTATAGCAAGAAAATAATGAAAACTAAAAATTATGTTTTGCACCTTAAAAAAAAATTGATAATTCTGTAACCAACATTTTTTTTTAAATACCAGTAGAATCAACTGAAAAACTATCTACTTTCATTTCCCATCTACTAAATTTTTATTCAACAAACTAAAATAACTTGTTTTCTTTTTTTCGAAAAAAGATAACAAATATATAGAAAAAGTGAAACCAAGATTATTTTACTTTCTAACTCGGGAGTCGTCAAAAAAAAAAAAAAAAAACAACGCAAAATTACTTATATCGCAGCAGTTATTCCCGATTTCCTAGCATAGGGAAAATAGAATTAGCCACTAATAAAGACGATTAGCCTTAAACAAGCAATTATCAGATTGGGGAACTAGTTGAATAATTACCGGGGAATCGGCTGGATTTCTTGAAGAGTTGTTCGTGGTATCAGTTTGATGTATTATTACTGAATATGGTGGACTTTTTGTTCGCTGTCTTCTACGCTTAGCCGAGTTAACTATCTTAAAGCCTTCTTCATCTTTTTCAGTATCAGTTGTTGAGGGTGATGGACATTGGGTGGTATCCATGTTTAGCGTATGAATACTCTTCCGAGAGGCCGCTGGTACAGACGCAGTTGTAGGGGGGGGGGGTTCTAGCAAGGGCTTTTGAAGATGGTTGAAATGGTGACTTACTCATATTACTATCAATAGGTTTTTTGGAGGCTCCTCTTTTCCAAACATTTGAGCTATTCAAATCACAAAATCGAACACTTATTCGAATTTGTTTCTCAATAAATTCAAAATAATCAACAGTAACGAGAAAAGTACCAGTAATCTGGTTTAGTGTTTACTTTTCAGTTGCCAAGAAATTTAAATATTCACTATTTTAACAAATTTGAATAGGTTAGTGGGTCACCTTAAGTCAAAGTATCCACAAGTCTTATCAAAAACATAAATTATTCACTTTTTGTTCACAGGTTAGGTTGCGAAATTGCTAGTATCCAGATTATAAATAATTCACAAAAGAAGTCTTATCAAAAACGTGAATTAATCACGTTTTTGTTCACAGGTTAAGTTGCGAAATTGCAGGTATCCAGATTATAAATAATTCACAGGAGAAGTGTCTCCTCCGAACTCACAATCAAGACTGGGGATCCAGGTTCCAGTATTAGTTTAGTTCCTATGAGACCTATACGTTCCTGATTTTCTTTGGCCCGACAACAGCTTCTTGATCTTTGAAAGTAAACTATTATTTATGTGAGCAAGTGTTCTCAAAGTTGAAACGTGTGAAGTGCACAGCTATCAATTTGAAAATTATTTAATTAATGGACTTTCCTGAAACTATTGAGTAAGAAAAGGCAAGGACCCATAATTAGTGAGAAAAGGCAAGTGAATATTTTGCAGTTCTTTGGAAAAGTAAAGATGAAGTAATAAAAACAGCAATAATAGTCAGCTGATCAGTGAATTAGACTTACCAGAGCATCCACAGTCCTCGTCAGACAATAGGGGTCTTAAAAAATATGGTTGCTGAAGATAAGTCCCTATTAATGGCTTCCTACTTGATAGCACTCCGAACTGAACAGAATAAAAAGCCATATACGATAGGAGAAGACTTAATCAAACCTTGCATGTTACAAGCCTGTGAAGCTGTTTTGGAAAAACAGGCTATGCAAAAGCTAAAGTTGATTACTATGTCTGCTGACACTTTCAGGGGCAGAATTGAATAAATTGCTGAAGATACAGAAAATAAAATTATAACAATGGAAAAATTGCACCATTTTATATCAATTCAACTTGATGAATCTATAGACGTCAGTAATAAAATACTTGTCCTTTGTGTTGTAAGGGTTGAGTTTCAAGGAGAATTACAAGAAGAACTTTTTTTTCGCTGAACTTGCAGGGCATAGTAACTAAGCTTCGAGATTTTTAAAGCCCTTGATAGTTAATTTCTGAAGCACGAAATTGAGTAAAAAAAAGGTATTGGCATTTGTACAGACGGTGCTACAAACATGACTGGACATAGCTGAGGAGTTGTTGCAAGAGTAGAAAATGTTAGTCACCCAGACATTTTGTCTACCCATTGCATTATACTTCGTGAGCAGCTTGTGCTAAAAAAAATGTCGCCAGAAATAAACGTAGTATTATCCAGTACTATAAAACTTGAGAATGAAATTAAACATAAAGCTCTGAATTCTCAGATGTTTGAAATGCTCTGCAAAGAAATGGGTTCCCAGTACACTAACCTTCTTCATATTGAGGGGCAAAATACTGAGTCGACTGTTCGTCTTGCGTGAAGAAATTAGATTATTTGTTTCAGCTGCAATATAATCAGAAATTTTAAGGACTCTTGTCTGATGACGAGTGGGTAGCTAAGCTGGTATGCCTGGCAGATATTTTTTCTCTGTTAAATGAGCTAAAAGCATCTTTGCAAAGACAACTTAAGGACGTGTTTACATTACGAGGGAAGATAGACGGTTTTCGAAAGAAAATCACTGTGGCAAACGCAGTTGGCAGATGAACATCTACAGATGCTTATAAATATTGATAAATATATGGAAGGGAAGGATCTCAACCATCAAGGAGTATCCAAGACTATTCAACAGCACTTACAGTCACTGATATAATATTTTGATTTTTATTACCCAAGGGAAGAAGATCCCAGACATGGAAATATGTGGATAATTTATTCACTTGCATCTAACGTCGCAGAGGACAAATGAAGCATAAAAGAAACAGAAAGCTCATCGATCTTTCTTGTGTTAATAGTCTCAAATTAATATTCAAATCCTCTTTATCAAGAGCTCATTTTTGGGTCTCTCTCAAAAATGAATACCCCCTACTGAGTGAGAAAGATTTGAAAATTTTTATTCAATTTCCAATTACATATGTAGTTGAAAAAACATTTTCATCTGTGACAGTAATTAAAGCTTGACCACTCTTGGCTTGAGATCAATGCAGCTCTTTGTCTTGCAGGAACATCATTGAAACTGAATCTTCACATCATGATGTCATATATACAAGAGCAACTATCATACTAAAAATGTCGTTTTTTTCTTAAAAAAAAACAAACTAAAATTAAAATTTAAAACTAAGTTTAAAAGATAATTACTTTAAATATATATATATATATATATATATATATATATATATATATATATATATATATATTATATATATATATATATATATATATATATATATATATATATATATATATATATATATATATATATATATATATATATATATATATATATATATATTATATATATATACAGAAGGTCATGACGGGGGTCCATATATGGGAAAAAGTTTTATCACTGACGAAAAATATTATTTCTAAGAGAACTTTGTGTGTGTTCATTAAAAGTATGTTAGTATTAAGGTAAAATGTCGTTACTTTAGAATGACGTAATCGACTAAGACAATGGATTTCTGAGAAATTGATTACATAGTCGGTAGAACCCTATCAGAAGGTCCTGACTAGACTCCAAGCAATACTTATCAAAAGGCATTTCAAAACAAGTTCTTTTCTTAGTGACCGTCCTAAACCCATTTTCCAACATGAAGTACTTATCTTTTTCACCCACAACTATACTTTACAGCTTTTTAGTTACCTCAACACCAAGAAATACTTTTCAAAGACCATTTCAGAGCAAGTTACTTTCTTAATGTCCCTTCTAAACCTATTTTCCAACTTAAAGTACTTATCTTTTTCACCACAACTATACTTTACAGCTTTTCGGATACCTCAACACCAAGAAATACTTTTCAAAGACCATTCCAGAGCAAGTTACTTTCTTAATGTCCCTCCTAAACCCATTTTCCAACTTGAAGTACTTATCTTTTTCACCCACAACTATACTTTACAGCTTTTTGGATACCTCAGCACCAAGAAATACTTTTCAAAGACCATTTCAGAGCAAGTTACTTTCTTAATGTCCCTCCTAAACCAATTTTCCAACTTGAAGTACTTATCTTTTTCACCCACAACTATACTTTACAGCTTTTTGGATACCTCAACGCCAAGAAATACTTTTCAAAGACCATTTCAGAGCAAGTTACTTTCTTAATGTCCCTTCTAAACCTATTTTCCAACTTGAAGTACTTATCTTTTTCACCCACAACTATACTTTACAGCTTTTTGGATACCTCAACACCAAGAAATACTTTTCAAAGACCATTTCAGAGCAAGTTACTTTCTTAATGTCCCTCCTAAACCCATTTTCCAACTTGAAGTACTTATCTTTTTCACCACAACTATACTTTACAGCTTTTGGATACCTCAACACCAAGAAATACTTTTCAAAGACCATTCCAGAGCAAGTTACTTTCTTAATGTCCCTCCTAAACCCATTTTCCAACTTGAAGTACTTATCTTTTTCACCTACAACTATACTTTACAGCTTTTTGGTTACCTCAACACCAAGAAATACGTTTCAAAGACCATTTCAGAGCAAGTTACTTTCTTAATTTCCCTCCTAAAACCCTTTTTCAACTTGAAGTACTTATCTTTTTCACCCACAACTATACTTTACAGCTTTTTGGATACCTCAACACCAAGAAATACTTTTCAAAGACCATTTCAGAGCAAGTTCCTTTCTTAATGTCCCTCCTAAACCCATTTTCCAACTTGAAGTACTTATCTTTTTCACCCACAACTATACTTTACAGCTTTTTGGATACCTCAACACCAAGAAATACTTTTCAAAAGACCATTTCAGAGCAAGTTCCTTTCTTGATGTCCCTTCTAAACCTATTTTCCAACTTGAAGTACTTATCTTTTTCACCCACAACTATACTTTACAGCTTTTTGGATACCTCGACACCAAGAAATACTTTTCAAAGACCATTTCAGAGCAAGTTACTTTCTTAATGTCCCTCCTAAACCCATTTTCCAACTTGAAGTACTTATCTTTTTCACCCACAACTATACTTTACAGCTTTTTGGTTACCTCAACACCAAGAAATACATTTCAAAGACCATTTCAGAGCAAGTTCCTTTCTTAATGTCCCTCCTAAACCCTTTTTTCAACTTGAAGTACTTATCTTTTTCACCCACAACTATACTTTACAGCTTTTTGGATACCTCAACACCAAGAAATACTTTTCAAAAGACATTTCAGAGCAAGTTACTTTCTTAATGTCCCTCCTAAACCCATTTTCTAACTTGAAGTATTTATCTTTTTCACCCACAACTATACTTTACAGCTTTTTGGATACCTCAACACCAAGAAATACTTTTCAAAGACCATTTCAGAGCAAGTTCCTTTCTTAATGTCCCTCCTAAACCCTTTTTTCAACTTGAAGTACTTATCTTTTTCACCCACAACTATACTTTACAGCTTTTTGGATACCTCAACACCAAGAAATACTTTTCAAAAGACATTTCAGAGCAAGTTACTTTATTACTGTCTCTCCTAAACCCATTTTACAACTTGAAGTACTTATCTTTTTCACCCACAACTATACTTTACAGTTTTTTGGATACCTCAACACCAAGAAATACTTTTCAAAGACCATTTCAGAGCAAGTTACTTTCTTAATGTCCCTTCTAAACCTATTTTCCAACTTGAAGTACTTATCTTTTTCACCACAACTATACAGCTTTTTGGATACCTCAAGACCAAGAAATACTTTTCAAAGACCATTTCAGAGCAAGTTACTTTCTTAATGTCCCTCCTAAACCCATTTTCCAACTTGAAGTACTTATCTTTTTCACCCACAACTATACTTTACAGCTTTTTGGATACCACAACACCAAGAAATACTTTTCAAAGACCATTTCAGAGCAAGTTCCTTTCTTAATGTCCCTCCTAAACCCTTTTTTCAACTTGAAGTACTTATCTTTTTCATCCACAACTATTATTTACAGCTTTTTGGATACCTCAACACCAAGAAATACTTTTCAAAAGACATTTCAGAGCAAGTTACTTTCTTTTCGTCCCTCCTAAACCCATTTTCCAACTTGAAGTACTTATATTTTTCACCCACAACTATACTTTACAGCTTTTTGGATACCTCAACACCAAGAAATACTTTTCAAAGACCATTTCAGAGCAAGTTACTTTCTTAATGTCCCTCCTAAACCCTTTTTTCAACTTGAAGTACTTATCTTTTTCACCCAAAACTATACTTTACAGCTTTTTGGATACCTCAACACCAAGAAATACTTTTCAAAGACCATTTCAGAGCAAGTTACTTTCTTAATGTCCCTCCTAAACCAATTTTCCAACTTGAAGTACTTATCTTTTTCACCCACAACTATACTTTACAGCTTTTTGGATACCTCAACGCCAAGAAATACTTTTCAAAGACCATTTCAGAGCAAGTTACTTTCTTAATGTCCCTTCTAAACCTATTTTCCAACTTGAAGTACTTATCTTTTTCACCCACAACTATACTTTACAGCTTTTTGGATACCTCAACACCAAGAAATACTTTTCAAAGACCATTTCAGAGCAAGTTACTTTCTTAATGTCCCTCCTAAACCCATTTTCCAACTTGAAGTACTTATATTTTTCACCACAACTATACTTTACAGCTTTTTGGATACCTCAACACCAAGAAATACTTTTCAAAGACCATTCCAGAGCAAGTTACTTTCTTAATGTCCTTCCTAAACCCATTTTCCAACTTGAAGCACTTATCTTTTTCACCTACAACTATACTTTACAGCTTTTTGGTTACCTCAACACCAAGAAATACTTTTCAAAGACCATTTCAGAGCAAGTTACTTTCTTAATTTCCCTCCTAAACCCTTTTTTCAACTTGAAGTACTTATCTTTTTCACCCACAACTATACTTTACAGCTTTTTGGATACCTCAACACCAAGAAATACTTTTCAAAGACCATTTCAGAGCAAGTTACTTTCTTAATGTCCCTCCTAAACCCATTTTCCAACTTGAAGTACTTATCTTTTTCACCCACAACTATACTTTACAGCTTTTTGGATACCTCAACACCAAGAAATACTTTTCAAAAGACCATTTCAGAGCAAGTTCCTTTCTTGATGTCCCTTCTAAACCTATTTTCCAACCTGAAGTACTTATCTTTTTCACCCACAACTATACTTTACAGCTTTTTGGATACCTCGTCACCAAGAAATACTTTTCAAAGACCATTTCAGAGCAAGTTACTTTCTTAATGTCCCTCCTAAACCCATTTTCCAACTTGAAGTACTTATCTTTTTCACCCACAACTATACTTTACAGCTTTTTGGTTACCTCAACACCAAGAAATACATTTCAAAGACCATTTCAGAGCAAGTTCCTTTCTTAATGTCCCTCCTAAACCCTTTTTTCAACTTGAAGTACTTATCTTTTTCACCCACAACTATACTTTACAGCTTTTTGGATACCTCAACACCAAGAGATACTTTTCAAAAGACATTTCAGAGCAAGTTACTTTCTTAATGTCCCTCCTAAACCCATTTTCCAACTTGAAGTACTTATCTTTTTCACCCACAACTATACTTTACAGCTTTTTGGATACCTCAACACCAAGAAATACTTTTCAAAGACCATTTCAGAGCAAGTTCCTTTCTTAATGTCCCTCCTAAACCCTTTTTTCAACTTGAAGTACTTATCTTTTTCACCCACAACTATACTTTACAGCTTTTTGGATACCTCAACACCAAGAAATACTTTTCAAAAGACATTTCAGAGCAAGTTACTTTATTACTGTCTCTCCTAAACCCATTTTACAACTTGAAGTACTTATCTTTTTCACCCACAACTATACTTTACAGTTTTTTGGATACCTCAACACCAAGAAATACTTTTCAAAGACCATTTCAGAGCAAGTTACTTTCTTAATGTCCCTTCTAAACCTATTTTCCAACTTGAAGTACTTATCTTTTTCACCACAACTATACAGCTTTTTGGATACCTCAAGACCAAGAAATACTTTTCAAAGACCAGTTCAGAGCAAGTTACTTTCTTAATGTCCCTCCTAAACCCATTTTCCAACTTGAAGTACTTATCTTTTTCACCCACAACTATACTTTACAGCTTTTTGGATACCACAACACCAAGAAATACTTTTCAAAGACCATTTCAGAGCAAGTTACTTTCTTTTCGTCCCTCCTAAACCCATTTTCCAACTTGAAGTACTTATCTTTTTCACCCACAACTATACTTTACAGTTTTTTGGATACCTCAACACCAAGAAATACTTTTCAAAGACCATTTCAGAGCAAGTTACTTTCTTAATGTCCCTCCTAAACCCATTTTCCACCTTGAAGTACTTATCTTTTTCACCCACAACTATACTTTACAGCTTTTTGGATACCTCAACACCAAAAAATACTTTTCAAAAGACATTTCAGAGCAAGTTACTTTCTTAATGTCCCTCCTAAACCCATTTTCCAACTTGAAGTACTTATCTTTTTCACCCACAACTATACTTTACAGCTTTTTGGATACCACAACACCAAGAAATACTTTTCAAAGACCATTTCAGAGCAAGTTACTTTCTTAATGTCCCTCCTAAACCCATTTTCCAACTTGAAGTAGGTCAGGTTAAGTTAGGTTAGGTTAGGTTAGCCTACGTACGCGCGCGTACGTAGGCTAACCTAACCTAACTTAACCTGACCTAACTTAATCTAACCTAACCTAAGTTAATCTTTTTACCATGTTTAAGTTAGGTTAGGTTAGCTTATCATGAGCGCTCATGATAAGTTAACCTAACCTAGCCTAACTTAAACATGGAGAAATGTTTCTAATTATTTATTAATATTTATTTATACCTAACCTATTGTTTTTGGTGGTTAGATGAATGAACTGAATTTAAGAAAAATTAGAAATAGAGTGAAACTTTTTATCTTCTTGGTAAATAATCACAATCATAGTATAGCCAATTCTATCTTCTATGGAAAAATTTAGAATTGAACTTTAAATTTTTGTGTCTTTGAGAAATTATGAACTGAAATGGAAGCTTTTTCATTTTCATTGGTAAATTTCAGAATTGAGCTAACTTTTTTTCTCCTCTCTAAGAAAATTCAGAAGAGAACTTGTACATTTTGCACTTCTTCGAGAAAACTTAGAATTAAAGTGGAGCTCCATATCTTCATGAAGAATATTCACAATCAAAGTATAACTTTTTCTATCTTCTATGAAAAATTTGGAACAATATTTTAAATTTTGTCATCTCTTTGAGAAAAATCTGAACTGAAGTGGAAAATTTTTATATTATTTTAGGAAAATAGAATTGATCAATAACTTATTTCATTTTCAATGAGAAAAGTCAGAATCAAAGTTGAACTTTTCTTTTCCGGGAAAATATTTGGAACAGAACTTTAAATTTTTTCATCTTTTTGAGAAAGGTCGAATTTGAATTTAAGAAAATTTAGAATTAAAATCAAACTTTTTATCTTCATTGAAAATAATCACAATCATAGTATAACTTTTCCTATCTTCTATGGAAAAATTTAGAACTGAACTTTAAATTTTTTATGTCTTGGTGATCTTAAAACTGATGTGGAAGCTTTTTATTTTCTCTGGAGAAATTAGAATTGAATTATGTTCTTTGGTAAAATTCAGAAGAGAACTTGAACTTTTCTATCTTCTATGGAAAATTTGGAACAGTATTTTAAATTTTTTCATCTGTTTGAGAAAAATCTGAACTGAAGTGGAAAATTTTTATATTATTTTGGGAAAATAGAAATGATCAATAACTTATTTCATTTTCATTGAGAAAATTCAGAAACGAAGTTGAACTTTTCTTCACTTCTTTGAGAAAAATTAAAAATTGAAGTGAAACTTTTAATCTTCATAGGAAATAATCAAAATCATAGTATAACTTTTCCTATCTTCTATGTAAAAATTTAGAACTGAACTTTAAATTTTTTATGTCATGGTGAACTTAAAACTGAAGTGGAAGCTTTTTATTTTCTCTGGAGAAATTAGAATTGAATTGTGTTCGTTGGTAAAATTCAGAAGAGAACTTGAATATTCACGATCAAAGTATAACTTTTCCAATCTTCTATGAAAAATTTGGGACAGAACTGCCCTGGAATGTTACGCCCTGGAATGTAGACCTTAAATCATGCTGTTTCATAGTTTTTGCAGTACATTAATGTGTAAATAGTTTATTTTCTAATTGGATTTAGTTAACAAGGCAGTGTTGGTACGGTGTTCGTTGGTAAAATTCAGAAGAGAACTTGAACTTTTCTATCTTCTATGAAAAATTTGGAAGTATTTTAAATTTTTCATCTCTTTGAGAAAAATCTGAACTGAAGTGGAAAATTTTTATATTATTTTGGGAAAATAGAATTGATCAATAACTTATTTCATTTTCATTAAGAAAATTCAGAATCAAAGTTGAACTTTTCTTCTTCCGGGAAAATATTTGAAAAGAACTTTAAATTTTTTCATCTCTTTGAGAAAGGTCGGAACTGAATTTAAGAAAATTTAGAATTAAGGTGAAACTTTTTATCTTCATAGAAAATAATCACAATCATGGTATAACTTTTCCTATCTTCTACGGAAAAATTTACAACTGAACTTAAAATTTTTTATGTCTTGGTGAACTTAAAACTGAAGTGGAAGCTTTTTATTTTCTCTGGTGAAATTAGAATAAAATCATTTTACATAGTTCCACTCCAATAAATTCAAATTCAGGGTAGACCCCCTCCCCCACAATACAAACTCCACTGTATGATGTTTATAATCGATAGAAAGCATAAAATACACTCTTTTTTACCATATAAACCCCTTTCTACCTCCCCGCTGTTTACGACTTTAATTCTTTCGTCTGAAATAATTCTGTTTTTGATAAATTTATTCTTACCTAAAAGTGGCAGTCAACTTTCTGTCAAAACTTTATGATAGTTTAACCACAACGCATGTCCGTTACATACAAAATCTCAAGGGCAAATTGTGATGTAATGGGAAACCTTACGTAACTTCCCTGATTGGCTTAGAAAAAGACACGTGATCCTGTTCCCGTTTTGTGGATCAATAATTCACCATCTTTGCTTATCTAAATCAATTTCTCAGATACCCAGTTCCCCTCGAGTCGATCAATACATTGTCCCGTCAATGCGCATGTGCAAACTTCGCCCCGGAGTCATTACACCTAGAAACAACAAATAAATCGACCTTGAAAAAAGAGGGCATTGACCCCATTAGACTCGATCAATAATCCTTGAATAAATTATGCTAGCCCAGCGTTAGACTCAATTATAGATGGCAGCACATGTGTTCTCGTGGGAACTCATGATAGCTCCCTACTGATGATAAACCTTCACAACAAGTCCTACTTGAAGAGGAGGTGTAACGACCCTATGTCGAGGGGCTTGCATGATGCTTTGGCAAATAGTACCTATTTTCCGTTTAGTATCTTCACCCCGAACAAGTTTTTCAGACAGAACTTCAGATACAGCAGGTAGCTTGGATTTTCTTCAGATTTTTCAGGCTGTCTGTCTTAACATACCGAGTCATATCTTGAGCAATAAAATTGCTTATTTTCTTCTGGTTTTCGTCGCTATTATAAGCTTGTGCGTGGAAGTTTTGTAGTATAGCAGGGGCTGTGGGCCTTAATGTGACAACACTAGTCATACTATCCGTCTCTACAATTACTACTCCATTGCAAAACCTTTCTTTGACATGCTTCTTCACGTAAACTTCGCTATATATAGGCTCTTCCGAAAGACCGATAAACTCACTCATTGTGTTGCCCAAATAAAAAACTGTTAACTGTTCATCATCATTCGCTTGAAAGAGCCGAATCAGCTTTTCAAATACATGCTTTTGATACATGTTTGCCCTCTTTTATTCCTGCCAATTGTGTTAGTCGGATTTCCCGTGTGTTTCAAAGGGAGGTTCTTGTCCGATGTAAAGTTTCAATAGCATGTTTTGTGTTATACAACGTTTACTGATTGAATATTCTAATTCACTGCTAGCTTGCATTTGACCGTAAAATTTCTCACGCACAGTTTCAATAATTCCAAATTTTTACCTTAGTTTTAGTAGCAGCAGTAGTAGCAGTAGCAGTAGAATTAATGATAGTAGCCTTAGCTTTAGTGGCAATATTAGTAGTATTAATTATTAAATGTATTAATTATTTACAGCATTAGTAGTAGAAGTAGCATGAGTAGAAGCAGTAGCATTAAGATGCAAATATTCTATTTTGGTTAGTTCAACATCCCCCACAACAAGCCCTATTAGTTTCAGCTTCATACACCAAACTGTTCCAAAAATATTGTTGTTAAGCCCTTTTTACAACCTGCACATAGACTGTGTGTTGTAATTCAGTTCATCTTCTCCCACAAAATTTATTGATTTTAGTTTCATACCATTAGGCATAGCTGTAATAGTACTCACAGTAGCAGTAACATTATTACCAGTAGCAGTATTATTAGTAATAGCGGTAGTACTAGAAGTAGCAGCAGTATTAACGTATTGCCTTTTGGTCAGTCGAATACCCTGCTCATCAAGTGCTGGAAGTTTCAACTTAATACAAATAGCCATTTCTAGGACATTGCTGATATAACCTTTTGATAGCCTGTATGTACATATACCTCTGAAAATTTTCATCTCAATGCTCTTAGCCTTACAAGCACTTGCAATAGAAGTAGTAGTTGAAGCATTAGTACTGGTAAATGTAGCAGTGATATCAGTATCAGTAGTAGCGTGCACAATATTGCCTTTTGAGAAATTCTCTGAAAGTTTTAACTTAATACCCAAAACGATTCTTGAAATACGCTCTTTTGATAATGTACATGACGTGTACAGTGACGCTCCTGTAGATGGCGTCTTTTGATTTACTTCCAAATTCCCCTCAATATTGTAAATGGAGTAGTGTGGTAGTATGTGTGGTATTAGTAGCAGTAGTGGTAGCATGCAAATATTGCCTTTTTGATGATCTCCCTTATCATTTCCTGAAAGTTCCAAATTAATACACCTAGTCATTCCTGAATTAGACCCTTTTGATAATCCGTCTACACATAACTTGTTTTGATTTAGTTCAACATTCCCCTCGACTTTCTTTGAAAGGCTCACATGAATCCCCCTCGTCTTTTTGGAGAGTAAAGTTCAAACACGTACACCTTTCTCAATAACATATACTATATACAAACACTCGGCAAATTGCTTAACTTACCTCACACTTGCCATGAAGACTGTGGGGAGGTTGACCTCTCTAAAAACATAACCGGACCTTTTCACAAAAATAAATAAATAAAAAACAAGTTTTTTCAACTAAAAGTAATGAGCAACATTAAAACTTAAAAAGAACAGAAATTATTACGTATATGCGGGGGGTTGCTCTTCCTCAACACCTCGCTCTTTACGATAAAGTTTTTTTAGTACTTAAAAAAAAGCTTCTTATTGTTCTAATTAAACAAACATAGCGTTTCAGGAGTCGTTCTTACAGAATTGGGCCGGAATTCAACCTTTAGTGTAAAAAGCGAGATGTTGAGGAAGAGCAACCCCCCTTATATACGTAATAATTTCTGTTTGTTTTAAGTTTTAATGATGCTCCTTATTTCCAGTTGAAAAAACTAGTTTTATTTTACATTTCTGATCATTTTTAAATAATGCCAGGGAATCTGGCATCACCTCAAGAGAAAAATCCCTCATCCCGACGGACTTATTCTCTAAACAATTCAATCCAGGTGAAAATTTACCCCGGAAAAATACCCTTAACATCTCCACGCGTAAAGTTTAGTCGGCAAAGAGAAAGCAAGACATATGACAAATTTCGTATAGGAATTCTGGCAAATTTCCCCAGTGTAGGATTTCCCCTGAAAAATTCACTCCCTGGAAACTTCCCTCCCTATGGAGAATCCCACCAGCTGAAAATTCCATCCCCCCACCCGAAAATGTATGACTACTTCCCAATAACAAATACTATACGTAAACAATGGGCAATATTTGTAACTTACCCCTTTCCCCAAGGGCCGTGGGGGGACATGATATCTCCAAGAGCATAAGTAGTATGCTAAGTATGGATTCTAACGAGGCCCTAGGAATTGCCATGTTATTTGCTTGAGGCCATAGGACCATGCTATTTGCTCGAGGCCCTAGGAATTCCCATGTTATTTGCTTGAGGCCATAGGACCATGCTATTTGCTCGAGGCCCTAGGAATTCCCATGCTATTTTATTGAGGCCCTAGGAATTCCGATGCTATTCGCTTGAGGCCATAGGAACCACGTTCTATAGAGGTCCTAGGAGCCACTGAAATGTATCAAGTTGAATGAACTTTATCTAGGCCATCCCTTAGGGCACTTTTCACCTTTCAAAGAGATTTGCTTGAGGCCCATTGATGCTATTGATATCAATTACACATACAATTACACAAGAAAAATTCACGCCTTTGACACTATATTTAGACATGTCTATTTTAAAAGTTCGCTCGGTTTTTGTTATTGATAAGAATTGCACAAGAGTAAACATTTTAAAAAGCGATCTTTAGCTATAGAGCGGACACGCATGTTATGTGGAAGATTGCCTTAACTCGAGAGTAGTTTGTTATTAAAAATTGGATGTTGCAATCAGAATTGTTTGATTGACATTTGCAAAAAAGGAGTAAGGGATTTGCGGATTGGAGTGTAACTCGAGAGTAGTTTGTTATTAAAAAATTGGACACTACAATCAGAATTGTTTGATTGACATTGCAAAAAAGGGATAAGGGATTTACGGATTGGAGTGTAACTTGAGAGTAGTTTGTTATTAAAAAATTGGACGCTACAATCGGAATTGTTTGATTGACATTTGCAAAAAAGGGGTAAGGGATTTGCGAATTGAGGGTTATCAGTTAAGATAGCCCCTTGCCATGGAACATAGCAATCTAAGTGATCATTGGCTGGTCCAGTGCATGTGTAATTGAACCAGCATATCTGAGGATGGAAGACCGGAAAAAATACGACTTGACCTAGCTTTACTTCTTCGATGTGTACTGTATAATAAATAAGTGGTGTTTGAACAGCGTTGTCAATTTAAAATAGCTTAACGTTACACTATACGAAGAAGTTGAAACTAACAGAGATGTAGATGCCAAGAAAAGAACTGTAATAAAGAAATTCAGAACAAACCATAGAAATCCTTGCAAATCAAGTAGTAAGGTGTATGTGAGTACGAACCATCAAGGATCATAAGCACCAATGACCCTAACCAGCAGAGACATCAACCCTCCATAGGTACCCTATCCCCAAACTCGAAGGGCGCCCCCTCCCTCCAACTTTTTGGGCCCCCTCCCCCCCATTTTTTTTTCTTTTTTTTTGGCAATTGACATTTTTTCTGATAACAAGTATCATTCATTACGATCGTAGCTTTCAAATGTGAAACTTAAGTCCATTTTTGGATCGAAAAATAAACTATTTCTGTAAAATCTGAGTTAATAAGAGTTTTTGACCGTAAACTCTTGTTTTTTGTAAGAAAATAATGGAAAATACAATTCTCTGATTCAAATGTGAACCTTAAGTCCATTTTTGGATCGAAAAAATAATTTATTTCTTTAAAATCTGAGCCAATAAGGGTTTTTGACCGTAAACTCTAGTTTGTTGTAAGAAAATTATGGAAAATACAATTCTCTGGTTCAAATGTGAAACTTGAGTCCATTTATGGATCGAAAAATAAAACTATTTCCGTAAAATCTGAGCTAATGAGGGTTTTTGACCGTAAACTCTAGTTTTTTGTAAGAAAATTATGGAAAATACAATTCTCTGCTTCAAATGTGAAACTTAAGTCCATTTATGGATCGAAAAATAAAACTATTTCCGTAAAATCTGAGCTAATTAGGGTTTTTGACCGTAAATTATAGTTTTTTGTAAGAAAATTATGGAAAATACAATTCTCTGGTTCAAATGTGAAACTTAAGTCCATTTTTGGATCGAAAAAATAAACTATTTCTATAAAATCTGAGCTATTAAGGTTTTTGACCGTAAACTCTAGTTTTTTGTAAGAAAATTATGGAAAATACAATTCTCTGGTTCAAATGTGAAACTTTCCATAATTTTCCATAATTTTCTTACAAAAAACTAGAGTTTACGGTCAAAAACCCTTATTAGCTTAGATTTTACGGAAATAGTTTTATTTTTCGATCCATAAATGGACTTAAGTTTCACATTTGAACCAGAGAATTGTATTTTCCATAATTTTCTTGCAAAAAACTAGAGTTTATGGTCAAAAACCCTTATTAGCTCAGATTTTACGGAAATAGTTTTATTTTTCGATCGAAAAATGGACTTAAGTTTCACATTTGAACCAGAGAATTATATTTTCCATAATTTTCTTACCTAAAAACTAGAGTTTACGGTCAAAAACCCTTATTTACTCAGATTTTACAGAAATAGTTTTATTTTTCGATCCAAAAAGGGACTTAAGTTTCACATTTGAACCAGAGAATTGTATTTTCCATAATTTTCTTACAAAAAACTAGAGTTTACGGTCAAAAACCCTTATTAGCTCAGATTTTAAAGAAATAATTTATTTTTTCGATCCAAAAATGGACTTAAGATTCACATTTGAATCAGAGAATTGTATTTTCTATAATTTTCTTACAAAAAACTATAGTTTCTGGTCAAAAACCCTAATTAGCTCAGATTTTACAGAAATAGTTTTGTTTTTCGATCCATAAATGGACTTGAGTTCACATTTGAACCAGAGAATTGTATTTTCCATAATGTTCTTACAAAAAAACTAGAGTTTACGGTCAAAAACCCTTATTAACTCAGATTTTACAGAAATAGTTTTATTTTTCGATCCAAAAAGGGACTGAAATTTTACATTTGAACCAGAGAATTGTATTTTCCATAATTTTCTTACAAAAAACTAGAATTTACGGTCAAAAACCCTTATTAGCTCAGATTTTAAAGATATAAATTATTTGTTCGATCCAAAAATGGACTTAAGATTCACATTTGAAACAGAGAATTGTATTTTCTATAATTTTCTTACAAAAAACTAGAGTTTACGGTCAAAAACCCTTATTAGCTCAGATTTTAAAGAATAAATTATTTTTTCGATCCAAAAATGGACTTAAGATTCACATTTGAATCAGAGAATTGTATTTACCATAATTTTCTTACAAAAAACTATAGTTTACGGTCAAAAACCCTAATTAGCTCAGATTTTACAGAAATAGTTTTATTTTTCGATCCATAAATGGAATTAAGTTTCACATTTGAAGCAGAGAATTGTATTTTCCATAATTTTCTTACAAAAACTAGAGTTTACGGTCAAAAACCCTTATTAACTCAGATTTTACAGAAATAGTTTTATTTTTCGATCCAAAAAGGGACTTAAGTTTCACATTTGAACCAGAGAATTGTATTTTCCATAATTTTCTTACAAAAAACTAGAGTTTACGGTCAAAAACCCTTATTAACTCAGATTTTACAGAAAAAGTTTTATTTTTCGATCCTAAAAAGGACTTAAGTTTCACATTTGAACCAGAGAATTGTATTTTCCATAATTTTCTTACAAAAAACTAGAGTTTACGGTCAAAAACCCTTATTAGCTCAGATTTTACAGAAATAGTTTATTTTTTCGATCCAAAAATGGACTTAAGATTCACTTTTGAGTCACAGAATTGTATTTTCCATAATTTTCTTACAAAAAACTAGAGTTTACGGTCAAAAACCCTTATTAACTCAGATTTTACAGAAAAAGTTTTATTTTTCGATCCTAAAAAGGACTTAAGTTTCACATTTGAACCAGAGAATTGTATTTTCCATAATTTTCTTACAAAAAACTAGAGTTTACGGTCAAAAACCCTTATTAGCTCAGATTTTACAGAAATAGTTTATTTTTTCGATCCAAAAATGGACTTAAGTTTCACATTTGAACCAGAGAATTGTATTTTCCATAATTTTCTTACAAAAAACTATAGTTTACGGTCAAAAACCCTAATTAGCTCAGATTTTACGGAAATAGTTTTATTTTTCGATCCATAAATGGACTTAAGTTTCACATTTGAAGCAGAGAATTGTATTTTCCATAATTTTCTTACAAAAAATTAGAGTTTACGGTCAAAAACCCTTATTCACTCAGATTTTACAGAAATAGTTTTATTGTTCGATCCAAAAAGGGACTGAAGTTTCACATTTGAACCAGAGAATTGTATTTTCCATAATTTTCTTACAAAAAACTAGAGTTTACGGTCAAAAACCCTTATTAGCTCAGATTTTAAAGAAATAAATTATTTTTTCGATCCAAAAATGGACTTAAGATATATATTTGAATCAGAGAATTGTATTTTCCATAATTTTCTTACAAAAAACTAGAGTTTACGGTCAAAAACCCTTATTAGCTCAGATTTTAAAGGAATATTTTATTTTTTCGATCCAAAAATGGACTTAAGATTCACATTTGAATCAGAGAATTATATTTTCCATAATTTTCTTACAAAAAACTAGAGTTTACGGTCAAAAACCCTTATTAACTCAGATTTTACAGAAATAATTTATTTTTCGATCCTAAAAAGGACTTAAGTTTCATATTTGAACCAGAGAATTGTATTTTCCATAATTTTCTTACAAAAAACTATAATTTACGGTCAAAAACTCTAATTAGCTCAGATTTTACGGAAATAGTTTTATTTTTCGATCCATAAATGGACTTAAGTTTCACATTTGAAGCAGAGAATTGTATTTTCCATAATTTTCTTACAAAAAACTAGAGTTTACGGTCAAAAACCCTTATTAGCTCAGATTTTACGGAAATAGTTTTATTTTTCGATCCATAAATGGACTCAAGTTTCACATTTGAACCTAAGAATTGTATTTTCCATAATTTTCTTACAACAAACTAGAGTTTACGGTCAAAAACCCTTATTAGCTCAGATTTTACGGAAATAGTTTTATTTTTCGATCCAAAAATGGACTTAAGTTTCACATTTGAACCAGAGAATTGTATTTTCCATAATTTTCTTACATAAAACTAGAGTTTACGGTCAAAAACTCTTATTAACTCAGATTTTACAGAAATAGTTTATTTTTCGATCCAAAAATGGACTTAAGTTTCACATTTGAAAGCTACGATCGTAATGAATGATACTTGTTATCAGAAAAATGTCAATTGCCAAAAAAAAGAAAAAAAATGGGGGGAGGGGGCCCAAAAAGTTGGAGGGAGGGGGCGCCCTTCGAGTTTGGGGATAGGGGACCTATGGAGGGTTGATGTCTCTGCTGGTTAGGGTCATTGGTGCTTATGATCCTTGATGGTTCGTACTCATATACACCTTACTACTTGATTTGCAAGGATTTCTATGGTTTGTTCTGAATTTCTTTATTACAATTCTTTTCTTGGCATCTACATCTCTCTTAGTATCAAGTTCTTCGTATAGTGTAACGTTAAACTATTTTAAATTGACAACGCTGTTCAAACACCACTTATTTATTATACAGTACACATCGAAGAAGTAAAGCTAGGTCAAGTCGTATTTTTTCCGGTCTTCCATCCTCAGATATGCTGGTTCAATTACACATGCACTGGACCAGCCAATGATAACTTAGATTGCTATGTTCCATGGCAAGGGGCTATCTTAACTGATAACCCTCAATTCGCAAATCCCTTACCCCTTTTTTTGCAAATGTCAATCAAACAATTCCGATTGTAGCGTCCAATTTTTTAATAACAAACTACTCTCGAGTTACACTCCAATCCGCAAATCCCTTATCCCTTTTTTGCAATGTCAATCAAACAATTCTGATTGTAGTGTCCAATTTTTTAATAACAAACTACTCTCGAGTTACACTCCAATCCGCAAATCCCTTACTCCTTTTTTGCAAATGTCAATCAAACAATTCTGATTGCAACATCCAATTTTTAATAACAAACTACTCTCGAGTTAAGGCAATCTTCCACATAACATGCGTGTCCGCTCTATAGCTAAAGATCGCTTTTTAAAATGTCTACTCTTGTGCAATTCTTATCAATAACAAAAACCGAGCGAACTTTTAAAATAGACATGTCTAAATATAGTATCAAAGGCGTGAATTTTTCTTGTGTAATTGATATCAATAGCATCAATGGGCCTCAAGCAAATCTCTTTGAAAGGTGAAAAGTGCCCTAAGGGATGGCCTAGATAAAGTTCATTCAACTTGATACATTTCAGTGGCTCCTAGGACCTCTATAGAACGTGGTTCCTATGGCCTCAAGCAAATAGCATCGGAATTCCTAGGGCCTCAAGCAAATAGCATGGGAATTCCTAGGGCCTCGAGCAAATAGCATGGTCCTATGGCCTCAAGCAAATAACATGGGAATTCTTAGGGCCTCGAGCAAATAGCATGGTCCTATGGCCTCAAGCAAATAACATGGCAATTCCTAGGGCCTCGATAGAATCCATACTTAGCATACTACTTATACTTTTGGAGATATCATGTCCCCCCACGGCCCTTGGGGAAAGGGGTAAGTTACAAATATTGCCCATTGTTTACGTATAGTATTTGTTATTGGGAAGTAGTCATACATTTTCGGGTGGGGGGATGGAATTTTCAGCTGGTGGGATTCTCCATGGGGAGGGAAGTTTCCAGGGAGTGAATTTTTCAGGGGAAATCCTACACTGGGGAAATTTGCCAGAATTCCTATACGAAATTTGTCATATGTCTTGCTTTCTCTTTGCCGACTAAACTTTACGTGTGGAGATGTTAAGGGTATTTTTCCGGGGTAAATTTTCACCTGGATTGAATTGTTTAGAGAATAAGTCCGTTGGGATGAGGGATTTTTCTCTTGAGGTGATGCCAGATTTCCTGGCATTATTTAAAAATGATCAGAAATGTAAAATAAAACTAGCTTTTTCAACTGGAAATAAGGAGCATCATTAAAACTTAAAACGAACAGAAATTATTACGTATATAAGGGGGGTTGCTCTTCCTCAACATCTCGCTTTTTACACTAAAGGTTGAATTCCGGCCCAATTCTGTAAGAACGACTCCTGAAACGCTATGCTTGTTTAATTAGAACAATAAGAAGCTTTTTTTAAGTACTAAAAAAACTTTATCGTAAAGAGCGAGGTGTTGAAGAAGAGCAACCCCCCTCATATACGTAATAATTTCTGTTCTTTTTAAGTTTTAATGTTGCTCATTACTTTTAGTTGAAAAAACTTGTTTTTTATTTATTTATTTTTGTGAAAAGGTCCGGTTATGTTTTTGGAGAGGTCAACCTCCCCACAGTCTTCATGGCAAGTGTGTGGTAAGTTAAGCAATTTGCCGAGTGTTTGTATATAGTATATGTTATTGAGAAAGGTGTACGTGTTTGAACTTTACTCTCCAAAAGACGAGGGGGATTCATGTGAGCCTTTCAAAGAAAGTCGAGGGGAATGTTGAACTAAATCAAAACAAGTTATGTGTAGACGGATTATCAAAAGGGTCTAATTCAGGAATGACTAGGTGTATTAATTTGGAACTTTCAGGAAATGATAAGGGAGATCATCAAAAAGGCAATATTTGCATGCTACCACTACTGCTACTAATACCACACATACTACCACACTACTCCATTTACAATATTGAGGGGAATTTTGAAGTAAATCAAAAGACGCCATCTACAGGAGCGTCACTGTACACGTCATGAACATTATCAAAAGAGCGTATTTCAAGAATCGTTTTGGGTATTAAGTTAAAACTTTCAGAGAATTTCTCAAAAGGCAATATTGTGCACGCTACTACTGATACTGATATCACTGCTACATTTACCAGTACTAATGCTTCAACTACTACTTCTATTGCAAGTGCTTGTAAGGTTAAGAGCATTGAGATGAAAATTTTCAGAGGTATATGTACATACAGGCTATCAAAAGGTTATATCAGCAATGTCCTAGAAATGGCTATTTGTATTAAGTTGAAACTTCCAGCACTTGATGAGCGGGGTATTCGACTGACCAAAAGGCAATACGTTAATACTGCTGCTACTTCTAGTAGCAGCTATGCTATGCTGCTACTTCTAGTAGCAGCTATACGTTAATACTGCTGCTACTTACTGCTACTGTGAGTACTATTACAGCTATACCTAATGGTATGAAACTAAAATCAATAAATTTTGTGGGAGAAGATGAACTGAATTACAACACACAGTCTATGTGCAGGTTGTAAAAAGGGCTTAACAACAATATTTTAGGAACAGTTTGGTATATGAAGCTGAAACTAATAGGGCTTGTTGTCGGGATGTTGAACTAACCAAAATAGAATATTTGCATCTTAATGCTACTGCTTCTACTCATGCTACTTCTACTACTAATGCTGTAAATAATTAATACATTTAATAATTAATACTACTAATATTGCCACTAAAGCTAAGGCTACTATCGTTGATTCTACTGCTACTGCTACTACTGCTGCTACTAAAACTAAGGTAAAAATTTGGAATTATTGAAACTGTGCGTGAGAAATTTTACGGTCAAATGCAAGCTAGCAGTGAATTTGAATATGCAATCAGTAAACGTTGTATAACACAAAACATGCTATTGAAACTTTACATCGGACAAGAACCTCCCTTTGAAACACACGGGAAATCCGACTAACACAATTGGCAGGAATAAAAGAGGGCAAACATGTATCAAAAGCATGTATTTGAAAAGCTGATTCGGCTCTTTGAAGCGAATGATGATGAACAGTGAACAGTTTTTTATTTGGGCAACACAATGAGTGAGTTTATCGGTCTTTCGGAAGAGCCTATATATAGCGAAGTTTACGTGAAGAAGCATGTCAAAGAAAGGTTTTGCAATGGAGTAGTAATTGTAGAGACGGATAGTATGACTAGTGTTGTCACATTAAGGCCCACAGCCCCTGCTATACTACAAAACTTCCACGCACAACCTTATAATAGCGACGAAAACCAGAAGAAAATAAGCAATTTTATTGCTCAAGATATGACTCGGTATGTTAAGACAGACAGCCTGAAAAATCTGAAGAAAATCCAAGCTACCTGCTGTATCTGAAGTTCTGTCTGAAAAACTTGTTCGGGGTGAAGATACTAAACGGAAAATAGGTACTATTTGCCAAAGCATCATGCATACCCCTCGACATAGGGTCGTTACACCTCCTCTTCAAGTAGGACTTGTTGTGAAGGTTTATCATCAGTAGGGAGCTATCATGAGTTCCCACGAGAACACATGTGCTGCCATCTATAATTGAGTCTAACGCTGGGCTAGCATAATTTATTCAAGGATTATTGATCGAGTCTAATGGGGTCAATGCCCTCTTTTTTCAAGGTCGATTTATTTGTTGTTTCTAGGTGTAATGACTCCGGGGCGAAGTTTGCACGTGCGCATTGACGGGACAATGTATTGATCGACTCGAGGGGAACTGGATTTCTGAGAAATTGATTTAGATAAGCAAAGATGGTGAATTATTGATCCACAAAACGGGAACAGGATCACGTGTCTTTTTCTAAGCCAATCAGGGAAGTTACGTAAGGTTTCCCATTACATCACAATTTGCCCTTGAGACTTCGTATGTAACGGACATGCGTTGTGGTTAAACTATCATAAAGTTTTAAGACACAATGGAACAAGCATCTGATATTATTGATTTGGAAACTTTGGCTACATTGATTTATAATGTGAGTTCTGTTTAGTAAATTTTCTTAGTTTATTTCCAAATAAAATCATTTTACATAGTTCCACTCCAGTAAATTCAAATTCAGGGTATACCCCCTCCCCCACAATACAAACTCCACTATATGATGTTTATTATCGATAGAAAGCATAAAATACACTCTTTTTTACCATATAAACCCCTTTCCACCTCCCCGCTGTTTACGACTTTAATTCTTTCGTTGGAAATAATTCTGTTTTTGATAAATTTATTCTTAAAATATATATATATATATATATATATATATATATATATATATATATATATATATATATATATTATATATATATATATATATATATATATATATTATATATATATATATATATATATATATATATTATATATATATATATATATATATATATATATATATATATATATATGATAAATTCTTTCATTGGAAATAATTCTGTTTTTGATAAATTTATTCTTACCTAAAAGTGGCAGTCAACTTTCTGTCAACCCTTAGCTATTAAGCCACTACGGCTTGACTTAAGCATTCCCGCAAAGATTTAAAACCTTAATTATTGCTTCCTGTCAAGTGTACATCCTGCATCTTAATTCTCACGAAGAAATTGCAATACAGTGGTTTCACTGAAAAGGATACTTTTTGGTCAAATTAGCGACATAGCTTCTTCATCGCAAATTTTACTTTTTGCTTTACTGAAAAGGGAGAGGGGCTTTCTTCTGTAAAAAAGGGGATTGTTAAGAGGGGGATGGGTGTTAGTTTCATGTAGTATTCGTTTTCCATTTTGAGTACTCAGTGTTATTATGGGGGGGGGTTTAAGAAAAAGATACATAGCTACAATGAGAAGATTTACTGAAGCACAGCCCCTTTTAAATTATATAAACCTTTGACCATAGAGGAATAACGTGTAAATATATGCGTTGCGTCTCTAGACATGTTTTTAATTTTTTTTTCTAGCTTTCTTTCGATAAAGTTTCTTTTATATTCCCAGGAGGGGGCGTGAAAACTATGGTTTTTTAACTTTGATACACAAGGCTAGAAAGAAAAGTCTTTAGGAGTTACATGAAGACTATATTAAGTGCAAATTGAATAGCATTTTTACCTATGATCGCAAATTTTAGGCCTATTCGCTGGGTTAACGATCTTTTTATCTTATCAACAAGTCTATAGACTGGAACATTTAAATTTTTTTCTAAATGGTAAAAATAGAAACATTGATTTCTATCCTAAGGCTACAGACTACTATTTGTCAAGGTTTATTTTTCACAAGTTGTGTAATAAAAACGTTTGATTTCTAAGCCTAGTATATTTCTCGCAATTTTTTACTTTTTGCTTTTTTGAAAAGGGGGAGGGGGCTTCTTTGAGATAAATGCTTTCTAGACATAATTATGGTTAGGTGTGGGGGTATTAATTTTTCTTCTGTAAAAAAGGGAATCATTTTTTCATGCCAAATTTTTTCTTCTTTTTGAGGACAATTATGAAGAATGCCCCCCTCCATCAAAGAGAGCAAGAGAGGGTGAGGCAACCCCTGTGAGACCATCAATTATTAAGTATGCTGACCCTTCCAAGACCCCAAAACAAACCAGGAGGGATACATTTCCTTCTACACTCCATGAGCAAGGCGAGAATGTGACTATCCCCGCCCTACACGGACAAGATGCTGCCCCCTCGAACCCCAGTTATGCTGCGGGGCCTTCTGTGGTCCTATTACAAGCCGAAAATGCTCACCCTTCAAGCCCCAGTCTAGCTACGGGGCCTTCCATGCAAGCTGCAATGCCTGGGTCTTCAAGACCAACGCTGACTATACAAGTCCCATCCGTGCCAGCCCCTATGCAGCCAGGTAGAAAACCGAAAAGAGAATGGGCGGCTTCTCATAATATGGTGAACCCCGCTGCACAAGCCAGTGTCATCGCCACCGCCACCACATCTATACAAGAAACGGACGTTACCGTCCCATCAATCCCCCATCATGCTTTACCAGGACCATCTAGCACTCAACTGTAGCCGGAATATAAAAATGTAAGCATTTTTACCATTTTTCAACACAGTAAAAGCGTGTCAGAGATACTAAAAGGCATTTTTCTCCCAAAGAAAATATAGCGTTCCCCCTTTTGAATTGTTTAATTATTGCATGCATTCACCCTGCTAAATTCTCTTAGCGAAGCCAAAAAAGGCACTATATTCAGGTCATAATTTCGACATAGTAAGTAGCAAAATCTTTGCGATATAAACTGCTTTATTAACGAATGCTCAATCTTGCTTCTACAAATATTATAAAAACAATTTTGTATCGGAATGAGAGGAGATGGTCTGAAAGGGGTAGGTTACCAAGTAAAGACCCCGGTTTTTTCAAAGCAGATAGAGTATTAATATGAAATTTTTTTTGAGGGTTTGTTTGAACAAAATCAAAACATATTATGTTATCTATTAGATTATATTAAGTTGGAATATATATAGAGTATGGAACAGTGAATTAACCAAATGCTACTATGTGCATAATGCTACTACTGCTAAGCGCGTTTTAAATAATAATCCAATTTTAAAAATAGGGTGTTTTAGACACTTTGAAAATAAGCTATTTTTTTATAGGTTGTTTTGGTACCATATTTGCAATCTCCCCCCTGCTCGTCAGTTGGTGAAGAAGACGCGCATGTGGAGCTCTCCAATAATTCACCATGGAATGGTAATTCACTTGAAATACCAGATAATATTGACGATTTTTAACCGATTATTTTAATGTAGATAATAGCACAGTTGAGCAGGGGGACTTACCTTTGCTAAGTCCGAACACCTTAAAGCTTTAGAGGATTTTACCCGGGAATTAGCAAGGAACCCTCCCCCCACTGATTACATACTTCCACATCAAACTAATGAAGTGGCTTCCCATAGCCCTATTATTGAACAACATGGGGGAGGGGTGGGGATAATATACAAGAGAGAGAGGGGCAGGATGAAATGTCTTCGAACAATCCTATTGATGAGCAATGTGGGGGAGGGGTGGTGATAATATACAAGAGGGGGAGGGGGAGGATGACAATACCCAGTTTATAACATTTCCTGAATTCCAACTGTCAAACTCTATTTTAAATACGATAGTCGTTTACACTGCAACTTTTGGTGATCCTTTTAATTCGCTTATGGGGGGTAATTTTGTATTTGACCCTATTGAAATTGTCCATGAATATGTAGATAGAATTCGTTCACTGCTAGAAAACAAGATTCATTTGTGGGGGGTGGGGTAGGGATTCAATTAAGGTTTCAGTTGTTTTAAATGTGTTTTATTTAAATGAGGGCAAAAGCGAGGTTTATCATCATTATGTACATACCGAGATGCGAGTGGTCTATCCGCATTTAGAAAATTTTGAGGGTGTTTTTATGGATTGCATAGACCACATTATTACCCATCTCGAAAATTATAGCGAAAATGGTTGTGGGTCTGTGGTTTTATTTGTTGAAAATTTAAGCGTAAATATTTGTAAATTTAAAAAAAAATTATTTTAAGAGGGGGGCTGGTGGGGAAAGGTCAATAGTTTAAAAATATAATCCAGATTTAGAGGGTTGCAGAGGGGTTCAACGAATCTGTTTTGAAACGGGTCAAAAATGTTTCAAGTACGCTTTCCTCATATCAGCTTTCCGGCCTTTAGCAGATGTTGCTACAAAGAAAAATTTAGAATATTGGGCTGTACATGGGAAGGAGGGGTTCGATTATCCCGTTGTAGAATTTTCTTGTTTAGAGGGAAAATACACAGTAACGCTAAGGTCCATTGATATTTTTGAAAGGGCCAATGCCCATTTAAATATCGGCGTTACTGTGGTTCAATATGAAACAGAATTTGAGGACGGGGTTCGTTCTAAAAAGAAGGGGGTGGTGTTCCCAGTAAGGGGCCCGTCGATTGAATTGGTGAAGCACGGGGTTTAGTTGTTGTACACACCACCTAGTGAACCTACTGCAATTGGCCATTTTAATCCTATTACAGACATCAGTAGAGTTCTGGGGGAGGGTAAGACTAGGGGAGTACGTTTCTACTGTCCAACATGCCTGTCTCGATTTTGGGCTGAATTAAAGTTACAAAAGCATATGAAGCATTGTAGACGGCATGGCCACCAGTCAGTGGAAACAGTTTCAGGGGATATGGCCATTTTACGCTTTAACAATTTTCAAAATACCCTCCTCCAGAGCAATAAAATCTCTTTGGATTGTGAAGCGAAGCTAGTGGAAGTGAACGATCCTCGATTTCCAAATCGAATCGAAGAACATCGAGCCATTGCAGTCTCCTACGCCCACGCGCAAAGAGACAGTTCTAACACTATGCAGTTGTTAGAAATAGTTGAAACGTTGGATGAGGGTGAGTGCATGGTCAAGGCACTGACCAAATTAATTGACACCGCTAATGGAGCTATTTTTCGTTTGAGAAATACCCATTACCATATTTTATTGTCTGCAGAGGATCGTCTCGCGATTAAAAATCAAAAAATATGCTGGGTTTGTAAGGGGGAGTTTGAAGAGGGGGATTAGAGGAAAGGGACTAGAGGGAAAAGAGGGGGGAAGGGGAAAGTCAGAGACCGCGATCACTTGTGGCAGGAAATATCCTCAGGGGGTAGTAATTTTAGAGGGGTAGCACATCAATCATGCAACTTGAACGTAAGCCAGCAGTTTTTGATTCCAGTTTTCATTCACAACGCAAATTATAATTTTAAATTTATTTTACCGGTTTTGGCACTTATGCACAGGGATGGAGGAGGAGTAGATAGTCCATGGGTAAATAATTCATTTACCTATAACATCATCCCCAAATCAGCAGATAAGCTAGTGCCTCTCTAGTTGAAAGGGCAGGTAGTGAATAACGGGCATACGTGTCTGAATAAAATCAGGATTTAGATTCTTTTAGTTTTTTCCCCAAGGCATTGAGTCAATTGATTCAAGTGCAGAAAAGTGACAATTTTGATATTTTTCCTTTGCTTAAACAGCAGTTTCCAGACGGTGAAATGTATGACTTATTGACCTGTAAAGGTGTATATGCATACGACTATTACTGTTCTGGCGCTCGCTTAAGCGAGGAGAAACTACCTCCAATTGAAGCTTTCTTTAATTCCCTCACCAACAGTGAATGCACTGCCGTGGAATACGAATTTGCCAAGAAGGTGTGGACTAAAGGTAATTGTACAAATGGGTGGAATTATTGTAGACTGTACTTGGCCAGTGACGTTTTAACTCTGTTAGATATTGTCTGTAAAAACACAGATCAAATCTATTCAGAGTTTGGACTAGATATAGGGTATTATTTTTCCACACTACATTTGGTGATGGACTTGATTTTAAAAATTAGTAGGGAAGAAATAGGGTTGATAACTGATATAGATGAACACCTTTTTGTTGAAAGGTCAATAAAGGGTGGGTATATTTTTCATGGGGATCGCGTTTTGACAACAGATCCAAGCGGACAAGACACAGGTGTAAAGTCAAATGGAGTTTTCCTTGACATGAACTCGTTGTACCCCTCGGCAATGTCTTACTACTCTTTGCCATGAGGGAACTATAAATGACTTGAGACTCCTTGTGAGTTCCCCGACATTAACACCGTCGAGGACAATGGGCCACAAGGATGGTTCTTTGAAATTGATGGTCACATTCCATTGGTGCTTCATGATTCAGTCAGAGATTTTGTTTTCCCCTGTATCAATTGACCAGTGACCACGGACTCACTGAGTCCATACAATCAATCATTGGTTGAGGATATGGGGATGCACTGGACCCCCTCCAAGCAGAAACTGATTGCGGATCTGGACCCTAAAGAGAATATCGTTGTTCACCATGTGCTTTTGCGCTGGATTGTGAACAATGGTTTCAAGATCACCAAAATACATAGGGTCCTGCAATTCAATCAAAAACCCGATTCAAAGACGTTTATCGACACCTTTGTTGATAAACGCTCTCGGGCAAACAATAAAGTAGAGAAGGAAATGTACAAGCTCATTCTAAATTCAGCCTTTGGAAAAATGTGTGAAAGCGTACGGCACAGATCTCGTTGTGACGTCGTGACTGACCCTCAAGAGTGTGCACGAATTATTGCAGACCCCAATTTTACATCGTTCACGAGCATAGAGACAAGCATTGTTCTTCTACACAGGAAAAAGAGAAATGTGGTACTGAACAAGAATATAGCAGGAGGTAGTTCAGTACTTGAAATTTCCAAAAAGCTCATGTTGTAATTTTTTCACAATGTGTGCAAGGTACAATGGCCAAGGGAGGGGGAGGTTCAAGTTTACTATGGGGATACAGATTCTCTGCTGTTAAAAGTAAAAACCGGGGATTTATTGGGAGATTTAGAAAATAGGGAACACATCAGCTCGCGGATGGATTTCACTTACTGGAATCCGTCCCTCTACCCCGAGTTGGTGAAACGTCAGGCCCCCAATCAACTACTCATGTTAAAATTAGAGACGGGGAGTGATTTGATATCCAATGGGGTGTTCCCAGGTCCTAAAGTATATTGCGTTGAAACTCATAACAGAGATGTAAAGCAGGCGTGTAAAGGGGTGCCTACACATTTTGTAAAGAACAATTTCAACATGATTGTGTACAGAGACTCTGTAGAGAGTAGCCTAGTGCCGAGAGCACAATTGCTTGCAATTCGCTCTCTACAGTATAAAAATTATAGTGTTAGAGTGGAAAAAAAATGCAATGTCATGTATATCCGACAAAGTTTTTGTGCTCGAGAATGGTGTAAATGTACTCCCCCACGGCCACTATAGAATTTCAGACCGGGTTGAATGTGTGGACTATCGCAATCAACTTGGTCTGGATAAATTAACTTAACCCAAACCTAATAACTTAAATGCTCTAACCCAAACCTCACCTGATAAATTAAATGCTCAAACCTAACCCAACCTTTCATGAATTAAATGCTCAAACCTAACCCAACCTAACCCAACCTGTAGCAGCAGCAGCAGTGACGTCGACTATTGTATACTGTTTCGATCCACAGCGACCCCGGGGGGGGTCCCGCCCGTGGCCGGCCTTTGGGCCGCGGCTCGCGGGGGGTGGGGGGTCCCACCCGCGGCTGGCCTTCGCCCCGCGACTCCCGGAGGGTGGAGGGTATAAATTCATAGTGTTCAACTGTGCTATTTTAAGTTGTTTTTTTAAGTGTTATACAAATAGTGTTGTTTGTGTTTTTTTATGACAATAAATGCTGTTGTACATATAGTGTTGTTCTTGATGAACAAAAATTGTTTTGATAATAAATATTGTTCTTCTTGAACAGAAAAGTGAAAAAAAATGTTGTTCTTCTTCTTGAACAGAAAAGTTTTTTTTTTATAATAAATGTTCTTCTTTTTCTTGAACAGAAAAGTGTTTTTATGTTAATAATTGTTGTTCATGTTGAACAAATAGAGTTTTTGTTGTTTTGTTGAACAAGTGTTTTTGTTCAATGAATGTTGTTCTTGTTGAACAAGTGTTTTTATGTCGAATAAATGAATAAAATATTGTTTTTGTTGTTCTTGAATAGATAGATCTATGGGAAAATTATTACTTATTCATTGGACATGTAGAGTTTACAGTTAGTTGTAGTCCGAATGTTGTCAACAGCACTATGTATCAATTTAAAACAACATTCAGCTCGTTTCTGTGTGGTCCATCAATGTCTGGGAAAACAACACTTTTAGCTAAAATAATTCAAAATTGTAATAAAATGTTTTTGGAAAAACCAAAGAAAATTTATTATTGCTATAGTATTTGGCAAGAGTCCTACGATCAAATAAAAGCTATTGCCACATCTATACCAATACAATTCATACGGGCCCTTGATGTTTTCAATAGTATTGAACCAAACTCGTGGTTGATTATTGATGATTTGGCTGAATCCATTGAACAGTTCTCACAGGAAGTGCTACAGCTGTTTACCGTTCGTTCTCATCATGAACGCATTTCCGTTACTCTAGTTTTACACAATCTGTTTCATCAGAGCAAATGTATGAGAACCCTTGCTTTGAATTGCACCATCTATATTATCTACCGAGTTGTTCGTGATTCTAGCTCGCTAATAACTCTCAATAAGCAAATATATCCCGGTGTTCCCAAATTTCTGCTGTCAGCGTACACTCAGGTGACAAATAAGCCCTATGGCTTCCTTTTTGCTAGATCTTAATCAGAGTACACCCGAGGATCTACGTGTTGTCACAGATGTTTTCGACAAAGAAATTACTGTATATCCTCCGGTGAACAGTAGAAAAAGCTATTAGTTGCCATTATGACACTGAAGAAACTACACGAACAATGGCATTTATTTTCCGTTTTAGGTACTTCAAAACCTCCACTCAGGAAGGCCATACTCAAACATGGTGTTGAAAATGATTTCATTAATCTAATGTCTGAACTTTGTTTAAATTTAACTGAGGGCAATGTACACTTGCCAGAAGGTGTTAGACAACAGACAAAGCAACATCGTTCCACTGTACGCGCCTTGGCTTGCAAAAACAAGGGAAATTTTTTTAAAAGAAAACGTCTCCTTCAAGCGGGTGGTGCCTTTTTTACACTTTTACTGCCAATAATTGGAGGACTTGTAAACAGTTTTCTCTAGAGAATGGCTAAACCCTATAAATTGACGCCATTTGAACTTGTCCTCTCGCCCGTGGAACATTTTGAAGACAATCTAAGCAAATTCATTAATGATGAAAATATTGCTGATGATAAAAAGCTAGTTTTACTTCAAGATGCATTGCGACGTGTGGACAAACATAGACCTTATCATGAGCGATCCACCGCCGTCACCATCACAGATCCCTCTAAACAGGAAACATCTCAAGATTCTGCAGTGCAATCAAAGGAGAAGGAATTGAATTCTATAGTGTCAACAATTGGAAACCTATTGCCTGTGACCTATTGAGAACAGAGTAAAAGAGTATTAGCATATCTCATGTTGGAAAGTGGTGATCAAGTTCAAGTTGACAGCGCAGGGAAACGAATTATAATTCAAGGGAAAAGTTATAATCTAGTTGATTTAATTTGTGATATGGTGACGAATCGTAAAGGACTTTTATCATTTGACAATAATCTATACACCTTTCCAAATGCATAAAACTTCCCCAAAAGTCTTATTGGCAATAAGCAAATTCTAAAGAAACTAAGAGAATATAGTCCTCCAACGACGCCAACACCACCACCATTTAAAAAAGAAGAAGATTCAATATTGGAAAATACTAGCAGCAGCGGCAGCAGCAATGATTTTATAACACCTGTGGCTGCTAGTCAAAAGCGAAGACGGATTGATTCACCCTCCAGTATGCAAAAGGGGAGTGGACATTACACTACGTGTTTGTGTTCAAAATGGTTGAAGTTCTGAAGCATGTCTATGAAAACATTGGTGAAGCGGGAAGTCTAAGTTCCCCCAAAACGCTTTCTAAAGTTGCCTCTAACATAGATGGCAGCTCATAAAAAAGCAAAAGAGTATCTAGAAAATGAACCGAGTTACACACTGCATCGGAATCGCAGGCTTCGTGGTAAACAATATCGACAAACTAAAACATTTTTTCCTCTGCATATAATGCAAACTGATCTTTTAACTTTAGACGCGATTCAACGGCGTCACAATGCACCCTACAAATATATTCTAGTGGCATTCAGTGTCTTTAGTCGCTATGCCTATACCATTCCATTGCAATCAAAGACAGGTGTTGAAGTTGCTCATGCTTTAGAAAGTATTCTTGAACAAGATTCATATAAAAATATTCAATCAGATCGCGGTAGCGAATTTGTTAATCCTCATGTGCAAAAGTTTCTAATGAAATATAATACAACACTCTATCATAGTCATAGCCCAATAAAGGCTGCATTGGCTGAACGATTGATAAGAACGATTCGTCTATTAATTTCAAGATATTGTACACTGGAAAATACTACTGCTTTTATTCATGATTTAGATAAAATCATGCAAGTATACAACCATCGACCCCATCGATCCCTGTCCAACTCAAGCCCTCAGGAAGTTCATTGCGGTGAAAATACATTTGATGCTTATCTTAAGCAATATTCCAATGGCAATGAGAAGAAAAAGAGGAAATTCAATGTTGGTGATACTGTTCGAATTAATAGAACCACCAAAATTTTTGAAAAGGGGAATTATTTATGGAGCACTGAACTTTTTAAAGTGTCCAAAATCCTAGACACTACACCCATGACATATTGACTGCGAGAAACCAAAGATGATGAGATTATTGGCGGTTTTTATGAATATGAACTGAAAAAGTTAGAAACACTAGTGAAATTTATCAAATTGAAAAGATACTAAAGAGTCGTACTCGTAGGGGCAAGAGACAGTTGCTTGTTCGCTGGCTAGAATACAACCTCTGCACTACCTCTGGCTAGAAAATATATTGTACCGGCTACAACAGATTTTGCATCCTCTACACTATACGATTGGAGCTCTGGCAAGGATTTTAAAAAAAGTGCTTCGGAAAATCGTAGGTCCAGTGCGCGAACCCTTTGTGAGAGATTAAAGCAAAATGGAAAAGGTTTAAAAAGGTCGAGAAACAATGCATCACTCATCATTCTCTACTCAGGTCAGAAACAAAAGACATCACCCCTGTCAAAGAGAAGAAGGAAAAAGCCGACACGCACTGTAAACAGTAGAAGAAGAAGCCCCAGGAAGAGAATTGTTAAATCAAAACTAGATTTCTTTTCCTAAGATGTCCTACCTACCGCATAAGGATTCTCAACCTTCAATCACTTCCTCATTGAATCTATTCAATGCAGAAAATGTTGATGTGAGTGTAAAGCATGGATACTATGAACAATCTTATCCACAACAACCCCTCTCTGATAATATCCACTTTCAAATTTATTCCAATGAAGACTACTTTATGGACATGTCAACGAAATTTATAGGTTTACGAATGAAAGTCCGGAAATCCGATAATACATTGCCAATTCTTGCCTATGGAATATCCTGTGAAAATTGTATATTACGTAATTTATTTCGTCAAATCAGTGTCTACATCAATGGCACACTGGTGAGCACAAGCAACAATCTCTCAAATTATACAAGCTATGTGCAATTCATGCTAAGGACACCCAAGTCATACAAGGAATTGAGAGGCACCTCCAATGGATATGAATATATTACTAATACTGATAGTACAGATGCACTTAAAAATGCTACAACTAGTGAATTACATCTAGTTGGAAAAATATATCATGTAATATTTAATATACCCCAATGGTTACCGCCCAATATTAATGTGGATATAAAATTGACGCTTGCACCATCCAATTTCATATTGAGAAAAGAACTTGCTGTGAATCCTGATGTGAGTCTCACCCTCACCTCGGCAATACTACATGTACGCAAACAACAAGTTATGAGTTCTGTTGCTTTGGCGGTGGAAAAACTGAGAGCCAGTGGAAATAATATTAAACTACTTGTTCCTCATACAATCACCAATCAACGTCATATTGCCGTGGGGTCACGCACCTTCACCGACTCATCCTTTATCAATGGCGAGATTCCATCAAAACTGGCCTTGGCATTTGTAAAAAGCGCTAGTGCAATAGGATCGTGGACTGGATGTCCACATAAATTTGAAATGTTTGGGCTTTCATCTCTTGTTTGCAAAGTAAATGGAATCCCACTCTACAATCTATCTTTTGATAAATCCTATAGAACTTTGTATGAGCTGACCATGCAAACCCTAGATCATGATTCACAACTATTTGAAAATGGTATAACCGAAGAAATGTTTGCTAAAACACATGGTATCATTGTATTGGATTTGTCTGGCATCCAGGATATGAGTATAGTACGTACGGGGAGTGTGCGTTTAGAGTTTACATTTGCTGACCCATTAGCTGAGAGTATTGCACTAATCTCGCTAAATCAATTTGAAACCTATTGAAAAATCACTCCCGAAGGCAGTGTTCTACTAGACTTGGCACCAGGAACACCAGTCAAATAATCAATGTATTTAATATGGACCCCTACATGTCCAAATACAAATCCTATTGTCTGCCCTCGGACTTCCTTGGAAAAATTCAAAGTGCCAACAATACCCTAATTATTGTTAATAGCAGCTCGTCGACTGTGCAGACAGGTCATTGGTTGTGCATCTTTCAAACAATGAAGACGATTGAATTTTTTGATCCTCTTGGTCTACCCTATAGATTCTACACATCACACATCAGCAACTATATTGAGAGCAGTGGGAAAACTATTATTCAAAATCGGAAGAGAGTGCAGGATCTAACGACTAAAAGCTGTGGCTTCCATGCACTACTATATTTTGTGTTCCGATGTCGCGGCTATACTTACAAGCAGTTTCTCAACATTTTTATAGACAATCCACGTCTGAACGACTTCATGGTGGAAAATATCCTCGTAGACCTTTATAATATTGATTTAGTGCCCTACGAATAAAGTGCTTAAAAAATGTATGTGAATTTGTTTATTAATAAATGAAAAATGTATATACAACAGTGTTTTTATTCTTCACTTTAGATTTCTTCTTCTGTGTATAGACAACTGTCATGAACCACTAATGCTGGTAAATCATTTGGATTCACTGTATATTGATATTGATTGGCTGCAAAGTCAGGGTCACATTTTCTACATTATAATGTAACTTCATTCTTGTCATATCTCTTTGTATAGTCAATGATACTATTTGCATTTATATTATGAAATTCACGAGTTTCAATCTGTCTATTTGAAGCAATATCACATACAGTGTTTTCAAATGGTGAATCACATTCAGTAACTGCCAAATAAAAATCACTAGGTTTATAGTCATAATAGGCAGTGTCGTCACAACGATGACGTAGAAACCGAATTGTCTTGTTACCCCAACAGTTGAATCGTAGACCAGATTCTTCCTCCCAGAATAATTTAAATGCACGACGATACCAATCTCGTAGAAATAAACTAAAATCACGTTTGGGATTCTTACCAATCATACCGGGGTAAGTATTCTCCCACTGATCACATTTGTCATAGTGACAATTGGAGCACAGATGTCCTCTAGGGTGAGAGTCACAAATCTCTTCAAGACATGAATTACATCCTTTAATATGTACTGCATAGCCTCTATGTAATTTACAAGGATTACATAATTTGCACTTTTCATTATAGTCATCAATAATTGTACAATTCTCACAGGATGTCCAACTGCCAAGAGTGTACATGCATAGTGGACATGTATAGAACATTTTTCAGTTTCTGATGTCAACTCTCTCACAGCAAAAACGAAACTGATCATCCTCGTTCCATAAATTCAGAGGGAGGATTGGGAGAGGAGTAACTCTGTGACGTCACCTCTTTCGAAGGCAGAGCCATCTACATTGAATCTATGGCAATTTTTTCAAAAGTATATCCACGACATAATTCTGCTTTGTTCCAATTAATATATCAATAAATTGAGTATAAGCATTTGAGTCACGTCGTAAAAGCTTCATACAATAGTCCAGTGGGGAAGAATCAGTTTTCATTATATTGTCAAGTGTTCCCCGAGAGAATATCTTTCGTTGAAGGGATAACTCGAGAAAATTATCATCCAAAATCAAATGTTTTTCCATAAACACCAGATTCGATCTAATTCTCTCTTTCTCAGATTTATTCATTTTTCAATCCTATCACTCTGACTGCTGACTCTAGACTGACCATGATTCGTTAGCCTAACATTCTAACAAATGGGGAACATTTTCGATTTCGAAACAATTTTATTGAATAATTACAACAATAATACTACACATGTACAATTAGCGATACAGTTTATTGTCTTTGATATGCTTCACTAAT